>SSNP01000025.1:4996063-5022248 GCA_006937955.1 Pachypanchax playfairii | reverse complement strand
GCAAATTATGGTGGAAAATAAGTATTTGGTCAATAACAAAAGTTAATCTCAATACTTTGTTATATAGCCTTTGTTGGCAATGACAGAGGTCAAACGTTTTCTGTAAGTCTTCACAAGGTTTTCACACACTGTTGCTGGTATTTTGGCCCATTCCTCCATGCAGATCTCCTCTAGAGCAGTGATGTTTTGGGCCTGACGCTGGGCAACACGGACTTTCAACTCCCTCCAGAGATTTTCTATGGGGTTGAGATCTGGAGACTGGCTAGGCCACTCCAGGACCTTGAAATGCTTCTTACGAAGCCACTCCTTCGTTGCCCGGGCGGTATGTTTGGGATCATTGTCATGCTGAAAGACCCAGCCACGTCTCATTTTCAATGCCCTTGCTGATGGAAGGAGGTTTTCACTCAAAATCTTACGATACATGGCCCCATTCATTCTTTCCTTTACACGGATCAGTCATGGCCATAGTGGAGTTTGGAGCGTGACTGTTTGAGGTTGTGGACAGGTGTCTTTTATACTGATAACGAGTTCACACAGGTGCCATTAATACAGGTAACGAGTGGAGGACCGAGGAGCCTCTTAAAGAAGTTACAGGTCTGTGAAAGCCAGAAATCTTACTTGTTTGTAGGTGACCAAATACTTATTTTCCACCATAATTTGCAAATAAATTCTTTAAAAATCAGATAATGTGATTTTCTGGATTTTTTTTCCTCATTTTGTCTCTCATAGTTGAGGTATACCTATGATGAAAATTACAGGCCTCTCTGATCTTTTTAAGTGGGAGAACTTACACAATTGGTGGCTGACTAAATACTTTTTTGCCCCACTGTATATATATATAGTAGTATACAGAGATTGGGACCTTGATGTAACAAGTAGAGTTCAGTCCTTGTGAGGGGGGACGTATGGCACAGTGTATGTGTGAAGCCTTCTCACTGCTAAACGTGTTTTTAGGGTCATAAAATCACATGACTCAATTGTCCATCATTCAAAGTGTCTGTTTGTCTGTGTGCAGGGGGGTGTGGTGTCCCAACTACAGCCCACATCGGTGGACCCTGGTCTGGCCTGAGGTGGTGAGCTGCCCCCTCCTCTCAATGCGGATTCTAACCTTACTCTCTTTAAAAGAGACAAATCCTCAGCATGATGCCCCCCCCCCCCCCCCTCCAAGACTGAAAAGACTCTGGTGCAGCCAACTGAAGTGCCTTGTGACAGGATGTGTCTGTAATGTAGCCTGCTGTTTCGTCTCTACGTTTTTCCTCTGGAAGCTAACCTGATAAACAGTCACTTCCTTTTAGAGGACAGATACTGAGTTTGGACTCTTTGTGTCGGACCTGAGACAAGGTCAAAGCTGTCCACTGACTTGTAGCCAGAAATCACTTCTGGTTATCCTTTTTTTTTCTTTTTAATCTTGTTTGGCTGTCGTTTGAACTCAAACCTTTGACTGTTTTTGCTGCACTCGGTCTCTCTAGCTGTGGTGGTTATTAATGTGGCTGAAAAGTGGTTACGTAACCTCCTACAGGGTCCAGAGGCTCAGGAAGGGCAAGAAAGCCCTCTCTTCTTCTTCTTCTGTTTCTTCTGTCAAACAGGTTCTTTTTATTTCAGGTGTTAAAGAAAACGATTTTATTCTTTTAGTGATGTGACGGATTATAAAGTGTCTCCTCTGCTGTAAATGCAGATCAGGTATTCTGTGGTTGTTCCTGAACATGATTGAATGCCTTTTGTTTGTTTGTTTGTTTGTTTTAAATAACAACAGGTGGTTACATAGTAGATGTACAGTGGGGCAAAAAAGTATTTAGTCAGCCACCAATTGTGTAGGTTCTCCCACTTAAAAAGATCAGAGAGGCCTGTAATTTTCATCATAGGTATACCTCAACTATGAGAGACAAAATGAGGAAAAAAAAATCCAGAAAATCACATTGTCTGATTTTTAAAGAATTTATTAGCAAATTATGGTGGAAAATAAGTATTTGGTCAATAACAAAAGTTAATCTCAATACTTTGTTATATAGCCTTTGTTGGCAATGACAGAGGCCATATGTCTGACCTGCTGTTATTTTATTACCAGGATTTTTCTCTTTTTCCCATTATTTTATTCTTCTATAGATGTTGGTATAATGAAATTATTGTGTATTTAAATATATCCAGTGTATTTATGAAGGAGCGTCCTGACGGATGAGGTGGTCTTTAAGTGCATCTGTCCAATCAGCTCCTCCAGGACTAAGTTAGATAGAAATTTTAACAGGAATTTTGAATTTGGAGTTTGGTTGGAGAGGAATCTTGAGACCGTCTCCGTTTGGTGTGACTGACTGAGCTGCAGGACTGATGTGGTTCAGCATCTGTCCGATCAGATTGTCACAAGAAGACCGGGGGGGGGGGGATTACAGTGCGCCAGATGGCCATCTGCCTAAGATTAGAGAATAGATTTGTCTCCAAAAAGTAATTTAGAAGATGGCTGTAATCCAGGTTTGATAGCAGGACGAGTAAGCTGACGTCATTCCTGTGATCTGGTGTCGCGGTGCGATGAGTCGTCCCGCCTGCCGTCTGATTGTTGGCTATTTTTAGCCTCAGAATAAACCCCAAAATAACCTGCTTTAACCTCCTGAGACCTGAACTCTTTATCAGGCCTTTGTACAGCAAAATTCAATATTGTTGTCTAGACAACCCAAAATGTGATGCCAGGTCTGAGGAGGTTAATATAGTGATCAGCCACAACATTACAACCTAATCATGGTTTTACAGCAGAATGCTCAGACGCTTTGTATCTGATCTTCACCTGGCTGTTCCTCAGATGTTATACAGATGACTAACAACCCCCCCCCATCCATGGCGACAGCACGTCCCAACAACACGGTATCCCACAGCAGGATGATGCACCCAGCACAACACAACTACAGCTCAGGAACGGCTCAGACAAAGAGCCCCGACATCGTAACCAAAAACCATCATACTTATCTTCAGGTACCAGAAGGACTGAGGACGTCCCACGTCCTCCCCAACAGCTGTTTTTATATTTGTGACTTACCAGGAAAATGTTCAGACTTAACTACTAAACAGGAAAAAATAAAAGTCACTTTTTCCTTCTTCCTCTTTCTGATTTTAACTAGAACTTTTTCTTTTTCTCCATGGGGAACAAACCAGGTCGTGGACACACACAGGAAACACACATCTTATTTTCTTCACCATTAATGAGACGTTATTCATGCCGAGCCCTTTAGACTGATACAACACAACAATACTTCATAATAATCCAGCTTGTAATAAACCTGTATGTAACACTGTTGAATGTAACCTGCAGCAGCCATATCTCACTGTGATGTGACACAGTGTTTTTCTTTTAAGGCTCTGTCTCAGTTTGGGGTATAAATGGCTGCTTTGAATGATTAGATTGTATTATTTGTGAAAATTATTGGGATTTCTAAACTGAATGCCATTCGCTGTCATGTGTCATGCTTGCCGATAACATGCGTGCACTACAGTTTATTCTCAGTATGAAGAATGTTTGAATTAGATTTTTTTTTTCTTGTTTGTTTGTTTGATGAATGAGACAATTTCTGGATTGTTTTTTCTGTTTTCTCATCCTGGACTTGATCCTGTGGATGTTTGTTTCTCCCTGTTTATTTCACTTTACTACTGTCGGTCAGTTGTTTATAATTTGGTGAAACGTTAGTACTTGAAAGAAGCGTGACATTGTTCGTCTTTGGCCGAGTGGATTGTTTGATATTTTTTGACCGTGCACTAGATTTTTGTTGTAAGTGTAAATGGTTTTTTTTCTTCCTTGACTTGATATTTTTTAAATTAATTTGAAGGAACTCCATTTAATTTCTTCTTTTTGTGTGTCTGAATCAGCGTCTGCAGCTGTAATGTTGTACTTTATTTCTGCTCGTCCTCTTACGTTTACTTGAACATATGAAGTGATTTCGTTTTGATTCCTTCTCTCTGTTGGTTTGCAGGATGTCTGAAGATGGTAGTTGTATTCTGAGAGCTTCCTTGTTGTCCAGGTTCTTCTTTCTCTTCTTGCACTTACCAGATGCCTTTTTGTTTTGTTTTTTTGCAATATAGTCTACTTCTGCTGATGCTGTGAGCTCCTAGAAATGGCATCAAAATGGATTATCATCATACAATTTAATAAAAATTTATGATGGCACAATATAAAGCTCCATATATTTTTTATTTCCTTTGCAACAAACTTCAGTTTAAATGTGTAATTAAGTGAAAATACACAGTAGCAGTGTGTGTTGGGTCCTGCTGCAGCTCGGATTTTATTTTTTAATGGGCAGAAAAAGTTTCTGCATGTTGACGGAAAAGAAGCAGTTCTGAGATAAAATCAGCAGGAAAACCGGATCAACCAGTAAAAACAGGTTTTGTGCCGTTTGATTAGCCTGAAGACAGAAAGAAAAATCATTTTCAAGCAGCAAGAAAATCAAGAATTTTTTATTACATAACATTCTAACTGCCTCTGAAATTAAATATGAACTCTGCTTTATTCTGTATGTAGAAACAGTAACAGACTTTTCTCTGAAAAATGTTTAATGTGAATTCCTTTTTAACAGACAGACCGTGTTGTCACTGCAGCGTACATTTTTTCCCTTTCATGTCGGTTTAATATTTAACCATGTTTCCTGGCAGCATAAAAGGCACTTAAGGAAGTTATAAATTTATGGCCATTTCTAAATAAAAGTCCAAATTTAGGGTAAGTCTTATCAAATGCGTGTAATAGCTGAGCAAACTTGGAAATCCCAGAGCCCAAGTTTTCCTCTTAGTGACGCATCAAGTCCAGGAATCAATAAAGACGACTTCCTGTCACGACAAAGGGATGGTTTACTCATAAAGCTGCAGGCTGAAGGTTTGTGTTAGAAGGAAACTAACAGCTGCTCGTGGTCACTTTGTTTTTATCTGTATTAAAGAATCACCGCAGGCCATTTCAGAGCAAGTTACTAAATCTTTTCTTCCGACAGACAAACAGAAGCACCAGCTTATTTTGCACAAATTATCACTTTATAATATTGATAAAATGCAATAAACTGTAAATCAGTTTTTATGATGTTTTGACACGGTTTAACGTTAATACTTAACTTTTCCAACAAGTCTTGTAAACAAGGACACGAAGAAGCACAATCAGGTACAAAACACACTTTATCATATTCATAGTGTCATGTGACAAACCTTTTCCAGCCAACTGGAGATTTTTCTTTTTAAATAACATCCAAGTTTCCATTATGTCACATTCAATGTCACAAAGGTGTTTGGCCTAAATACAAAAACACGTTCATGCATCATCACGAAATGTTTTGTAGACATTTGCAACAAACCACTAACTCAAGTAATCAAACCTGCCACACGACATCATCAGATCGCATTTCAAAACCTATTTTTGGATAAAAGTGCTAGAAGGTGTTACCTATGAGTGTTTTTGTGGACGTTTGTGATCTTTCCTTTACGGTTGGATGGAGTTTCTGTCAGTCTCAAGTCTTTTAGGAAAGGATGATCTCTGCATTTCAGAGAAATGCTTTTGTCTATGTGACGTTAGTTTGTTTGGCAAAATAAGGGAAGGCGGCGAACAGTTTAAAAGTTGGAAATAAGATAAAAATCTGAGGTTTTGTCAGTTGTGGTTGGAATAATCAGATGCACTTATCCAAAGTGCAGTTATTCCCCAGAAATAGTGCAAATGTGTCTCTGTTATCTACTTGGAGACGGGAGGTTTTGGCTGTTCACCCTTTCAGACCAGACGCTGTGCTGAAGGGAGTGAACATGGTGGTTGTAGTTGTAGTGGTGAATTGCTGTTGATTTTTCATACAGCGCATGTTTCCCGTGCTAATCACACACTGCAGAGGCCACAACACAACTATAACAAGCAGCACGATGAGGAAGACAAAGAGGACCATCCTCTTCCAGTCTGCCAGTCGGCCCATCAGGCCGTAAGTCCTGCGCCTCGTCTGCTCGGGAACGTGTGCTGACTTACTGGCTCCAATGTCTATGCAGATGCAGAAGGCGGTGGGACTGTCAGGGGTGCCTGAGATGGCATCCTGTCTGGAGCTCTTGTAGCACAGCTTTTGCCCTTCCAGCCACACTGGCTCCTCTTTCTGCTGGTGGACAGGCAGCTTGCAGAGGACCTCCTGGCTGGTGGCCAATGCTGGGGGTCCCTCCTCTGGCAAAATAGTGAGATGACGGCAGAATGGGCAGGAAAGGCAAATGCTGTCACCATCAGCATCCACGTCAGAGAGAGAGATCGCCATGAGGCGGGAAAGACACTCGAGGCAAAATGTGTGAGTGCACTCCAGCAGCTTGGGGGTTTTGAAGACATTGTCATACGTGTTGTAGCAGATGGAGCACTCGGGCTGGCTCGACGCTGATACTTTCTTTTGCACCTCTCCTGGTACTTCCTGTAGTGGAATCTGCATGTGCCAGATCTGCTGAGTGTCCTGCTCCATTCTCAGAAAATTGAACTTCCCCCTTGAGTTTAATTTCCTGTGGACCACCTGTTCTGACTTGTACTCTCTTCTTTATTAGTCAGACTTCAGGCAGCTGCATTATCTGAAAACAGGAATGATAGAAAAGTAGAAATTAGTGACTGTTCCTACAATCAGTTCATGATGTTGAAACATGAATATTGTGCTACTTGTTTCAGTCAGAGCAGATTATAAACAAGTAAACTATTCTGAACTATTCCTTTACTTGCTGCATAAACTACATTACAAGGTGGATGAGATTTTGATCTGACGGGTGAGTAATGAAGTCACGGGACTGATGCAAAATGTGTCACATCACATGTGTTGAGTAATGTTTTGAATTTACTCAACCAATAAACATAAACAAACAGGTCAGCAAGGTGGATGAGGACAAACGTCAACCCGGGTTTATTATGTGGACACGTCTGCAGGTATGTGATAAGTGTTCTTAATCAGAAGAACACTGTGATCTTAAAGATTTTCCTGTCATGAAAACAGTCGGATCAGGAAAAAAAACAAGACACATGATCGTTGATTTCACAATAAATCATTTTAAATGTTATTAAAGTTTGTTATTAGAACTAGTTTGACTTATCTGTGAAACTGCTAAATGACAATAAGAGTTGTTGTTGTTGTTGTTCTTATCAATCGGCTTATGATTTAACGTATTAAAAGTGACAACACTTGCTGTTCTGTAGATATAAGATTAATAAAAGTGAAAACAATAAACTTTGATATATTTTTTATGAAGATATACATGCAATCTGAATGTTTTTAATTTTTCTGTCAGTTTTTTACTTTTACTGTTTATTTTTAACAATAATAAAAAAATAATTAGCAGCAACTAGTATTAGCATATTATTTGATATTTGAAGCTAATGACATTCTATGAACTAATATGTTATTATTATAGTATGTCAGATGGATTTATTGTGTTTATAATTTTGAAGGTCGGTTTTATATAAAAATCTCATGGCAGTTCAAACAGTAGCTGGCACACAATGTCTTGCATTCTCTTTGCCTTGAGAAGGTGATGAAAGAGTGTTGTGAGTCATTTATCAGACTGTGGGAAAACTGCTTAATTTTTTTAATAAATTCTCATCTCTGAGCCAATTTCCATCAACTGATAAAACAAGGTTTTAAACCTTGTTCTGATCAGGCACAGACCTGTAAGAAGGAGACATGTTCATGTGAATCAGGTGTTTTTCTGACATTTTTTATGATGAAAACACTTGGTTTGGTATTAAAGGCCATTAATGTGGAGGACACTGTGTTTGTGTACAGGGATAAAAGCCATCAGAGCACAGGTGTTCTCCTCACTGTGCCTTTAGGGCTGCTTTTACCCCACTTCTCCTATTTACACAAAGTCCCCACTTGTTCTCAGTCTAATCGCTCCATCTACCCTTGACATTCCTGCATTACCTACTCTCTGTCCTCGTCCCTGTTGAATTTAAACATGCTTCACAAGGATTAGGACAGATTTTTTTCCTGTTAATTATAATTACATCTAATTAGTTTCAAACCTTTTTCCCCTTTTTCCCCCTAAAACTGAAAATCCTTGATTGTTTCTGGACTTTATTTCTCACGTGAAACAAGATCTCTGCTTCAAGAACATTTAACTTTCCATGAGAAGCTGTTGTTACTAACAACACTGACTAAAGCACCTGATTCTAACCGACGTGCAGCTAACTGAAGTATGAAACATCAGGTTTTATTATTTACAGATCCGCTTTGAAAGCGGTGTGAAAAAGTGATAGAAATCTGGAATATATTTGCTGCAGTTGATCAGATGTTTAAAAACACAGAAGTAGCTTTGCACCCAATTATATCACAATCTTATTCTCATTTTTATATGCAGACCTATTTTTTAAAAACCTGAGAAAGTAATAATTAGGATTTAAAAGTACTTCTGTCAGCAAACAAGTGTTTTTATCATCCTAAAGCCAGGAAGTAAACTAAGACTTATTAATGTTCACTGATTAGCTTGATTTATTTTCTACATTTCCATTTGTCCTTTTCTCCTTCATCATCGTACGAGTCTAACTGAAAGGTTACACACAGTTTGTAGTGACCACAGTGTGGAAAGGCATCTGAAAACAAGCCTTTGAGTTGGTAATTGTTTGGTTAATACACCCTCCAGGGTCAAACATTAACTCAGACTGACAACCTAAAATAAAAGCCTTTGGGCGGGTCTCTTTATTACCTTTGTCTTGTATTCTGCTTTGACCCTGACTTTCTGATCCCAAATCCTATCAGTGGTGCTTGTTTTTTTTTCACCTGTCCTACTGACCCCCACCACACCTCATTTGGATGGGAGTCAAATTAGAGAAGTTAGTTTTTTTTTTTTTTTCAAGCCTCATGTAAAGTATTGTAGTTAGCTCATTTTCCTTTGTGAGAGATTCAGTGTGTGTGTGTGTGTGTGTGTGGGTTTGTATTTCTGACCTCCTGAGGACCCGTTTCCTGACTTTTACTATCTTTCTGGGGTCCGAGGGTTCTTGTGGGGACCGAAGCCTGGTCCCCATGAGGGGGACTCCCCTTTTTAGGGTTAGGGGTTAGGTTTATAGGTATGGTGTGAATAGAGTTTTAGTTAGTCTTAGGGTTAGTTATAGATCAGTAATGGTTAAGGTTAGGAAAAGGGTTTGGGTTAGGTATAAATCTAGTTACTGAAATCAATGGAAGTCAATGGACGGTCCCCATAAGGATACCAAAACACACTTGCATGTGTGTGTGTGTGTGTGTGTGTGTGTGTGGCTTTTTATCTGGCCAAACTGTCATCCACGATGCTGCACTACCTGTTCCCAGTTTCCACAGTTAGAGAAACTCGATCTACCTGACGTTTGAGTGTGTGTGTGTGTGGGGGGGGGGGCGCCCTGAGGTCAATGTAGACAGTTTAACTGAATCTGAAGCCGGTCGGGCAAAAACAGACGGAAGCATGAGCTGACATGTGCAAACAGCACAGTGCAAGCAACAGTTTAAAGAGACTCGAGAAGCTAAGCCAGCTAAGTAAATACACAGTAAATAAATCTATTAGTCCAACACAAAGGATGAAGGTGGATTTAATCCATGTTTAAACATTTTAACCTTTTGGTTTTAGAAAGGTCTCGTAACTGACACTGCAGCTAAACATTTAAACAAGATGTTTCAAATCTGCTCTTTCATCATACAGACAGTGATACAAAACAATAAGTAAGAATATATTAAAGCTACATACTGACTGAAGGCAGTGTTTAAAGTGTCAGCGTTTACCTGTTGATGAAGATGAAGGTGATCCTCTCCTGATCTGTCTGGTTCTGGTTCTGTTCACTCCGTTTCCACTTCAAGATGCATTTTTAGAGTGAAAGTCAGCTGAGCTCAGAGATCCCAGCTGGGAGTTGGTGCCTGTAACGTGCCTGCTCAGGTTGAGGTCCTCCTTTCTGGTTTGACAGAGTGTAAGTGTGTGTGAGTGAGAGGGTGTGTGTCTGTGTGTGTGTTCTGGGGTTGGGTGAAAGTCAGTGTAAGCAATGGATCCTCCTTCCTCAGCGTCCGTTGGCCATCGCCACCTGCCGTGATCTGTCAGCTCCTTTTTTAGCAGTCTATGCAAATGGAAAGTCTTGGCCTTGAGGTGGTGTCTGGAGGAAGGGGGGGGGGGGATGGGGGGGGGACTACTACTCATTCTTGTCCTCTCAAACCAAGTTTCTGTCCATGTTACTATCTATCTTTACTGTGTCCCCTCCCTCAGAAACCAAACACCCCACACCTTCAACAGCGTGTGTGCAAACAAATCCAAACATGTTTGAACCTTCTACTGACCACTGAAAGACTTTTCTTGGGAGCAATAAAAACATTAAAGCCTGCATGCTGCTCCTTTTTTCCCAGAATAACCAAATTACTGCTTTTGTTGTAACTTTACACCCAAAAGGCTGATGAATCGTTTGCATCAGTCGCTTTGTTTAAGATGGGAGACACATGTAAAAGATTCATTTCCATGTTGTTCATGATAACAGCTGCTGACAGACGACTATCTACCCACTGGAGCTCCTCTCAGAAAGAATAACCTCCTGTTCCTCGTCTCTACCAGCATCCAGCTGGTCAACGAAGGTTCATTTCAATCCACAAGGTGACACATAGAAGAAACCTTCTTTCTTTTAACTTCCTCAAGAAGGAATTTAAAAGACAGAGAAGGTTTCCTCAAAGTTTGCTTTAGTGAGACGAGGCAGAGAACTTGAAATCAGAAACAAGCTTTTCATCCGATTTGCATTTCAAAGACTTTTAGAAACATTCATTTAATGTTTAATCCAGGAAAATAAAGAAGAAAATGTAACATAATGAGTTTCCTGTAAATGGAGATTAATTAACGAGAATGTGTTTAAGTTTTTTTTGTATGATTTGGTTGCTGGTTTTATTTCATGGTAATAGCTAATGGCTGTAAGCCATTATGAAAAGCGTGTCTCTGCAGTCGCGGCTGTCTGACTGACTGTTATTTAATAACTCAAACACAAAAACTGCTGTATCACATCAGCGAAGTCATTCACTGGGTGTGTGGGAGGGTTCAGACTCTGATCAAATGCTGTTTAATTTTCCCTCCTGGAATGCATCACCTTAGATTAATAATAAACATGTCAAAGGTTCAGTGTGTAAAAGTTACAGTTGGTAGGAGATCTTGTGGAATGGCAACGTGGGTCATAAAGTGACACAATGTTGACTTCCCTGTTCCAGCTGAACACTGAAGAGCAAATGTAATGTTAAATGTTTCATACTCATTGTTACAGTTGCAGCAAGTTCGTATCTGTTGGGGTGCAAACAGCTGATTAACAACATGCCCTGCATCATATCTGCTGCATGAAGTCTTGCTTTTGGTTCATTTGAGATGCTGATTTCAAAAATAACACCACATCACAGTTTCTCTTTCTTTTTCAGCCTTCATATCAGATTCAAGCAGATGTCTTTAATCACCACAAGAACATCTCAGAGGTTTTATCAGGTCGACCCACCTGGATCAGGTCTTTATAACTGTTTCAGACCAGACAACAGGAGAAACTGTGAACATGATCCAGATGTTTGTTGCTACATCTGTGGATGCTTCACTACATCCAAACAGCAACAAAATGCAACAGATTTTATAAAAACAGAGAGATTTTGGTGTTAAATTGGGACCAAGATGGACAACGTACACCTGATTCAGTTACTGGGCCTGTGTTGATCTGGACTAAAGAAAAGAGGTTTAAGGTTTTCCAATGACGTTCACATAAATCCAAGACTTGATCCTGAACGATGATTCAATATACTGAAGTTCTTTATTTCACCAGGAGGATCTAAAGAATTTGTTTCAATCTGAGACAGATTTTTAGTGAATTTGTATTTTTGAACTCAGCGTCCCTGAGTTAGATAATATCAGCTCGTTTTATTAAAACAGCAACAACCTTTGAAACATTATTCCGATGCAGGATGATGTTATTGATCCAAGCTGTTGCTCACAAGGATTAATTAAACCAGTTCATGCTGTGCTTTCAAAAACAGTTAAAAAACTACGAAAAAAACAACAACAAAAATCTGGAAGAAACTGATTCATTTCAAGAAGAGGACTACACAGTGGTGCAGCTGGTTAGAAGTGATAAACAGAGTAAAAACATGCATGTTAGGTTAACTGCTGACTCTAAATTGGCCTCGGGTTTGAGTGTGTGCATGTGAATGTTGTTTGTTTCTATGTGTCTTGTGATGGACTGGTCACCTGTCCAGGGTAAGCTCCGCCTCCTACCTAATGACTGCTGGAGATTAACACCAACTTCCTGCAACCCTAAACAGGATCAAGAAAAAAGATGGACGATGGACCTTTTAGTTTTCTGAAAGAAAAAAAAAACAAAAAACATCAATAACAAATCAAATGTAAGAGAAATCACAAGAGTTTTTGTTTAGTGAGAAGACCATAAAATAAAAATAAATCTATATGAAATATACTTTACACTTCTAATCAGATGAAAAAAATCTCTATTTAATTATGGCTTTAATAAGTGTTCTCGTGGCATTCCATGGTGTCAAAAGGATGAAACCAGTTACTTACAACCAGCTCCACATTTCTGTTTATTCGGCAAAACTTCTTATTTTCATCATATTTCAACCTAAACAGGAAAAACGTCCTATGAATTACAACAAATTTGTATTTACTTTAAGATCCTCTGTATTAAACCAGTTCTCTCAGTTCATCTCAACACTTACAATTAAACTGCAGGGGTTCAATAACTTAATGAAGGTGAGAGAGTCTGTGTTGCATCAAGATGATGAACATGAAGTTTGAAAAAAAGATAAATCAAAAATAAGAGCTACAAAAATGTCGGTGCTTCTGTTTACAAAGGGAATTTCTGAGCACTAATTTGACAATAATTTCATAAAGTATGAATAAAGGTGCAGTTACCTGATCTTCAGACAGCTGCAGACTGAGTCTGGATGTAAGACTTGGTGTTGAAAACAAAGCAGATAATACAAAGTATTCTGTTTTACAAGCTTATGAAGACCTACTTACAGTTGACTGTAAGCTTGTGTAGATCATCAGCTTATCTTTATGGCCCCCAACTGCAAAACATTCGTGTTCACCGCCAAATAATCTTTGGCCCCGCGGCTCTTACATCAGTATTCAGTTGCAGGTCTTTTATCCAGGAAGAAGGAAGTATCTCCTCTTGATAAATCTCCTTATCAGAGTCATTTTATCACTGCTGTTAAAGGGTTTGATCTCAGAAACTAAAGTACAACACGTCTGCTGAAGCCTCCAAAACATCCTGAGAATTATTTTCCAAGGAATTCTGTTTGGTGTAAAATCATTATGGTCTGCGTTAATAACATCAGGCTCACAAAGGTCCAAAAACTTCAGGAAAATAATAACAGCCCTAAACATGTTGACTGGTTCAAACTGTGTGTGGAGGTTTGAGGGATTGTTCTGAACCAAAATGTTTGTTTTTAATGCTGCTTAGTTTTTTGTGTTTACCTCCTGAAAAAAATCATTAGCTGATCTAGATTATCGTCTTCTTCATGAGTTTAATAATACTCATTTCTGTGTGAAAAATGTGTCATATGAAGTATAAAAAAGGATTTTTACTGCATCTGGTTATTTTTTCATGTGACTTGTGAAAAAGGAAATCACAGACATGACAAGTCGTTGCTCGTGCTTCTCCAGATTTATTGTACGTTCCGCGTGGAGATTTTGGATCACAGATGCCAGACCGTCCGACGGCGCTCTCCTCTCAACCAAACATCATTCGCTGCCAAGATGTCGACTATTAATTTATGTGAGAGGAAATCAGACATCTTCCAATTCTCTTCACCAAAATCTAACTGCCTAATCTAACTGGCTGCAGTTTATCTGGAAGACGTGGCAGGAGAGGATTGTGAGGCTGATTGGACCATTTGATCCTTTGTTGTTGTTGATTTCTGGAACATTAAAAAGAATCAGCTGACATTGATTTAGGAGCTGATAGAGCTAATTAGACTAAAAAAGTTTGTTGATCGGACGGACGGACGGACGGATGGGAAGGAAGGAAGGAAGGAAAGGAAGGAAGGAAGGAAGGACAGATAGACGATTGGAAATATCCAGAAAAAACTTTATTGAATGAAGTTCTATTTTCTTCTATTTTCACCTCATCGGTCAGCTGGAGAGTTCATTAGTTTTTCCTGTGACGATCATCTGATGGCTGAAGGTCGTACTTGTATTGTTGAACAGCAGAAAAGCTCATCAGACTACTAAATCTTCCTGAGGGTTTCTGCAGGTTTTTTAATCTACCTCTAAATCTTACGATCTGTTTTCTTTTTCTTCAGCGCGTTCAGGTCTGACCTTCGTCGTTCCTGTTAAAAACTTATCAAATTAAAAATCAATGAAAACCCCTCCAAACATGTTTGACCACCTTCTTGGTTTCTGAGCAGTTTATTTTCAGAGTGCTCGACAGCTGCTTGCAGAAGCACCCATAGTTTTCTTTTCCGAGCTAAATCAGGTCAGTCTGTCAGTCTTTATTTAGACCTGACATGGTCCCAAAGTGCCACAGGTTTGATACCTCGGTTACTCTGAAGCTTGAAAACCTTTGCATGTCACTTCTTTTTCATTTAATTCACTCTTATAAATTTAAAATGAGAATATTTCATCTTTCACAGTACTGTGCAAAAGTTTTAAACTACCCACAAGTTTGTTATACTGTATATAATTTGGCTGGTAAATGTCAGTCCAACACTGCTTCCTCCCTTTTGTCTTAATGATTCATAAATAAAAGTTAAGAGGCAAAAAGAAACAATCCAGGTAAATGAACTGAAAAAAAGATTTTAAAGAGTCTTAGTTCAAAAAAAGCAGCTGGATCTTCTTTATTGGTTCTAACCCTTTCTCTTGTTGTCTGAGGAGCTTCAGCAGTTTAATAGTAAGAGTTTCAGTTTCTGCTGGTTTCACTTGTATCCTTAATGTTAGATTATCTTGTTATAAAATAACAAAAATGTCTGGATTTCTACCAAAATAAGAGAGTCTCAACAAACAAAACAGATAACATGATAAAGTTACAGCTTTGGTTCTTGTCAAGGTTAAATAATGTGTTACGTTCACTTGTGGACTGAAGAAGTTCTCAAGAGAATGAATGTAGTTGTTATAACTGTCCGATGACACTCATCTTCTAACCTTATATGACCTTTTATTCATTGTTTTTATATTTATATCAATGTGCTTTAGGAGTCACATGTATTTCAAAGAACTAGTCAACACTGGTAAGAATCCAGAGTGAGTTCAGTCTGTTTCTGTCAGATATATAAACTGTGAGAATCAGATACTTCAGTCTGAAACACGACGTTGTAACAATAACACAAAAATACAAGTATGATGCAAATACCAGGAAATTGTTGCCATTTTGGGTCATTTTATCTCCAAGACATAATAAAAAGTTATTCACAGACCAGATTCACTGACCTTGATTTGTACTGATACCAGAGTTCATGTCATTCTTTAAATCTCTTTAAAACACATGCTAGAGTTATTTAAGAGACATTAAGAGAAACTGTTTAAAGATTGGAAATATGCAGTAAGTTTATCAAAAATTCTAGTAACTCAATATTTTTATTTATGTGTTAATAATGAAAAGAGATTATATTTGAATATTTCATAAAG
This sequence comes from Pachypanchax playfairii, assembly GCA_006937955.1. Lineage (NCBI taxonomy): Eukaryota > Metazoa > Chordata > Actinopteri > Cyprinodontiformes > Aplocheilidae > Pachypanchax > Pachypanchax playfairii. Next base: position 5,006,699 of record SSNP01000025.1, on the reverse strand, counting down.
TATTACCAAATCTTGGTCAGCTGTTAGTCAGATAGAGTAAAGTAATCCTTGTAGGGGTACATTTAGTTTTCTCCTCTCACAGAAACTGAGTTGAAATTTGAGAAGAATCTGGGAGTGTGGAAATCTTTTCACAATGTACTATTTAAAACGTCACTTTGGTATCATGTGACATGTTTAAAATTATAGTACATCAAATAAAGAGCATTTTAGGAGAACTGTGACTCGGTTCTGGGTAAGTGTCAGAGGGCAAATGCATGGTGAGGTAAATAAACCGAGGACTTTCTGCAAAGAAACTAAGTTGATGTATTCCAGGAAGAAAAGTCAAAAAGCCTTCGATCAGAGTCTGAATCCTCACACACGCCCAGTAAATGACTTTGCTGATGTGATACAGCAGTTTTTGTGTTTGGGTTTCTGTTCAGCTCCTGTTGACATTTTTATTAAAAGATGTGGAAACAGCGCCCTCGTGTGGTCAGAGTGGTGAATTGAGACATTGTATGGAATGGAAATAGATTTTAATGTTTAAAAGACACGAAAAAAAGGAAACACCCTGAAATAGTTTTACTGATGTACTGAAAATAACCACGTTCACTGTTACACAGTGAATGTCCAGCAAAGATAATTCTAACCTGGATTTCTGTTTTATAAAAGTAAAAAAACTTAGAGATAAATTTAGTGTTTCATGTTTTGAAATTACTTTAAATTTATAAACAATTAAGATCCTAACAAGTACCTAACAATTTGGATACAGACCAAATTTTAATAAAACCTCCTTTGTTCTGTTACCACCCAGACTAGCAGGATTAAATAGGTCGTTTAAACAATAATCTGGCAACCTAGTGGTTAATACTACATTATGCAGGGTTGCTGCTTTGCCCCCTCACCGAGGCATGTGCACAATCATTTACATAAGCACCTGCTAAATACTGAGCTTAGAAACTCATTTAAAAAATATGTAGGACATATTATGCTTTAATTAAAAAAATATTACAAATACTGTACAATGGTTCTGAGCATGTGCAAAATGTAAAAAAGTCCAATCCAGTCAACAGGTTGAGATTCAAGAACAACAGGTACAAAAACACACATGAAAACATGAATTCTGGTCTGAACAGAATCTGAAGAAGAGCAATGAGAAAGACTGAAGTTCTGAGATGAAGAAACAAACACAACATTAAAGAGAAAACGTCCTCCAGGTTGGAACCATTATATTCACATATTTATACAAAACTGATAAGTTACATTTCCTGACAAAATGTAAGAAAAGTTCCAAGTAAACAGTTTCCCCTCAAATGGAGATCATAATTACAACCACAGGTTAAAGCTGAGAACTGGAATGTTGTTGTGTACAAAGACACAACACCTGATTCTCCAAGATGAAACAGGAAATGAAGTGTTTCCAGTTTTAATCCAATGAGATGTGCAGGGCTGAAAGACGTTGTTTCAGGACGAGATCGGTCCTCGTTTGGACACAACGTGTCCAGCAGCAACACAGGTTCCACTTTTAAATACAAAGTTTTTCATTTACAGCTTCACATGTTGGTCTTTATTTTATCTGCAGGAGCTTCATCTTGTTCCCTAAAACAAGGAGGATTAAAAAGTGACCTTTTGAAGTGAATATTTGATACCTGATGTGCGACTCTTACCAAGTCCTTTGAGGAATTTGTTTACGCCACTCAGCTCAGATTCTGAGTGTGAATCCAGATACGCAGCCACTCGGGTTTCAAAGAGCCCTGAGAGGAAAAGTCAAACACAGAGACATCAACAACATATTTACCGCATGAGAAGTTTCACCGAAGCCCAAATATTTAAACTTATTCTACTCAGAATGATCAAACATTATGCTTGGATATCAGTTTTTGTTCTTCCTTTAAATTCTAAGAATTACTTTGATTTCTTACAGAAAATTGTCTCGAAATCTCTAATTAGCTTACAGTATCAGCTCCTGCCTTAAAATAACATGATGTCACAAATGAGGAGGAAGACAGAAAACAGAGAAAAGTTTTTTTTGTCATAAACGATTACAGTAATGATGAAACACTCAACAGAATTCTGTGAGCAGCACAGCAGACTGAAACACCGAGCTGAGGCGGGTAATTTAATAAAGACTCAAAAAGAAAGAAATACTTGTACGTTAACTCTTTCTGGTTTGGAACACAACAGATATGTAAATAAATAGAATTAAAAATACTCTGTATGAATTTATAAACTGATAATTGGCCGTACATCATTTATAATGTCTGTTTAAAAGTTTAAACCTATAATCACGTGTTTAGATATTAGACTTCTGAACCTGCTCCGAGGTCAGACAACATGATTAAAAACACATCACACTTTTTATAGTTCCTGAAATAATGAATAATGACTGTTTAACTACTAAAACTGACTCATACAAAGTTGTGAGTTTCTAACACCCTTCAGTAAATCCAGGTCTCGTGTATAAAGGATTCACCTTTTCCTCCTCCCTTGCTCAGCTCTTTGTCTTGAATGAAGCCAGCAAACATCTGGGTGTCCATGAAGAGCTGCAGGAACTGCCGGACTCCACGGGACGGGTGGGACTTGCGGAAACTGTCCCGCTGAAGCTCCTTGGTCCCGTTGGAGGACTCGACCATGTGGTGCGGATAGTGGCCTACAAGCTCCACGAACAACCGAACAAAAGCCTCTGACACCAGGGAACTCAGGTCTGCCTGCTGGTCTGGATAAATCCCATTCAGATGGAGGTCTGGATTATAAATCTGATCACTTCTATTACTTCCGCTACATGGTGAAATACTACAAAACCTAAAATAATGTCAACATACTAATAAAACAGTGTAAACATGTTAGTAACTGTCAGAGTGGTTTCAATGAAAACCAGCAGTGCAACACATACAGGCATGTGACCTGTTAGAGAGCTGATAATCTGATCTGAAAGCAGCTGCACTAACCTCCACATGCGTCTCCATTGTTCTGTCTCAGAATATCTGCTCTGCCTTCCAGGATCTGCTGCAGTGCTGCCTGCAGTTTGTTGGGCAGGATGCAGTCTTCATCACCCAGCTGACACGAATCACAGAAACAAGTAAAAACACTCATTATGTCATTCACAACATTTCATCTGCTTTACACAACTGTTTTTGTGGGTTTGTGGAGAATAGTTTAATTACCAGTGAACTGAACATGTAAACAGCAAAGTATGTAATTCTGGTTGAATAGAAAAGCTCAAAGTATTGATCTGGTATTTTTCTCATTGTTTTTTGTGCTTTGAAGAAAATGAAGGTGCATAAATAAAACAGTTTGCTGCTGAGGATCTCATCCTAACGTATTTATTATGAAGAAAGAAAATCCCACTCTTTCATATTTTGTTGAACTTTGAAACACAAATCACAATGTCCCATTTATTTTAGTCTTTCATGTTTCTCCTGTTTGTTTGTAACCAAAGTTTTTCTGTGGTGTTTACATCTGAACTCTGGAACTGATGATCCAAAGAATAAAACTCATGCTGAAATATAAAACAATCCAGAACTGAAGACTGGATTACAGTTAAAAGTCCATCCTGCAGATCAGAATCAAACATGTTTGTGTCGCAGCATGTTTGTGTTTTGGGATTATATCTACAGTTTTATCATTCCATGATTTGTGTGTGTAGCACAATATTCTTTGTCACACTCAAAGCACTCCACCCAAAAAGGGACAAGTGTAGGCAAAGCTGTCGCTCCCAGTGGGGCCACACCCACTATTCTCATTATGGACAGTTACGTGTACACACCTGAACAACAAACTTGTCTGCGCACAGATCCACTATGAGCACCTGGGAAGAGAACAAGAAAAAGGAAGATTTACTGACGATACCAGTTCACTGTTTCGCAACAAGTTTTCCTAACAGCGTGACATTCAAAATAAAAGTTCCTCTGTGTTTACAGTGAATATAAATCCAAAATATTCCTCTGAACTAAGATACTGTGATTTGGACTTATTTTGGCAGAACTCTGACCATGTACCTCCTCAATGGGAAGCTCCAGCAGTTGTGGCAGACATGGAGACAGCACACCGATCAGGAAAGGTGTTGGGGAACAGCTGATGTCCAGCATGCTAGCTGGTAACACGGGCACAAACGTGTGCTGCCAAGTGAACGGGTACAACAGAGCCAGTGCTGCATGGCCACATCTGGATAGCACACTGCCGTAAGAGAAGACAGATGTTTCAAAAGGATTATAAGCTCTGATAAAGAGAAAAAGAAAGAAGTTCTATCTCCATGTAGAAGGATTTCCTATTAACAGCTTCTGCTCTGTTTCCATGACAAAAATAATCAATTTTATTGAGCATATATTTGTTTCTGATACTGTAATAATCCATCTCTCAGTTTCACAAACTGTCGATCATTGAAACGTCACAGTCTAATAAATTTTAACTTGAGTTTGGTTTTTGCTGAATTGTCATTACTTTCAATTATTTTCTAATGAAACTCATAAATGTGAACAGGAATAACTGCAAAACGACTTAGTTCCTAAAGAGTGAGATTTCAGTGTCTAAATGTTGGACTCTGCAGCAGGTCTCATCAAAACATCTGAACGTTAGTTTCAGATTTATAGGAACTTTCTGTGATGATTCTAATAATCTTACACTGTTTCAAAAAAAAAAAAAAAGTTGTGTTTAATCCAAAACCAATAAGTTCAATTCTATAATTCAGATTTGGGGTGTATATATTTTTACACATTAGATTGTTCAAAGTGTGTGCAGATTGTCTCTATAAACACTGTCAGATTTTTCTAAATAATTTTAGGCTTGAAAACAAAAAAAAAAATCAAAGATAGAAAACCTAACAAATGTCCAACTTGGTGAAACTCTGAGACCAAAACACAAAGGTGATGCTTCATACCTTAAACAAGTAAACAAAAGCATTTCATTTCTGTGTAACTCTTAGCACATCGGTACCTGAGCCTGTCAGCGATGAAGATCACCCTCCTCTCAAGCAGAATGGAGGCAAAAACCTGCAGGAGTTTCCCCACACTGAGACACTGCAGCAGACTGTCGAAGTCCACGTGCTCCAGTCTGGAGTCCACCGGTCGACACAAAGTCAGTTCCTGTCAAACCAACAACAAGCTCAGTCTGACCTGCCTGCTCCTGCTGTGTGAGGCAGCTGCAGGCAACAAGAAGCTTGTGGGATACATACAGTCTATAAAAGACAATGACCAAGTAGATCTGAATATCAGATGTGGATTCTTAGAGGATTTAAAAATAATTTTTGCCATCTGTTTTATGGGAAGACTTTTTATTTCCTCTACTTAGTCGGCAACCTGTAATGACACAGTTGATTACTGTCAAGCCAATCACAGCCCTCCTTGTTACCACACATGGTCTGACTCATGGTGCATGTGCAGGAGCGAGGTTAAGAGCAACACAACTACTAATCAACATTTCCTCTTTTGATGTCAGTGTTACCTCATTCCCAGAGCCAGGGAGGAAGCTCTTAATGGTGACTGTGCGTCCAGGGGCTGGAAACGGAGCCTCCATCACACTACGCATAAAAGGGTAAACCAGAGCTGGGGAAATTTCTCTGCGTCTCTCCACCTCTTCCAGAATCTGGAAAAACAAAGTTACACTAATCTCTGTGACTCTACGACAATTCCTTCAGCTGAGGTTACAGGAATAGTGTCACTTTGAAGAAAACCCCTGTTCAGGATTATCTTTTCATCTGGCCTCATTTCATCCTAACACATACAGTCAGAAGGCAGCAGCTTTCATGGTATTCAAAAGGATTAGCACTGAACTCTACTCAAGTCAGCTCCTTTTATCTTCCTCTGAAGACTCCAGTCAGCAGATAGACTGTAAAGTTACTTTACCTTTGCAAACAGATCGAAACAGCCCAACTTGCTGACTATACAATGCACCTCCGGAAGCCTCTTCCCCTTTCCACTGGGCTTAAAGACACAAAGTTTCACAAGTCAGGAAACAGTATGACAGAGACATTTCTAAAAAAATATTTCTTTTGTAAAGACATGAATCATTTCAAACAGCTCTGAGCTGTAGACTCGAGAGGGTTAAAACTCCATCCGTGTTTATGACAGCACCGCTGACTCATCTCACAATAAAAAAAACATGGCTCATGCTTTATTTGGCCCAACTCTGGCTAAACTATAAACACAACAACAGATGGCTCCAAGATGAAGCGCTAAACAAGACAACAGAACTTTGAAAATGAGGCCGAATAGGAGTGAAAATGATGGAATTCTTGTTGCTCTCCATCATCGATTTAAAGGCAGATTATGGTTTATGAGTCACATCTCCTTGGAGATATTGAGTAAGAATGTGGAGGGCTGCCAGCACATCTCACACAAGGCTTGAGTCAATGCTCTGACACAAATATCAACTCACAGACAGACTTACCAGGATCTTACGGCAGTAACAGAACCAGCGACTCCCATCTTCTCCAGTCAGAACAAAAGAAAAGGTCTCACTGCAAATAAAACATGAAAACACCAGAGATGCTGTTTAACCTGACAGCCTGTCTGAATACTTCAAACAAAAACAAATAACAGAAGAGAGCTCAGAATGAGAAAAGACAAAAATTATGTAAACAAAACAAGCAACATTCTGAATACAGGACAGTAAAGTCTCATTTTAAAGGTTAAAAAAGGATTGAAATTTAAATCTAACAATAAACCCTAACCCAGTAAAAAGAAAAAGGATGCCCAACACCTCTGGACACTAAAATATATAATTTGGTTTACTTCAGTTATCTCAGACAGGAATAAGTTTATGGTTCTCAGCTGACAGCTAAGGATGTGTAAAAAAAAACAGGAAGTGAACATGTTTCATGGATAAAAGTTTCAGAAAAATTCTTAAAATATGTAAAAATGTGTATGTAAGTACAGCTGCTCTCAGGAAATAAAACAAAAACAAGAATTTTTACTGAGACATGACTGCAGTGTGAAAGCTGACCTGGACATCTGCGCAGACGGCTTCCAATCCTGAGGATCAGGAAAACAGAACTTTGGAATCACCTTCAGCTGATCATCAGCTTCTCTGGAGATTCGGGAAGACTTCTCAAACTAAAATAGAAATAGATAAGATACAAGACTCATTCACATTCTGTATTCAGTCACAGGAAATTAGTCATTATTAGACATAAGCACATATAATTTACAATAAAGGGAAAAATGGGGGGTGAGTGGTTCGATCCCAGCAGGCTGTGTTGAAGTATCTCTGAGCAAGACCCCCCGCCACGGTGCCGTACAGACGGCAGCCCTCTGGGTCAAATCCAGAAAAATTATTACCCCAAGAGGGATCAATAAAGTATCAATTATCAAAAATAGTAAGCAATTTTTCCCAAAAAAACCTAAAACGTTAGCAGAAACAAAACCTTTTCAAAAAATGATCATATATCAAACTGAATGAAAACATTTGGACCACATTGTGGGAAAAAAAAAAAACTGACTTTCACAAGTTTCTGTTAGCGCTCATCAGCCTGGAAATTACACTCAACTCTGTCATTTCTGATAAGAATGATCCTCAATTAATCTTACAACAAAACAACATTAAAGTTTTGAGAAGATAAAAACTTTTCCATGTCGATGTGACAGAGGGACAGTGAGGAGTTAAAGGGTCCTTCTTACCATTTTTGGGAACTGCTGTGTAATTTCAGGAGAGTATGCACTTCCTGAAGAGCCTTTTCTCAGAGACACGACAACAAATATCTGAAAAAGCTGCTGCTGCTGCAGCTGAATCAAGTCTCTCTCTAGCGTCCGGTATCCTGGTCGTCGTCTCAGTGTGGACTGGACGTAAACGGATCTTCTGGAACCTGTTGAGCAACACATGGTGGGATCATGCAATAATTCACATTCAGCAGCAACAACTGATGTGTTGGTGAAAAAAAACTGTTATTTAGAAAACTGCTACTGTAAAATTCTAAAAACTAAAATGTAAACATTGAACATTTATCTTAATGTGAACTGATTATTTGGGGTTTCAGAATGTCAGTAATGATCGATGCTTCATCTTATAACATTCTGACGAGTAAAATCAGACAATATTTCAGCATCTTTGTTTTTCCAACTTATTGCTTATTTAAATATATGTATAAGTATATAAAAGTGAAAAACAACAGATTTTTAATTCTGAAAATTAAAAAAAAGCTATCTGTTTAACTCTGTTAACTGGATCTGATTTCAGTTTAACCATGACACGTTGTGCAGATGAATTTTTTTCCCAGTATCTGGTCATGTGTCACTTGATTGAATGAAAATATGTATTAAATCAACACGCTGGAGAAAATAAGATTCATGAAGCAAATTATCACTTCTGGGAAACTATTTGTTGTGTTACTGTATTATCTCCCTCACCAGTATTTTATACTTCAGTATGTCCGCTGTTACACAAGTAAAGATGTCTTCTTCCAAATAAGAACTTAAACTTTAAAATTTAAAGTTTGATTATTTATAAAACAACACTGTAAACAGGGTAACTCGATGGTGATACCTTTGCCGTTGTCCTCTTGGTCACTTTCTGTCCCGCTGGTCTCCTCAGCTGCCGTGACAAGAGAAAGATTAGTGAGGAACACAGGAATGAAAAAGACTGAACAAGCCATAATCACATGCAGACAGTCGGGCTTTGTTTTATAATCAGAGGGTTTGCCAATTGCAGCAAGCCTTAAATACACTGTCAAGAGCTGGGCATTTCTACCAGGACGCTCGTTTATATTGTGTCAGTGATATTTGGGCATCTGCGACACAAATTTAAAAAAAAGTGTTAAGTGTGTCTCACCTCGTGCTGAGAGCCCCTGATTCTTCACTCTTTTCCTCCCTCGTTTGTCATCAAAAATAGTCTCAATTTTGCTGACATACTGCAGAACAAATCAAACAATGACATTGTTCATCTATTTTAGGATTTACAGCATTTGTTTACCCTTAAATTTCAGTACTTTCCTATTACAAACCTGAAAGAACACAACTGAATATTTAAAACAAACTAAGGTCATGTATAAGTCGAATTCAAAAAAATAAAAACGCAAATAACAGGAGCTTGAAGCCATCTGTTAAAGATGCCAAAGTGCATGACAGAGTTCAACACAAACTGAAATGATGCTCTGAAACTGAAAAATAACAGTGAGATAATAATAATAATATCTGCTCCATGTTAGGTGATCATGTTATAAATGATCCTCTTATTTAGGAACAACACCTTCAACTTTCTGTCGCAGGTTTTCTTAACAGAGAAAAACGTGTTCTAACGAAGAAACACTCAGCATCAGTTCAACCTGCTTACAGCACACATAGGTACTGAAGCTACAGATATTTTAGCCCTCACAGAAACAGACACAGGAGTTTGTTTCATTACCTTGTCATTAAACTTTCGCCCCGTCCAGCTACTTTCCAAATCCATGACTTACTAGTTTTAACTGACTTTGTTTTTCTGTCTGAACTTGCAAGAAGAACTCGCATGTTGCTCTATCAGTTTCTTTCAGCATCCTTTGCTTCCTGCTCAACGAGTCACCACCCCCATCTTTACTTTAAACCGTGACTCATTGTTTTACAGGCTACTTCTGTCACAAGACGCCATAAAAATCTTTGTCACTACAAACATCTGGGTGCCATTCAGGGAACACTGTTTTTTTTACCTGAGGTGTTCGGTGGGTTTTCTGAGTGCTTGTGCGTCGAGGTGTTGTTGGTTTAGGAGGATCTGCGATGGTTGAAGATTTGGATGCGGTTAAAGCTTGGAACACTTTCTTCTCCACTTTGCCAGCGTATCCATGTAAGGTTTGGAGTTTGGGGGAAAACTGAAGCACAGGATACATAAATTTGGTTTTAAACAATTACAAGGTATTAAGGTAAAAAACAAATCCTTCATCCAGCTTTAGAGTCTAAAATAAGATATTATGTTTCACAGAAGATATTCCTTTACCTTTGGGACTTGGGGCCTTGAAACAGGGAGACACATCGGAGTCGATTTAACATCCTCGTAGGCGTTGTTCCCTCTCACTTCACCTGAGAGAATCGAAGTGACAGGAAGTATTAAACAGGATGCAGCGATTGCTTGACTGGTGGCACTCAAAAAAACTACGATTCTTTACTGGTCTGTGAAAGAACCAAAACAATTAACTCTACTAGCAGAACAGCTTTTCAATATACAAGTTTTCAGTGAGTGGGAAACATGGCCGTGTAATATTTATGGACACAGTTCTCCTTTACAGACCCAGCCGATCTTTAAACAGGTGACTGATTTAAAGTCAAACAGTTTACGTTTTAGGGTCTATAATCTACCAGCAAGGGAAAAATGTAAATATTGATTTTACAGTACAATAGTTACCGTCACTAGGTTGTAACTCACTACATGTGACTAGAACTAGATGTCTAACCAAACACAGCCAGCTAACAGTCACGATGACATCTTGTTCTTGCTGCTTTGCAACAGAAATCTGAGAAAATTCAATTACAATTAACTCCAAATCATTTTTTACAAGACAGAGTTTCACATACACACAATATCCTCATAAATGTTGTCATCGGAGTAAGCATGGTAAAGGTTTGGGTGTGTGTCCCCATTTCCCATCGTGCCCTGCTGGGCTGTCAGTCGAGCTGCATCCTCATACTCGAAGGACTTCCTGTGGCAGAAAGAAAAGGACTAAACATAAATAAAAAGGGTCTGACTGTTGTCTCTAAGACGC
>SSNP01000025.1:4968501-4996055 GCA_006937955.1 Pachypanchax playfairii | reverse complement strand
TCAGCAAACTACTGTTTCATTAATAAATGTGCTAATATCAAGGAAAACAAAAGCAACAAGAGAATTCCTGTTAAGAAACAACAAGAACATATAGTAAAATAAAACATTGATGTGATAAAAATGTACATTTTCTTCCTCTATAACACTGAGAGTGCACTGGTTTGGTAACAGTTTGGTTAAGTGCAGAAAGAGAAACCATCTCATAAATTTCAGCTTTGTGTGATGTAATCTTTTGCCCTGAGGAAGTCTGACAGCTACCAAATTCTTGTGAAGCTAGTAAACAACAAGCCATGTGCTGCTTTAACACACAATGGTAAAATACAGCCTGAGGGCCCAAAGTGGCCCCTAGATTCTTTCTGTTTGGCCTTCAATGTTCTCAAACAACAACAACTTGATGTAAAATCACTTTAGAATAATAATTATCTTATAAAACCTATTTTGACATGTGATTGAAATTTGGCAGAACAATAAATAAAATGAATATTTCTGTTGTATGTTTCGATGATAGACAGGCTCAGCACCAATATTAAAGGAAACAGGTTACACAGTTTGGTCTAGTGTTACTACCGGTAAGCCTTTAGTAAATATGAACTGCATGCTGTGTTGTTCCTGATGGATTGAGCCATGTTCAAACAAAAGACAACAACGCTGCTAAATATCACATGACCCCAGTCAGCAGTTAAAGTATTATAAGTTGCACCGGCTCATGTTCTCGTTTTAATTCTTACCTGTTCTTTTTATGTCTTGAGAGTCCTTCGGTCTTTGTGACAGGACATGGGGGAGGAGGGAAGTTAGGTGGGTGTGCCACCCTTCTACTTCTCAGATTGAAGCGGTTGTTGTTATTAGTGGAGCTGCCGTCCCATTGCCCGGTGAGGCCGCTGCTGGCGCCACGATACTGGAATGTACGCTGAGGTTTGGGAGGGGGAGGACCTTCACCTGCAGAGCTGCTTTTCTCCCAGAGCAGTCTGTCCCCCTCAAGCTTCCTCCAGAAACCCCGTGAAGTGTAGAAGTTTCCAGCTGGCATGTTGTCTTCTTGGTCATCCACTGATGGAGGTAGAAGTTTAGGGACCGTTTCGTCTGAAATGCGAACCACTTTAGGATGACCATTTGCTGAAAAGCCTGGTTTCGCTGTAGAAAAAGTGTTTGTTTCCACTTTAGAAGATGTAAATATTTGTGTTGTAAAGGTTTGTTTCGCCAGAGACGTGTTTGAAATTTGAGTCTGTAAAGGTTCAGACTTCCGACCAGTTACACCAAGTCCAACATGCAAAGGGGATTCCCTAAAATCGAATCCCATACTCTTTGTTCTTGAGCGGTTTTCTTGTGCATGTCTTGAGCCATTACCTAGGAGATCTCCAGAGAAAGTTCGGGACACAGCAGGAGGGTGTGCTTTCACTCCTGCATCCTGACTGCTGCCTTGCTGACTGCGAACTTCCCACTGGGAGATCTTCTCCTTAATGTTAATTCCCTGCTTGTGGGAGGCTGGCCTCCCTGGCTGCCGGCCCTGCCAAGCAGTGGTGGCCTCTTTCTGCAGGTGATCATCAAGCCCCTGCGTGCCCTGCTCCACTCTCAGAGCCAGCATGGTGAGAGGGGGTGAGGGTCAGCTCACCCCCACTTCTCTATAAGTGACTGCATCAAGGATTTCTTAAATCAAACGAACACAAAATTCCACTTGATCAGGTAAATTTTGGTCCAGAAATTTTCACCAAATAGGGGTGTGTCACAAAAATGACAGCAACGTTTTTAAAGTCTTTTTACGTGTCTTCTTCTGCAAGCCAGGGGTCGTTTCCTCCTTGTCTCATTTTGCAAACGATCTAAAAAGAAAGGACGTAAAAAAATACTCGTCACTTAAAAAACAAGCCCAGACAGCACACTGCAGGGTCAAAAGGATACAGATTTTAAAGGGTGTAGACAGTGACAGAGAGAAGGGCAAAAAGGGCAGGACTGTGAAGCTGTTTCCCAAAAAATAAATCTAGAGGACAGTAACAGGAAAGAGACTTGAATATTTTTCTGCTGTGAGGGTATGACATGTGGCCCAAACCCTCCTTTATACAGAGGGGAATTCTACATCACTATAATCTAAAATCCTTTATCAGGTCAAATGCAAAGTATTTAGTCTAACTGAATGTCCTTACAAAGCTGTCATTCAGCAGAGTGGAAAATATGTGCTTAATTCAGTCTATAAAAGTATGTAATGTTGACAGAGGACTCTAGTTTTTGGAAAATGTAAAACAAGTTTTTTCTTCTTATGAAATAAATCTACCAGATAAGCATTTTAAGTCTGCACACATGAAGACAGGGAAGCTTTACCAAAAGATTTTGCTTTTTACCAACACAATAGACAAGAACAAACCTTCCTTTCCTTTGATTTCTACTTGTGTTGCATAAAGCTGAAAACTAAATACCCTGATAAACAGTTGTTATCTGAATGCATCACAGATAAGAAGTAAAGTTTAGAGCCTAATCCACCTAGACTATGAGTCAACATCAGTGCTGCGTGGTCTTGCAGAGCAGCTCCTTGTGCTGGAACCAAATCATCTGGACACGTTGCACGTTAGGAGGCTGAGAGAATTTGGAGAAGGGGAGCGAGATGGTAGAATTCCACAGCTCATAATCATAATAAGTCTGTGAGCTGCATTCCTGCAGAGCAACACAAGGGGAGGCTCGAGAAAAAGATTTAACAAAAGACGGTCAGTCAGATTGTCACTCTTTGTTTAGTTTGACCTAAATCGAATATATAGCTGCACTGGAATGTTGCCCCATCACAGCCAGACCTCAGGATGACAATGCATCTACAAACTGACCCACTTGTGTTATGTGTCTGTGTGCGGTACGCTGCACAGGAAGGCGTGAGATGCATTTCCTGAACTGCAGGAAAAAGGATCAGCAGCATGTCCATAATTATGGTGCAGGGAGATCTGCACCCATGTGTAAGCTATGTTTAGATCATCTATGTTCTGTGATGGTAATCACTTTGAAATACAATAAATCCAGAAATATACAAGGCACGGAGCAGTTGCAGCAACACGTGCAACATGTGGGAAAACGTAACTGTCAAGCAAAAGCTGAGCAAGTAAAAAAAAAAAAACCTTTGCTGGCGGCTCTGCGTCACTTCACAGCTAAACCCACCTAAAAGAAACCAGACAGACGAGACCTGAACCTGAAATACGCGTCATCATTAAATTAAAACTAACTGCACCTTCCAAACCACCAAAACACGCCCTCTCACAGACGTACAGCATGATGGGACATGTTGCAGGTGAGACATTGTAAGACTGCAGCTTATCATCAACAGTGACAGTTAATACTGTAATAAAAGAAAAGTGCAGGTTTACTTCACTTCAGGATGAAAGGACGAGCCCAGATGAAGGGCCTGGAAACCACTGATCCCTCAGAACCCCAGGACTCTGCTAAAGACCCATTTAACATGACAGCTGCATGATTTGGGCTCTTTTTTGTTTTGTTTTTTAAAAACACAGAGATAACACTAAAGAATGTATAATGACTACTTCACTCATTAAAATAATGTATTTAGTAGAATGCACAGTGAAAGTTAAAATAGGTTATTCCTTATTCACACACAGAAACGTGAATAACAGCACAAATTATATATTTAAAAATACTTCATGTTGCAAATAAATCTCGTTGAGCAGCTGTTAAAATCTAATTTGGAGCTAAAACAGTTTCATTTGTTGGATGCAGTTAATTGAGAATCACATATTTAATTGAGAAGGTTAAAAGTTGGTTTAAACTTGTTTTATTGTTATATTTTATTAAATAAATGTAACAGCCTATGAGTAACGTTAAATAAGTAACTTGAATGAACCGACTGACTCAAGCTAACGTTAAGCTGGTGTCAAACAAGTTCTGTAAATACCGAAATAAAACACCGGTAGATGTTATTTCAACACAAATCGTATTACTTACCCGTGTAGCTTATAAATGGCAGCATAACTCATGTTCGTTTCAAGCTTTTCCCTTCCAAAACAAGACAAACGCGAATAAAATCCACTCGGTTTCATCGTTGAGGAGGTGGCAAATCAGGATCAGGGCTAACGTGTGGGAAACCAGCCAGGCAGCAAAAAACTACGAAAAACTCTTTTCTATGCATGAAAATGTCTCGCCTCGCCAAAAACATGTACATAACAGCCGGTTTCTCTTTTTAAAAAGGGCGACAGAACAGGAAAAAGCAGATAAAGCAAATTACTTTTCGCCCTCCCTCAAGACAAATTACTGTTAAGCTAGACAGGAAAGGACTACTTCCTGTTATAGATTTCAAAATAAAAGTAATGAGTTTTCGTAAACATATACTCTCCTAAACATACACAGGTTTGTTTTAGTAAAGTTTAGAAAACGTTTGGTTAGTATGTGTATGTACACTGAACTAAATACTAAATATGTTTTTCATGTTGAGCCTGTTGTTTTTATTTGTTGTATAATTACAGGTATGTAAATAAGATCTAAAAAAACGTTTTGTGTGTTATAATTTAACAGATTTGTTGGAGGATTTTGACTGTAGTGGACACATTTACACAACACCAATACAAGTAGAAATCAGTTACATCTTCCCATTTTTGTAGTGCTTTTTTTCTATTAGAGGAAGTATTAGTTTCACTCTTCCTCAAATATCTAGTTTACCTAAGATCGAGAAAAAAAACATTGAACGAGGGATTTAGTTGTTCTTTGTTTAACTGGTTTAACTGGACAAAATCACAGTTCTCTATTGGACTCAAAACACAAGCGCACGAGTGTGTTATTGTTGTGACTTCCTGTATTTAGTCCGTGGGTTTTTTGGTAAACTTGATAGAGTTTTGGACTGTGAGAAAAAGTTTGGTTGAATCCTTCAGGAGGGAAGACGTCACCGCATCAAGTGCTGCAGCTGTCAACGATGAATAAATACTGCTATCTTCACGTGTCCTGGGAAATTTCAGCACCTGCGCGACCCCACGCGTCTATTGATTTAGGCAGCGCTTCGATTTGTTGGATATCAAAACTATATGGTATGACACATTAAGATTTCTAGGTATGATAAAAATTCCTGTACAACTTATTTTACACTTGATCATATTTATGTAAACATTCAAATTTAATCTCAGTGCACATGTTAAATTTTAAAATGCTGTATCCACGTGCAGTACTGTGAGATGTCTAAATGAAAAAGCTGGAAATTCTCTCAAGTGACAAACCAGAAACAAATACATGTCCTTTTACAATTTGTTTTTATACATTCTTATACGCAGGTTTTCTCCAACTGGAACAATGTAACGTACAAGTAAACTTAAGATAACACTCACAGGATTTGCACTTCACATTTCTTCACACCAGCATGTTAGAAGGTATTTTTCTTTAAGGTTTTTAAGATTTTCTTTATTTGTTTGAGTTACTGTAAACAAGAGATGTAGATCTTTTCTACTTCACTTTAGAAATGAGTTCTGATCAAACGTTTGTGAGGTTTGACAGTGTTTACTGAGACTTCAGACCCTCCTTGATGAGATTAAGTTCATAACACAGCGTCTCAAAGCGATACGCCGTTCGGATCTGAGCCACGTTGGTCTTTCGGATGTCATTGCCCTCTGGGCCCTCTTTTAGGTAATCTGAACCCAGGAAGTGGTTCTTCTCCTGCAAGAAAGCCAAAAGATAAGTATGACAAACTTGAATATTACTGTTTTAAATGAATAGGAGAGTATGGTAACAGATGATTACAAAGAACTTGTTATATATAGAAACCTAATAAGATAAACTATTTGTTACCTCATGAGACAAGGCGCTTTGCAGTACACTGTTTCTGGCAATCTCACACATGTCACAAGTACTCAGCTTGAAGACCTGAGCTGCAATGGCATACTCCTCCATCAGAGGTTCCTGGAAACACAAAGGTGACACATAAAGCTTTAAATCAACTAAACATCTGTATCACGGGCATAAGCCTGTTCATTCATTCATGCAGTGCATTTTTAAATCCTGCTTTTTTCGAGAGGGTAACCCACAACATTTCCTATAGAAAATACATAAATACAAACTTTTGACCTCAAACACTGAAACTCAAATATCTATAGATACACACAATACCCATTCTAAACAGCAAAGAATGTGCCATTGTGTCTTCAGACCTTGGTGTAGTGGAACTGCATGGGGTCATCAGTGGACAGAGAAACCATCAAGCCTTTTTGGTGGAACTCCAGCAGAGGGTTTTTGGCATATTCTAGAAAGAGGCTGTTGTTGCTCAGAGGAGACATGGCAATTGGGATCTGGGCCAAGAAGTACAAGTACTGAAGCACAGGACTCTGGTAGAAAGAGATTGATTGGTACATACTGTGAGCTCAATAGAACAGAAACTGGTTGCATTCTGACTAATTACATTGACTTATTTTTTAAATAAGGCAGAAGAAATAAGAAAAAAAAATAACAAAAATGATATGACAGTATCAGTTACAAATTCTCTCAGATTATGTCAAGAATGTTGACATCCCATAAATGTAATTTAAACTAGTCTCTTGGAAGCAGTAACATTCTGTAAGTATTATTCACATTAGATTTGTGTGACAAATATTAAGCTTTAAAACATAATTTCTGTCAGCTGTCTGAGGTTTCTTGTGAACAAATGGTTTTTAGTATTATTTTGAAACTTAATTTACATCTTTTTTTTACAGATATCTGACATCTGGAAGTAGTGCTTGAGTTTTTTTTATTGTTGAAATGTTTTCTTTCATACTGTGTTGCATATTGTCTGACCTTCTTGAGGTTAAGGCCATGAGAGATGTTGTCAGCAGTCATGAAGGCAGCCAGTAAGTGGGTGATGGCACCGGCCTCACCACAGTGGGGCCTGAATGTGAACGTGTTCATTCCCCTCTGTCTGAAGAGCAAGATGTAAACAAGTTTTAGAGGAAAACTGAAGGAGAATACAACCAAAATGTGAGTTCAGCTTATAAATCAGATTAGATGTGCAGAAACAAAAATGAAGCTACTCACCTACGCAGCTGGTTAAGAACAGCAATGTTGGCATACATGTAATAGATATAGTAGGTGTAGGAGGGGTTCTTGACAATGTCCCACTCTTCTGGTTTCGGACTCTTGGTAGAGAACATGTGACCACTGTGTTTGGACTCATCATCCACACTGTCGAATCCTGTCACCTACAAAACAAGTGGAAAACAGCTGATTTAAAGATGGACAGAAGATTCATATCACAAGCATTTATGGTTGAGTTCAAAGCAAACCCCTCTGTTCATTTTCTATTCCGAGCACAGTCACACCCATTGTTCAATTCATGTCTGTTTGGTTACAGAAATGTTCTGGAAATAAATTCTTGGCTGAGGTCGGAATCAGTATTTTGTTGTGGTTTATCACTGACTCACATGCTTGAGGAAGATGCTGAGCTCTGGGTGGGACTGTGGGTCGATTGTGGCCTGAAACACAGGAAGGAAAATGTTCTCCAACATCTTGCCAAAGTGGGGCACAAAGTTCCTCCCTCTGAAGATGTCACTTAGATTGAAACAAGACAAAACAAGTTTATTCAGCTCAAAACTGCCGCCATTTTTCCACAGAACAGTCAATTATACTCATAGCTGTTGATGTTTAGTCAAATGGTCCTCCAAGGAACAAAAAGCTTTATTGATGTCTTATGACATACTTAATAAAAACTTACTAGATTCTGGGAACTTGAATCATCCATTTGAGGTTGGGAGAGAAGACTTTGTGTTTGACGAACCAGCTGGAGAGTTTGGTCCATTCGTTTGCGTTGCATCCATAGATAGACAGACGAGGCTCAGCATACTGGTACTTGGCATCCTCCAGGTCACTAGCTACTTCCTGGTATGAAGAAAGGTCAAAAGAGACTCAAAATTCTTCCATATGTATGTAAAATCATAATAAGACAATAAAAATCACACATTTTATGTTGATTTGTATCTAGTGATTTTTTTTCTGACAAGTTTTTAAATATTTGTTAAGACAAAACAGCATCGTCCTGGTCACATGAAAACTGTTTTGAAGCTTTTGCTCATTCTTGATGTTCGTGATAGAACAGCTTCTCCCAGATGTGAAGAGATTGAATTAGTTTATATTAAATCAAAATGGGATCAAATTAACTTATAATTTGTCAAAACAAAAATGATGGTCTGAGACAACACTGAACTTTTTTTTTTACACTTTTGTCACATGAATAAAAATTCAACTACATTAACAAATGACGCATTTGAGTGATTGTGGCATTTTTAGTAATTTTTCCAAGATGCTGACCTTGATAATGGTGGCAAAATATTCTCCATTGATGTGATTTTCTGTCTTCAGGTACAGATCACGCAGCTCACTGGCCCCAACAGGGTTGTACTTGGCATTGAACTTATCGAAACGCTGGAAGGTTTGTCGGCCCTTCAGAAAAACAATTAAAAAACAAAAGCAGATTCAGAATTTGATGCAGGCATAACATTTTTTCTGCAGTTAATTAGGGTACAGGCCTCTGCATGGCAAATTCTTTACCTGTTTAATCCTGTTATTTTAAAAATAAAAAGTAAACGCTATAAACACTATAAATTACCCCTTAATTCTACCAACATTGTTAACATCTCAATTCTTTTTCTACTAGGAAACATACAGCATGCACATCCAGTGAGTCCACAGTGAGGTCATAGGGATGGAGGTTAAGAGACTCGAAGAGCTCTCTCATGGTGACCTCCCTTCCTTTGAGGTTGTGTACAACACGATCAGCATCCACGCGGTAAGACTTCTTGATGAAGCGCAGCAGGTGCTTCTGGTTCATGCAGGCCGCAGCGTGGATGTGAGTGTCCACCTGTAACGTCAGAAAGAAGAGGTTGGTGTAATAACTTTCAAAGGCCACTAGATGGAGCTACAGTAGATTGAGTGAGGCATCCTGAAACAGAGAAACCACAAAAAAAGAACTTGATGCAGGAGCCATGGGCATATCCTGAGTGGTAGCCCAGGTGGGCATGGGCCACCCTTTCAATTAGACTGGCCACTCTAGGTGCCCCCCAACCCCCCCAAAGCTGAGACAATCAAATTCAATCAATTCTTTTACATTAATCAAAGAAAATGTTTAATGAAAATGTACCATTGACTTTGCACTTTGACTGATTTTCATTTCATTTTGGTTTATGGGAGCCACTTAAATTATGATAAAGGGTCTATAATTTTGTAAAAACTAGTATTTTTAAGGTTATGCGCCACCCTTTTAGAAACCTATGCCCCTACCTGCCCCCCCTTAGCCAAAATTTTCTAAACACGCCCCTGGCAGGAGCGTAACATGGTTGAAGCTGAGACAAATTGTCGGCCCCCTAGTGGCTGGTTCTGGTACATGTTTTGATGCTGGATCATTCTGTTTTTGGTATATAGTCTTAAAACTTTTTTGTTTTGTTGTTTGTTGGTGTTGTTTTATGTTTTTGTTAGCTTTAAGTTTAGTCTGTGTAGCTGCAAAAAAAATTTTTTCTGTTGTTGGTGGCTTCTTTTGTGTTTTGTTTGTTTGTTTGTTTTACCTTCCTGCAGTTGTAGAAATCCCTGTGGGGGTTGTTTTTCAGCTCCTTCATCTCTTCCATCTCATTCAACATCTCATGCACATTAAACTTGGACATGAGGAACTTCAGACGACGGTGTGTGTATGTCTTACTGTAAAACAAAAAGGAGACCATGTGATACATGATCAGATGAAAACAAACAGTTCCTTTAACCTTGACAGAATTTCACTGAATCGTACAAATCCTAAAGCGCCACTTCAGATCAGTATTTATCGATAGTATTTTTCTCTTAATAACACCCTCATGTTGTTATAAACCAGAGAAAGCTGTTCTGACATCTAGCAAGAAGGTAAATTACTAGCATGTTGATCAGTCCTGATTTTTTTATTAAGGTTACAATATTTTACTTTAATTAATATCAAGCAGTAAGAGAGGGGGAAAATCAAATACACGCTGTTGTCCCAACTTATTAAACATTAATATTCAGATATATTTGAGCTAATGGTTGAAGAGATGAGAGAACTCATGCATAAATGATTTAAAAGAGTAACTTTTTAAAATGTCTCACGTTGGGCCTTGTGCAATGAGAGCAATGAGGAAGTTCATGTCATCGATGAAGGTGTTGTAGTCTGAATGGGGGAGGTCTTTGGGCTGATGTTTATCAGCAGCTGCAGCATCGTTGTACACATACATTAGACCTTCCTTCATACGAGCAACGTAGCCCAGATTCTTTGGCAGATCAGAGGTGCCAAAAGGGTCCTCCCCATCCTTGGGAGGAGGAGTGAAAACTGAGGAATCAGTGAAGAGACTTTAAGTGAATTAAAGATTTAAGATACAGACTAGTTGTTTCAAAGCACATTTTTTGTCAGCTTTAGCTCACATACGCTCGTCCTCGTTCTCTCACCTGGCTGCAGCTGATCTTCCACCTTGAACGTCTCTCCCTCCATTTGACATAGGAACTGGGAGGCTGTTCTTGGGAAGCGCTGGTAGGCGAGTCTCATGTACTTCTCCCTGATAGTCAAGGCACGGTACAGACCCTTACACGCCAACTCAAAGTCATCCATGGTTACCTGATTTGAATATAAAAAATGAGGTTACAGCTACCTCATAAATGTCAGCAAAAACGAGCAGCTTTATCTGAAAGCTTGATTCATGCTATAATATATAATAAAATGTTAAAAGAATGGCAGGGATGTTACATCTTAGGAAGGATTTGTAGATCCATGTTTTAAATAATAAAAAAGGATGATAAACTTCACCCCAGCAGCATAGTCTCCTATGATGGCCACTCTCTGGAACTCTGGAACTTCCAGGTAGGTGGGTGAGTCCACTTCCACTGACACCACATGGCCAGGAGCTACCTGAGGACCAGCTGCAGGAACAGCTAACGTGCAGCAGCGCTGAAGCCTCTTACTGTTGATCAAATGCAACATGTAGAACATCTTACTCTCATTGATTAATAAATTAGGCATTTAATTAACATCTGGATTGTTTTTCAGAACACCAACAAATTCCTGCTGATTTTTAATATCACAAGCACAAAGTGAGCTCATCATCTTCCATCCCACCGTTTCTCTGTGTTGTCATCAACATGCAGGTGGTGGGCCATCTCCTGGTGAAGGATCGGACAGTCCTCAGGCACATCAAACATGGAGATTTCATCGCGTGTGTTCTCATCTTTAGTCTCCGATGCAAAGACCTTCTCCGCAAAGGCCCTCATCTTATCATCGGTCTCTGCGAGGCGTACCAAAGATTTGTCCTTTTTAGTAACAGACATGAATTTCTGAACACATCATGCAGCCATTCTTAACAGATTTCTGAACATCTGATCTACACAGAGTTAAAATGACAGCCAAAAGAAAACTAAACACAAACGTCACCATCTATGGAATAAAAAGCACACACCTTGTTTTACCTGATGGGTACGGACTCCAGCACATGCACCAAAAACACAACAAGAGATGGACTCAGCCACTACAACACTGAAACTCCTACCTGCCGCACAAGCTACAAACACAAAGTCTAAGAGCAACAAAGAGGAAGTTCTGACACAAACAGTGTGGAAACATCTTCAGTGCATGACTCCAAACCCACTTTCTTTTCAGTTTGCATCCCATCATCAATAATTTTTTTATTGAGGGAAGATGTTAGAAAAGAGGGCTAATGTTGAAGCCGTGAACAGAGTGACGTGGATGTAGCTACATTAACTACTTCATACATCAAACATCACTTGTTCCATGCAACTTTTTCACTGCAGTCGGTTTCATCTCAGCTAATCCTACGATGATGATGATGGGCTCGACTTCACAGACCCCATACTTACTCTGTTCTCCTGAATGTGCCCATCAGGAAAATATCACCATCCAGAACAAAAGTCACAAAAGAGAGCGTTTAAAAACAAACATTAGTGAAAAAATATTAGAATCATGGTTATGGACATGATGATTTCCTAATGATTTCATGTAAAACATTGTTAAAAGGCACCAAAGTGAACTACAATATATAGAAATGCAGATTAATGGTGTTACTGTTAAACATTAATGATGTAAGTAGTAAGAGAATGTTGTGACACATTAAACTGAACAAACAGTTAAATAAACTGTTAATTTATCACATCTATGGTTTCTATTAGTAAATGTATTTTCATGAATTATGTTTTGTGAAAAGCAACAGATTTTGAATCAGAGGAGTTGGATTGCAAAATGATGCTCTGCCATCATTTTTAATAAATCAGCATTCAGTGGAAAAGCTGTCTCACATGATTGTTTTAGTAAAAGAATTTTAGTTTCTGTGTTAAAATGTTTATATTTGTGTATCCTGTTTTGTTGTGAGAACGTTGTTTCTGTTCATGTCTCTTTGTTACCCATCGTTCCCTCTAGATGTCCTCAGATCTCTTCGTCTTGTCAGCAGAGTTTCCACTTTAGAACTTTCCACCAGTTACTCGTTAGTTTATCCCAGATGTTTATCAGATTCTTGTTGTGCCCTTCGGGACTGGCTGGACTTGTTTATTTTCATTTCAACTTTGTGGATTTTTTTTATTGTTAAAGAATTGTCTAGTTACTGTAGCACCTGTAGTTTTGTTTTCCTTCAAAAAGCTCCAAGATTCTATGTGAACATCATAATAATAACTCCAATGTGTTGTTGTTCGCGAACAAAGCTATATTATTATTAGTGTTTGTTTAAAAATCTACAAGAGAATTAAATACTAATGTAACATGACATTCTAAACGCTACACATTACCTTCATGAATATTTCTCTGCTCTATTTTTACTCTGATTAATTCGTAAAATGTGAGTACGAGGAAAAAGGGAACAAAATCTGTGTATGTAAAATGAAAACTGACACAGTCTTTTCACCCTCATCACTTTCAGACAATTTTTTATTAGAAATTAATCTCACATCTGCAGATTTGATCTTTTTTTAGATTTAATTAATGTTGTCGTTGAATTTTTGGCTCATGTGTTTGATCATACTGTTGTGATGAGACCGTCTCTGTCACATTGTCTACTATATGCAAAATTATTACAACATAACCACATCCCTGCTGATTGGACGTTCACATTTTAAGATTTTACTCATTAAAAAACCCACAATAACTTAATGTGACTTGTCACCTCATGTCTGTTAAAGGTAAACCTATAATTAGCAACATTTTCTTCAGAATAAAAATAAACTGAGGACGAGTTTACACATTATATTTTTAGAAAGAATATCATGGAAACCTTGAAGAAGTAGGAACTAGATGATTTATCTTCAAGTCATACTTGTTATGAGAACTTGCCATCCATCGTACCTCCTCTCTTCACGGCTGATAATCAGTTTCTAAAGTCTGCTCCTGAAGCTAATATTGATCCTTAAAATTTTCCATTTCACAGAAATAACAATAAATGGAATTCTACCGTATGAGAAGACTGAACATATAAAAATTACAAAATCCTCATGAAATGAGTACATATTTAATAATAATAAACTCTATAAAAGTGGAACTTTAAGCATAAAAAGCTCTGTAAAGTTGACAATAAAGATTCAGACATTAGTGGATCTGCTAAATAATGAGGAATCTATCATTAAGAAGACTCTTTATACCTGGATTGAATCTTTTTCAGCAAATTAATCAAAAGAGAAACATAAAAAGTGATTATAATTGGTTAAATGCATTTTTTAAATTTGGCTTCATAATTATTTATTCATCCCAAACAAACCTGTGAAAATCACATAAAGATCCACATTTTGTTGGAGTCATACAAGTTCAGACTTACACAGTTAAAACTCACCTGGTACCAAGACTTTAGGCATGGTGGCGATGTCCCAGTGAAACGCCTCCTGAGGACTGATATGTGGTGGTCAGGCACTGGACCACTGTGGAAGAGTGAAGACCAGACCCCGCTGAGCGCAGTATTAAGATCCCTCGGCCTCACGTGTAACCAGAACATGCTGTGCCCACATGAATGTGCCTTGATGCAATGTGGACCTGATACGTGTCCAGATCTATTTCGAGTTGACTATGTGCTCTCAGGACTCACTGACGGGCACAATGTTTAGACAAAGAGATGGGTATGTGTGTGTGTGAGTGAGAGGGAGTTTATATTGGGTAACATCCCAACACCTGTAAGTTCCAGTAAACTGGGAAAATCCACAAACTTAATATATCAGACTTCCAACCAACATCAGTGACTGATGGCTTTCATCAGTCTGAAGTTTCATATTTTTGGGTGGGGACAGTTGCAGGTGTGTATTTACAGTTTAAATCAGAATAAAAGTATTAAAACTAATCATTGCAGATTCAACTCTTATTTTGAAACTAATATGGTGAGATGCAAACGTTTGAGTTTTCTGCAATATAATGAAAATAGGCATGGCAACAATGATAACTGAAAGTTTATATTATTTAGAAATGCTTGGATGTAACTGTAAATCTACCATCTACCAAGAGTCTATATCTTCTTTATTTTCTCCATTTTATTTTTCATTTATGAGACAAAGTAAATGGATTTCATCTGAACAACTCTTTGATTAAAATGAGACAGAATTCCAAACAGATCATCTTCAGATAATTACTATATTTAAAGAATAAGTACTTATGGGTTTAATTAGTAACTCATTTGGTTCCTACCAGTGTTACAACATCCTTCCATCCCTGAAGAAAAATGGGATGCGATCAGATTTGTTCCCTCTCATCACGGGGTTAGTTAGTACAGACACACACTGATCTGTACCTTCACTCAAACTTCTGATTCAGGGACGGATATAATATGTTTACATTAGTTACTCAAGATGTTTATTTAACTTCTAAAATCTCATGTCCATCTTGTTACTCCTTAAAATGGTTTCAAAGTTTCTGTCTTTATTCCAGATTTGTGGAAATGAAGATTCATTCTGGGTCTCCTAATCTATAATCTAAGGTATCAGAGTCCTCAGCTGAGGATATTAATCTATTTGATACTTAAACTATAAGTTGTAAAAATGTTCAACTCTAATTAAGATACAATTTGTGTTACCAGTTAGTTTTTTTTTTAAATGTATTTTGTATCTTTAAGTATAAACCTAATTAAATGAAACCCAATCGATCCGCACGCTCAGACGCCACAAGATGCTTATAAAATATGTCTTTTGTAGAACATCTGCTGTCTGTTCATCCTGAATGTGCCACTTGAGGACACTTATTAGAGCATCTATTTTAGGAAATGCTGTCCTAAATGTCAAAGTTCCTCTTGTGTAACTAGTTAAAGAGATCAGGTTAGAAAAAGACAACTNGGATTTCATCTGAACAACTCTTTGATTAAAATGAGACAGAATTCCAAACAGATCATCTTCAGATAATTACTATATTTAAAGAATAAGTACTTATGGGTTTAATTAGTAACTCATTTGGTTCCTACCAGTGTTACAACATCCTTCCATCCCTGAAGAAAAATGGGATGCGATCAGATTTGTTCCCTCTCATCACGGGGTTAGTACAGACACACACTGATCTGTACCTTCACTCAAACTTCTGATTCAGGGACGGATATAATATGTTTACATTAGTTACTCAAGATGTTTATTTAACTTCTAAAATCTCATGTCCATCTTGTTACTCCTTAAAATGGTTTCAAAGTTTCTGTCTTTATTCCAGATTTGTGGAAATGAAGATTCATTCTGGGTCTCCTAATCTATAATCTAAGGTATCAGAGTCCTCAGCTGAGGATATTAATCTATTTGATACTTAAACTATAAGTTGTAAAAATGTTCAACTCTAATTAAGATACAATTTGTGTTACCAGTTAGTTTTTTTTAAATGTATTTTGTCATTTGTATCTTTAAGTATAAACCTAATTAAATGAAACCCAATCGATCCGCACGCTCAGACGCCACAAGATGCTTATAAAATATGTCTTTTGTAGAACATCTGCTGTCTGTTCATCCTGAATGTGCCACTTGAGGACACTTATTAGAGCATCTATTTTAGGAAATGCTGTCCTAAATGTCAAAGTTCCTCTTGTGTAACTAGTTAAAGAGATCAGGTTAGAAAAAGACAACTAGCCTGCTCAGCTTTTAAAAATACAAACGTAAGACTGATCTTTTTTAAATCTAGGGCAGTTGAATATAATATATTTAAGGTTTTACAACAACAAGTACTAAATATTTAAATATTTGCAGTGAATTCAACGTTTTCCTAATTAAATGACTTACATATTAAATTGATTCTCAAGATCTTTCACTTCAGAGACAAACAGATTGTTTTTCTTCTGCTTTAGTTGAAACTCTGTGGAAAATTTGTAACAAAAATAAATTCAAATCCCATCAAATTTGATAAATTTTCTGTCAAATCAAGATTTTTCTTCTCATCTCACTTTGTCTGTAAATTCAAGTTCCAAACAGAATGTTTGATATTTTTTTGTACCAAAGTTCAGAAACATTTCATTGTGATTTCACGTGGACGTGAACTGGAAATATAAATTCTTTAAAGTAGGAAGCAACACCAGCTCTGACTAAAATAAAAGATGAATTCGCTGAAGTTTTTTTTTTTCCAGACCTGCTAAGAGCAGACTGTTCTTAACCATGAACTTGAGATGTTATAGCAACTGGACTTATGGTCTACAGGAGCGGACTGGAAGTCCAAGTTCGAGCGTCTCATATTACTCCTCTCATCATTGGCTGGTAAACTCTGTCGCTACTAGATTACAGCACCTGTCCTCCCTCTGCTCAGGAAGTTGTTTTGGTTTTGTAACGCAGACGCTTCCTATGATTTTCTTTTTTGTCGGTTTCAGGGATCATTATACGAGTCATGTGATTAAACAGGAAAACCCTGAAAGCTGTGACATGTAACAGTCTGCAGACAGAATATTTCACAGGCCTAAAGAGTCAAAGTTTGGCTCACAATGTTTTATTTATTACAAAATAGTTAATTTCAGTAAATATATTACTATTAGTTTACTAGTTTATTGTTTTTGGGGGGTTAACTGATCAAATGCATGACACAAACTGATGAACATATATGATATTTGGGTTTAGATGTAATATTAACTATTAATAAAACAACATAATTTTAACTATGGCTTTAAAACTTCCATACTTAACTTAGATTCCTGATCACTTTTCACTGAGCGACCACAGTGACCGTGTTGTATTCCCACACTGTAAATCTTTCATTTGTTACAGGTTCTTGGAAGGAGCTCAGTCCCGTGACAGCTGAGCCTTTATGAATTCTGCTGACTACTTTTGGGTTCGGTAATCTAAGAATGTTCCAGAAAGTAAAACTGGGAGTTGATTTTCAGCTTATCTTCAATTTAAAAAGCATGTAGCACTCAAAGATACGCCATCTCAGAGGGCGGTGATCTGCAGCCCAGAGGCAGAGTTCTGTTTACACGTTTGGTTTTTTTGATTTGTAATCTCTCTTCCTGCTGCAAAGATGAGAGAAACAACCTAAGCATGAAACGTCCCCACTGTGCAAGAGGTCTACACAAACCGAGACAAGTGTTTGTACAAGATGCAATAAAAAATAATTTATAAAACTGTTTACAAACTATTATTGTGGAATTACGTTTGTAAAAGAACATTTCAAGACTTCTGCTGTAACTTGAACAACAAACTTTCATTTAATGCGGCTGCACCACCATGTCTCCATCAGTCTTGGCACACTTCACTTCCTGGTTAATTCTGCATGATGGGTGGGATCATGAACGAGTCCCCAGTGGTAGACGCCTTCAGGAATTTTAATTGGTCCTAACTGCTGTGTTGTTCTACCATACCAGAACATCAATCCAGAGAGAAGCAGGTCTGAGCATCACCACACAGAACAATAAGGTATGTCTCTAATATATAAATATTTCTAACCAAAGCTGTTGATGAATTTCTCAAACTCTTCCAATAATCTGTGTATGCAGACATCAGAGTCTACAGATGTCATTTAACTGTCTCCACCACTTCCTCTAACAGAGACTAAAAGACTCTTTGGTCAGTTGGACAAATATCCTTTTTAAGATGGAAGTGAAGGTGTCTGTGAACGGCATCCAACGCATGGTGTGTGGAGTTACAGAGGAAACAACATGTCAAGAGGTGGTCCTGGCAGTAGCTCAAGCTCTGGGTGTGTAAACCTGCTGTTCCAGCGTCTGTTTGTTCATGTTCAGGGTGGTGGGAAGTGTTGACCAAAATTATAACAACTGTCTTGTTCCATTTTAGGTCAGCCTGGGCGTTACACCTTACGGGAGAAGTTTAAAGATTTTGAGAGGTGTATGACACCCGACGAACACCTTCTTGAGACCCTGAAGAAGTACGGTGAGCAGGCCAGAGACGTCCAACTCATCTTACAACAGAATGGAACAACCGTCTGGGACAAAATGGACAGAGCAAAAGTTGGCAGATACCAGCCCTGCCTTCCGCTGAGGAGAAAAGATCCAGGGAGAGGCAGCGGCGCACTGAGTTTACATCGACAAAGTTTACCACCGCTCTCATGCTTGAGAGAAGAAGCTGAGCAGCAGGAGGAGCTGAAGAAATCTAAAAGAAAGTCACTGACGTTTATAGAGGAGGCCAGGGAGTGGCTGGAAAGCCTGGGGAAGGGCAAAGTTTACTGTACAGACAGTAATAAGCAAAGCAAGAGAACAGATAAAAGGAACCGAGCCTCTTTGGATCTTTCAGTTGAAAAAGATCCTTTAAGCCGAACCAGCAGAGGTAAAGTCAGGGCTCAGAAAAGTCTAAAATCTGACTTGGACCATCAAACTTCCTGTTGCATTGGAAATCAAACCAGGGAGAGAGAAAGAAAACACTCAAAAAAAACCCAAGAGGTCAAACCTAACTTCTGCAGCTCAAGTTACTTAACAACCGAAGATCCAAAAAATCGACTTAGAGAGAGCATCATATTCCAGCTGCTGTGCTTGCAGGATTTACATGCCCAAATAACACACATCGACAAACAGATTTTAGAGCTGGAGGAAAAACAGAAGGCCCAAAGAGCTGAAGAGGAAACACATGACAGACTGGTTGGAGAGCAGATCGAGCAAATCCAATTTTGGAAAAATGAATTAAGAGCAGAAGAAAGTTATGAGAAAGATTTACAGAGTCAGTTCCTGGAGATGAGAGCGAAGGCTGTGAAGTGCAAAGCTAAACTGGAGGACTACAAACACAAAATACAAGGGTTTGACCTGGTCGGTGGTCTGAAAGCTGCTCAGGAGAATTCAGAAACAACTTCAAAAGTTAGAGCCAACACTGCTACTGAGACGTCAGCAGGTTTGACTGATGATGACAACGATCTGAAGGAACGATCTGAATCAGATGAGGATGTGAATGTTAACAGGAAGTTCCTGCCCAGTGAAGGACTCGACTCTCCTCAAGCTCTTGTTCCTCTTAATCAGATAAAGGAACGACGGCCCACAGGACCCACTGAGCTAAAGGAGTGGTGGACACGCTGGTCAGAAACACGAAACGCTCAAGTACAAGCTAAAAAGAAGGTGATTCACCGTTCTGAACTCACCATATACCTGGGAGGTACTAAGGTTTAGAAGTAGCAGCCAGAACAAAGACGTCATGAAGTCTCATCTGGGTTGTCATGTGTCACTGTTACCATGTACAAGAAGTTTTAAGTCACATTTTATTTCTAACATTTTACTGTTTTTATATTTCCATTTACTCTTTAAATGTTTGTATCCAACATTTACTGAAAATTCCAGCTGGGCAGCATTAAAAATTGTGGCTATGTATGATCTTTTTGACACTCTTTGATCCAAAAAATAAACATTTTTCTGGTTTCTTTTTCATGTTTTTTAGACTTACAGGTCAACTTCATGTCTGTTAAAAACTATAATGATACAGAATATTCTTCTTTAGAGAGCAATTAACAAAAAGAAAGTTCTTTTGGTTGTCACTGATAAGAGCTGGAGGAGCTGCAGCCAGAACAAACACTTTTATTACTATTTTAATTGGAGATATTGGCAAGACAAAATGCAAATTGGAATATTTAATTCTAAACTGCTCCAAGAAAATCATGTAAAATCCATCAATTATCTAAATCCATGCATAAAACTATTTATTTTAATCTGTTGGAGAAAACTGGAAAACCAGGGGGAATATCCACACACCAACAGGAAGAACATGTAAATATTGGACCTGCATCATAACAACAGTGTTAATTCACTGCTCCACCGCGCAGACACAGGGAATTAAAGTCATCATTGTCTTCTCGGTAATAGTTTTTTATATTACTCTTTTTGAGTTCAAACTAAAAGGATGTTTTTCAGATGGAAAGAAGAATCTAAAAATAAATGAAGTGGTTTAACTATTTCACTCTCACTGATGAGAAGAAAGGAAAACATTTACTACATTAGCTCTGGACCCTGTTAAATCAGCTGTTTTCACATAAATGTTTTATTTTGTAAAAAAAAAACAATCATTTTCTGAAATAAAACCAAAAAATATCACCTGATTTTCATAAAACTTTAATTCAATTGTTTCATTCAAGACCATTAACAAAAGTACATGAGAACCTGCGTACTCGGTTCAACTGAAACCTGTTTGATCGTCAAAAGAAACTCATTTTGACTTCAACTTAATGTTCTGAGGCACGACAGCTCACTCATTTCGTCTCCAGAGAACAAGAACTGATATCCTGATTCATAATGCTGTTTAAACTGACACTCATACTCCTCTCCTTATTTAAATTAAATTTGTTTCATTATGTTACTGTGGATTTTCACCCAAAGGGAAGAAGCAAAATAAAAAAAGCAAACATTAGATACAGTATAGTTCAACCCATAGGTTCAGGATGCATATCCATATTATTTATACTAGAAGAAAAAAAAAAAAAAAATGAAGCCACCCTAAGACTGTTTTAAATATTTCTGTGGTTGACTGGAATCAGAATACGTGAATTTTTTTTTTTTTGCTTTATTTAATCTTGTTTTTAGGCACCTTATTCTTACTTATTCAATATTAGCAGATCAAGTTTCCATAAAAAAAGCAACAAAAAAAAAAAGTTGTGTGCAAGAAAAAGGAATAGTAGAAAAGAACTGCAGATATAAGATGCCACAAGGAATTCTGCACCTGGGAAAAGTCGAGCATGGAAACACCAAAAAGGTATCAAAGCTCTAGACTGGTAAAGGTAAACCCCATTATTCACATACGTGTCACATACCATGCTTTTACTTCAGCGTTTCAGTCAAGCATTTTAAAACTGCTCAAATAAAACGAGCAGAGAAAAATCCCCAAAAGCTCGCACATGAGAAATATGATCCTCCTTATGGAGGGAACATTGCTTTATGCGTTTTTTTGTTTGTTTTTTTAGGAAAGCATACAGTCGAGGAAACTCAATAACATTGTTAAAGTTTCCATAAGTAAAGAAACATGGAGGAACAAGAAAAAAGCAGCAGACATGCCAGCATTTAACACTCATCTACTCAGTCAAACTAATGAACAGAATACAGGTGCAGAATTCCAGACAAAGCCGATTCAAAAACTCAGGACACGAACAGTCACACAGTCGTCACACTGACTTAAAGGGACAGACCCCTTTAGAAACAAAAAAACCTCCATTACACACTGATCACTTCTAGGATACATCACACACACACACACACACACCCACCCACACACCCAGGGACTCTCATGTTGACTGCAGAATGAAACCATCGAGAACAGACATGAAAGGCAGGGAACGGTGGAATTTCAAATAAATCCCTTACAGGTATCAATGAGAGCATAAATGACACATGCCATTTACTGCATGCGTGTGCATGTTTTGTAGATGAGTTGGTTTACAAGCATGTTTCCCTTCTTCCCTTGATGTTTCCACTAAGAACAGCATCCCTCTGATAACCAGTGGGGCAGGTTCTGGTTTTGTTCAATCAATGACACCGGGCTGGCGAGTCTTCCGCTCCACGTTGAAGCCCTGCAGAAAAGATCCATTATAATCACTACATGAGCAAAAGATTTCAGAATATTCTTAATCTGTGACTCATTTCTCTCCCTTTTGATGACCTGGAAACATTTATCAGTAATGTTAATTTAAACGTAGCTCAGGAAACATCCCAACATGCAGCTGTACCTTTGAGTTATCAGGACCACGAGGCTGTCTCAGAATTACCAGGCGAGGAGCGCTGGCATCATCAAGAGTGATGCTCTTCAGTCTGTTCACCAGGCGGTCAGGACGTGGCGTCGCCACTTGTTTAGGCCCCTCGCTGTGACGGCAGGAAAAGGAGTATTTATAGTCAGGATTGAAACAATACATCTGTACAGTCCTGCATTCCCAGTTCTTACCTGACTCTGCGCACGTTACAAGCGCTACATTTTCCAGTACGTTGGTTGAAAACAACAGAGAATTCCACCTCATCCCCCATTTGGAGCTCCACACCATCCTGCACTTCTTTTACATGGAAGAACAGCTTCTTACTCTCACCCACTTCATACGTGATGAAACCAAACTGGGAGCAAGAAAATATCAGAATTTAAAACTCTGAAGCACTTTATTCCAAAAATTGCAATGTAGAGAATTTATGGAATTAAGGGATAAATAATCTCTACCTGATCTTTAACGCACTCCACTGCAGCTCGGCGCTGAGGAACAACATTACAGGCCATCTTCTGACCAGTTTGGGTGACGGTGCAAACTTGGAACTTCACATTTTCTCCCTTCTGCAGACAATCTGCTTTGCTTGTCATCCCCATGATCCCAAAGGGAAATGTCTGCCCTTTACCTCCACCTAGAAGGGAAAAACAACTCAATACTCTCCAGAAATAAATCCATATACATAAATTGTCAAGCTGTTCCTTTAAGATGATACCAACCTTCCTCTGTGACTTCAATCAGCCCTTGGTATTCAGTCTGCGAGGGGTCCACACTGCGTATGGGACGAATGACTTTCCCCACCATCACTGATACACCAACATCCTCACCAGCACCATTCACTTAAAGCAGAAACAGCTGATGTCACCATCCGTCCACAATCTAACTGTTATATATGTAATAAATACAAATTTAGCAACAAACCTCCTGTATCTGTAGCTAACTTGGTGACCTTCTCAGCACTGACTTTGTTTCCTTTTCCTTTAGAAAGAGTGTATTCCACCGTGTCTCCCAGCTCCAAGTTATCCACATCTCCACACATTTCACTGATGGAAAAAAAAAAAAAAACAACCTGCATCAGTGGACATGCAATGAAATGATTCATAACCATCTCAGAAATAAATACCTACCTGTAATGAAAGAAAACTTCCTGGTCATGATTTGCTGTTTCGATGAAGCCAAAGTTGTCTTTGAGGGCAGCAACAAACCCGCGCAGTCTCTTAGAGTTGGAATTTGTGTTACGGTTGAGGATCCTGATGCCCACTGCACTCTGCTGGCCAGTTCGCTTCACTTCACTGATTGAAAACTCCACCTGCATCACAGTGTCAGAGACATAAAACCTGCAGTTAGCAGATAAATATGGGGACAGTAACACCTGTTATACAGAGTCCTCATGATGTTTTCTGTTATCATAAAAATATTAAAATTACGTTTTTATCAGAATCAAAATATACCTTGTCTCCAACCAAAGGGTAGGCTCCTCCCTCCAGATCCTTGGCATGATAGGCTACAGTGAGCTTCACTCCACAGTCTTCATATGCAATTACTCCTTCCTCAGTTTCCTAAAGAGAAAATGACAGATTAAACCTATATTAGCTTTCCATTTATTAACATTAACAATGTCTCAGCAGTGGAACACGGGGGTGTAACGAGGGAACGTCCCAAATCAAACAGTTAAACTCAGTCAGGTGATTTGAGTACAGAGTGCATTAGAAGACTGAGTTTAATTAGTTCATAAAAACACTGCAGTTGTGTATAAAATCTAACAGCACAGCTGGTTAGCATTCCCTTCATCAAACTGCATCAGCTCCAAGTTAGAACCTACAGCATAGGGCTGCATAATTGTGTTTATCATTTACTGACATTATTACATTAAAAGTGAATTATTATAGAAAAACTTTTTCAGATTACAGAAAATATCTACTATCTACTAAACTGTGAATTATTTCAAGTACAATAACACTGGGCATTTGTGTATGTCAATAAAGGACAATTAGAAGAAAAAAATAATATAAATAATCTGATTTTAAATACAATGAGTCATCAGACATTTCAAGATTAAAATAAGCTATATCCAATCTACTTAAAATGATTGATTGTAATTGTGCAGCCCTACTCCTCAATGAATCTGTGATGAAACATTAAATATTTCCCAAAGTTAATGGGTGATTTAACATGCCATCAACTACAGATGATATGGAAATCCAGAGGCCAGCAAAAACAAACCTTTTCTACAACTTTGCCCTTAAAAATATAAAAAAAACAGTAAAAAATTAGACTTAAAAGTTGGATGTAAAGAAAACAATAAAATATTTCGTGGTTTTAAACTGATAATCTGAGACACACGTGTGTTTCCAATGCTAAATATTAGGTTAGCAATGTGATCTGTTTATATTAAACCCTATTTATCTGAAAAATGAGCAGCTTCATTTAAGACACTATTAATTGGAGCTTCATGCAGGTCTGAGTCCTACCTTGTCTTTTTTCTAATGAAAGAAGCGTGAGGATGAGGTGATCATCGAGGAAGAGAAAGACCAACATTAGAACTAAACCAGTAGCGTCGACAATGAGGGTTGATAAACTAACTGAATAATGAGAACACAGCAGGAGTGGACAGAAACAACATATAGATAATTGTTGTGCAGATTGTTACCTTCTCTTTGCCCTTAACCGGACTTGCATTCTTGTTTGAAGCGCCAATAATTTCCTTCTCCACTACGCCGACAAACCGCTGCTCAGACTGGGTGTGGAAGGATACTGTTCCTTTAGGGAGTTTCTTAATACGCACAGCATGGTTCCTCTGAGCTGACAGCATATCCTGGAAATAATAATTATGTTAGTGTCTTATTGTCAAATAATCAAAAAGTGCTCGCTTTAACAATAAACAGATGATACATACTTTTGTGAAAAGCTTAACAGAACCTACAGGCACAACAGTGAACTCCACTTCATCTGAGATATGCAGCTGGCTCTCTTCCAGAACCTCACTGAAGTGAAAGAACATTCTCGCATCTCGATCCACACACTTGATGAAACCAAAGCCATCTCGTATAGCTGCAATCACTCCCTAATACAGAAGATTGGATCAGTTCACAAACAATATTCACTTGATCTAAGGTAAGCATCCCGCTGTGAGTTCTTATAAATGTCATTAAACAATGTCATCAATCAGGAAAAATGATTTCTTACCATTTCACGAGTTTCCTTGGTGAAGTTGAAGGTGTCTGGGAGGATTTCAATGTTGGTAGCCCTCTCAAGTTTATCCCTGCGATCAGTGGAGACGTTAAATTGAATGTGGTCTCCTTCCAAAAGTGTGACCTTAGACTTTGTGTCCTTCTCTCCAAAAGGCAGCTCCTTGTCTGTGAAACCAATTCTTGCACTGATGCGACCAGGAAGAGGATCATTCTGTAGAAACATGAGTAAAGTCTTAATGTAACACGTGATCCCGTTTTTAATAGCCATTTTATTTTCAGTCATTTAAAATGTTTTGACAGGTTTGGATTCTACTTGCCTGATTTTTGGTGGGAACCTTAGGAATTACTTTTACAACGGTGCCTTCAAATTGTTCAATGCTGATATCTTCAAAGATGACTGTTCCTTGAGGGAGCAGCCTCACATCTGTAGCTACTTCTTTGCCCTTCAGAATAAAACAAGCAGACATTTAGACATTGTAAAAGGAGATATAAACAAAGTCAAATGTAATTTGTGCAGATTTGGAATTTACATTTCTGTCTTTGATGGTGAACTCAACATCGTCGCCTGCCTGAAGAGCCTCCAGATCACCCTTGAACTCACTGTAGTGGAAGAAGATCTCTTTCACCACATCTGCCCTCTCAATAAACCCAAAGGCCTCCTGAAAGAGAAAAAGTGCAACACATGTAGTAAACAGTTTGTGTAAATACTTCAGATCACTTGACTTACACAAAACCAAACATTTAAAAATGACTGCTTATGTAAAATGAGTGAGTGAGTCTAACCTTTGTGGCACACACCACACCCTGGCACCTCGCCTGCTTCTTCTTCACCAGCTGAATATTGCGAGCACTCACAGCACCAGTACTGAAATACAAGTAAACAATTAATATAAAACCAGTTGCAAGCTCTTGTAGTCCCACCAACACTCATTCAAACTTACTGCTTGTTGGTTTCCATATAAAAACTGACTTTGTCACCAGTTTCTAGATGAACATTACCCTCCACATCATCGGGAGTATAGGTAAGGTAAAACACTTCCTGTGAAAGTAAATACAGAGCATCACATGGTGAGACTGGGATAGACAAAAAAAAAAAAAAAAAAAAAAAAAAAAAAAAAAAAAAAAACAGCATACTTTTCAGACAATTCACGATGCAAAGACAGAACAGAATTCTCCCATATGACCCATGCAGTGTCAAACAAGCATTATAAATGATACTGTGGTTGTCTTATATTATTATCATACAAGAATCAGTCTCTCACCCCATTTCGTTCATAACAAACGCTGCCAGTGGGAACCTGGCCAGGAGCAGACTTTCCATCCAGATGAACTGGGATTGATGAAACAACCTGCAGTAAAAGGTACAATATTTTAGGTGAAAGCCACAAACACTTAACTTTGCAGATTTTAGAATTTTTCATTTCCAAAAGAACTTTTCCTGGACATGTGATGGATGAAATGAACATCTGGAAAATGACAGTAATTTCTTAATGATCTGAGCATGATTGTACTTCTAGCACAGAAACTGAACACAGTTGTCTCATGTTGATGATTAAGTTCACGGTAGACACACAAAAAGAATGTGCTGCTTCAAAAAATCCTGAGACTAAATACATAAACACAATGTCCACAACACCAAATCTGTTTAGACTCCCAAGTTTCAGCAAACATGCATGACAATGATGTAAAACAATTCAGGATTTCATGTAAAATGTCATGCAAGAATAGATGGGGAAACAATTTTTTGGAAATAATTTGAGTAGAGTTGACAGACAGGACATAACCAAAAATAAAATGGTGTTCCTTAACTGGATGAATATAACCATGCAGCACAGTAAAGGGATAGACGTGCAGGTCTGGCCCCACCTGGCCCGAGATGCGCTCCTCTGGCAGCACTTCTGGCTTTATCTTTAGCAGCTTCACTGCTATGGGCTTGCCAGTGCGCCTGTCAGAGGATACCTCAAACTCTACATCATCTGATGGAAGAGAAAAACACAGAAACATGAGGGCAATTCAAAAGAGACACAGAATTAAACAAATTTAAAGTTCAGCAGTTGAGTCTTTAGTCCATTCTAAGACTTCTCACCTCCGACTTTAAGCTCCTGCAGGTTGCCGTTGTATTGGGAGCAATGGAAGAAGAGACGAGCCTGACGTTCGGAGCACTGGATGAACCCATACGAAGCCAAGAGCTTCTCCACCACACCAGTCTCTCTAATGCCCGGCCCTGTCCCATTTGCAAATGCAGTGTGCCCATTGCTATGAAGCATGCCTGGGTCGAAACTCATCTGGAGCAGAGAAGAAGGTTTTAAAATGCACCCATAAAAAAAAAAAAAAAAAAAAAAAAAAAAAAAAAAAAAAAAAAA
>SSNP01000025.1:4930143-4966760 GCA_006937955.1 Pachypanchax playfairii | reverse complement strand
AAAAAAAAAAAACACTGCCAGATTACTACAGTTAAGTCACCAGAACAGCCCTACCCCTGCAACGATGTAACTGAGTAGAGGCTAGTCCCGGGAGCCCGAAAAGGATGAAAGAGATTAGGCCATTCACAGCAAAGATGCAGGGCAAGGAAGGTGGATGGGTGCTCGATGGGGTGGGGCTCGTAGAAAAGAGGCGGGAAGATGAAACTTACGGATCGGCCATATGGCGACAGGCTGAGTCCGACAGGGGAGGTGCTGCTCAGGTCAGCGCTAACATACGCGGTAGGTGGTGACGCAGGCAAGGTAAACTCAACAAAGCCTTTCCAGGGGCTGCCCATATTTTCCCATAAAGTCGAACCAAACTTGCTTGAGCACTTGCTGAACTTGAAAAGTTGTTTGAATTTTTGCTTGACTTTTAAGAAAAATTTCTATGTAACCACCCAAAGATACACCGCTGGAGGTCTGCAAGGGTGAAGAGAGGAACAAACAATGTATGATGAAGATAGGACAGCCAGTGTGCCAAGTGTCACAAACAAGGGAAATCAGCTGTGGGCATCAATTCAAAGGGAGATTGAAAAGGCAATAAAAAAAAAAAAAGGTCAGAGGAAATGACAGAGTTGGAAGAGGGTTAAGTTGGATATTGGAAAGTAATCCAATAAATACTCAACTAAACTGAATCGCCAGTTTAATTGCATGGAGTGGGCAGCGACAGTTCAGTTCAGCTTGTTTTTGCAAAATCTGAGCAAAAAATATGGGCTTTCCTTGCAGTAAATGTTACTGAGATGACGAAAATCAAGTGTTTAAATCAGTTTGACAATGAAGAGGTCAGCTAATGTCTAACCAAAGGCAGCTGCTGTCGTCAATTAGAGGCCAACTAAAATCAATATTTATAAATATGGGCAGCTATGGGCCGATATATACAACAAGTTTTTTCATACTTTCCGTAAAAAAAAAAAAAAAAATCGCCTAACTTAAAAAATTTGGGAGAACTTGGACTCTTAAAGAAAGTTACCTAAAACAGCATTCACACTGTAATTATTAAACCAATAAGAAAAGGTTATAAAAGACATGACAATAAATGAAGTGTATAAATGCTTTCAACATGAAGGACATACTGTTATGAAGTTACAGTAACTGAAACTCACCTTTATTAGTTGACTTTTTCTCTCTAGATCTTGATGACGTTGCAGACCTCGTCCCACACACACACACACAAAGTTTAACACACACTCCTAACAGGTTTCTGGCACAAATTCTAGATGTTGCATAAAGTAAAAAAAGGGGAGAAATCTAACACACAAAAGGCAACTGCAGGTGCAACAACACTGCTTAGAAAAATTACAAACAAACAGTGGGAGAAGGAAAAAAAACAGAGGAACGATGAAAGGGAACTAGCAGATAGCAGCCCGCTCTACACCCTGGTGGTGAGTCGGCAGCATAATAAGGATGAGGAGGGCTAGGAACAGCGTTGGGACGTGTGCTTTGTCAAAGCTGTTGAGTAGGCACAAACTTCTGGTTTCAGATCAATTATGTTTTCAGAATATTCTTGGGCAAAGGATTGCTTCTCTTCTGTGTTTCAGTTGGACAGGTGTGTGTTCTTTGGTTGTTTAAGGATTTGGTTACTCGTATTGTAAATCCTTGAAGTGATCCTTTTCTTCCTCCGTGTCTTTTGAGTTGCAACT
This sequence comes from Pachypanchax playfairii, assembly GCA_006937955.1. NCBI lineage: Eukaryota > Metazoa > Chordata > Actinopteri > Cyprinodontiformes > Aplocheilidae > Pachypanchax > Pachypanchax playfairii. The sequence continues at coordinate 4,965,081 of SSNP01000025.1, read as the reverse complement.
TTTGTAGGAGGTTCTTCTTCAGTTCTTTTGTGGTGATCTGAACTTGAAGCAGTTGCGGATGGTACAAAAATTCTGTTCGGCTTCACTTCATACTGTTGAGGGGAAAAAAAGATCTGGTTATCAAAATAAATTCTTTAACTTGAGACATATTTTGTGTTAACTCAAATGGCAAATTGCCAAAGATTTTACTTCTATTGATTGAAAAAGAGATTGTGTAATGCACCATGCCAAAAAGCTGACAAGTAAGCCAAGAATAAAAAGGTCTCTTTGTATTTGTTTAATTCAAGCAGATATTTATGGCAACACCTCAGTAGAAGGCCTTGTTTTGCATACGATTGTACAGACAAGGCTAAGTTTGAAACCACCCCCCAAAAAGCATGGGTATATCATACTTGAACTTTAGTTAGAGACACAAAGTCAACATGTAGGTTGTAGTAGAATGTTGTTGACCTAAATACCCTGCTCTGCAAACATGCTGGCTGAGCCCTCCTGCGACACATGATACACTGCTGTGACTGTGTCGCAATGACTCAGTCCCACATCTCGGAAGGCTACAATAAGAGGTTGTAACAAGCCCAAAATGAGTTTATATGCTAAAACTAAACACAAAAAAATGGCACCACAACAGTATATTTTGAGAAATTTCAACTCTATTGAATGAAGGAAGTCCAAAAAACATTCACAACAAATAGCAGTACACAAGAAAACAGTGGTTTACTGATGAATTCTAAGTGTGTTAAAGGTTATGGGCTATGAACAGAAGAGTTTTTCATTCCCTTGAATTGAAAAAAGCTTCAGAGAAGATTTTATTCTAAAAGTAGAAAAGGATCTGTTTATTGCCACCTGCCACCTTATTATTAGGAAATTGTTTAACCTGTTATTTGTAAAATGACAAAAGTACCAAAAAGGCGATCGGTTAAATACCCTGATTCTGTCTAGTGCAAAAAGAGAAACGTGCGCTGACATGTGATTTCCTGACAATCCGCTATTCTCAGCTGGAACAGCCAATGTGGCCTGAGCCAAAACCTTGGGGCATGCAAACATGCATCATGTATGTCACAAATTCAACTAAAAAAAAAAAGACAAAACAACTCAAATATACCTCAGTTATACAAAGAAGATTTAGGCTGGGTTAAATCTTAGTGATCAAAAGCTAAAATTGTAAACTCTTCAGGCGTGAAAATCTCTCAGGAGCAAAAATGCTAAAAGTCCTTGCATTCTTTAAAAAATAACTATATGACCTACATGTTAACGACTAGTGTTAAAAAATATGCGAAAGGTGGTTGATCAACCAATCACAATATTACTGCTGAAGGCAGAAAGTACTAATTTAATAGTTTTCCGTTGTGGTAACTGTTTATGTGGCTTGTTTTAACCAAGTTGTCGCGTGAGGCCAAACTCAAAGACAATGACAACTAAAAAGGTTAATTCAACATATTTTTATGGAGTAAGATTGAACTGAGTCCCCATCTTCAACACAAACTCTCTTTAAACTGACAGAAATAAAAACAAGCGAGAACTGGAAATAAAAACGATATAAAGAACAATTCAGAGCTGCTGGTGAATATATGTAATAACTTGAGAGTAATCATGCCCAGACAAACATACGAAAAACGGAGCAAACGGCACGAGGATTGGAAAACAAAGAGAATCCGTTCAAGGCTCATCGTGAAAGCTCCACGTCTGTCTCTAACATTAACACTATTAAATTAGCAAACGTGACAGGCTTGTAGTATTGTGAACACTTTTGGAAGATAACAATGGCAGTTTGTTGTTAAAACCGTTAACAATATCGCTTGGTCGTTTAATGTTAGCTCGTTAGCTTGAGCACGCTGCTGCCTAGCCAGAGAAAAAAACACGGGGCCCCCACCCAGGCCCGACCTCCACGGTGGATAACCCGCTTGCTTTACGAACACAACCGGGTAATAAAACCGAAGTATGTTACGATATGTTCCAAACAAACAGTTCAACAGTTTACAAACAGAAGGAAATAATTTTAATCTCACCCCAACAGCTTTTAGCACTGTCACCAGCGCCGCTAAAAGCAGCACGGCACATTACGTAGTGATAAGGGAGACGGCTCCCGCGATATTTGACAAACGAAGGCGAAGCTTCTGCAGCTGGGTGATCACGCAAGGCTTCATGGGAAACGCAGTTATTCTGCAACGGTACATTTACGCAACTCAGCTATGTTCCTAAACGTAATACACATCTAAAGCAACATGAATGACTATATTTTAATTAATACTCATTTATTAACAGGACTATACATGATCACTTAAATTCTGTTTTGCAACTGTTTTTTTTTTTTTTTTCAAAACTAAGGCCCTCCTTCAAAAAAGTAAACAAAATAGGTGAAATATAAACAAATACAGACGTATGTCTTTAAGATCTCAACAAAAACATCACTATACTAGTTATTTTATTTTGATAGCTGCAGAAAGCACGCAATGTTTGACGTCACGTGAGTGATAATTCTTTTCCGGTAACTTACCGGATGTAACGTTAATGTTCCTAGCAGGGATCACAAGCAAAAATAAGACAGATTTTACTTGTATTTTTAGTTTGTTTAGTTCATTTTCTGTCTGTTTGGAGATTATTAAACGGATTCTGAAACGATATGAGCAAATTTCTGTAAATACATCGAATGTGTTGGCGCGTAAGCTACGTGGTGTTTTGCTTGAAACAGGTATTTTGAAGTTAACGTTAAACGATTTGTCAAATGGCCTGTACTTTCGAGAAAGTGTTGTGCGACGCTCGGACCCTTTTGGAAAGGTTAAAAGAGCATGACACGGCTGCCGAGGGACTGATAGAGCAGTCCGGGGCCCTCGGCCAAAGGGTGCAGGGTATGAAGGAGGTGGGAAACGCTTTGCCAGACAAGGTGAGCTGTTTTAAACCTATTACAGACAACAAGCGCTTTTCCAGAGTCATTGATTACTGGGAGCTACATGATGTACGATACCCCTGATTTAATTTCCACTCTGATCCCAATTAAATTCAGGTGATACCGATCTGATACTTGGCTCAAAAATATTGTGTTTCAAAATTTTACATCAAGTAGTTTTTTTAAGATTAGCTTTTATACATAACACAACATAGTCCACTTGTTTTTTCTGCTTTAATTATGAACATTAAACTCACACAATAAAATTAGAAGTTGTTTATAAAGTGACACATTTGAACATGTTTATCTCCAAATGCTTCAGAACATGTTAACTAAAAAGTTCAGCATTTACACTGATTAGGCTTCCTGGAAAAAAAAAGAAATAATTTCCTCATATTTTCTCTTATTCAAAGGATTTTGTTTAAAAACAATATTTAAAGTTTCCCTTTTGAATCTGCTCCTATTTTTGCTCCCAGCTGCTCCCTTCTCTCCTTTTGATCATGGCGTCTTTACATTCTGCCTTATGATTTATTTTTAGATTTTTTTTACCTCACAGTCTTCCTACATGTCACACTGCATCATTGCTGTATCAGTTCCAGCTGATTGAAAGTTTGCTGCAGCAACAGGAGAGAGAAGAGAAACATCCTTCTGCATTTACATTGAACCATCACACATTTTGGTTGGCAGACGGAAAAGTAGTTCTGACCAACTGGGCATGATTTAGACAAATATACTGTTGATGATAAACTACATATTTACTTCAAATTACTAAAATATTGATATTTTAATAAGATAATCGACTACAGAACATAAAAGGCTGGAATCAGAAGAATCAATATTTCCTTAATGTGAAATAAATCCCCAGTGGAGATGGAGAACATCACTCAGATCTTTTTATGTTGGAGATGTTTTTCCATGCACCACTTTAGCAGCACCTCTGGTGAATAATCCAATTTACACAACTCATTTTTTACATCTCTACTATCTCTACTATTTTTACAGTTTTTTTATTTTTGCTATGTTTGTGATTTAAGCGAAAAGATGAATAAGAAAAAAGAGAATACCCAACCTCTGAGCATAAAACCTAGATGAAGTGATTGTTTTCTCATGATTTTCTTTCATTTTCATTGTCAAAAAGTCATTAATTTCAGCAGTTTACTTAATTTTCTCAAGATATAGTTTTCAAATCCACAAAATTAGTGTACAGTTTAGTTTATCATAAGTTTGATTCCTTTTTCTTTCCACAAAAACTCAAAGAAAGACAGAGTTTCATATTAGTTTCTAAGAAGTGGCCAGAATTGGTGAAGTGACTCCAAGTCAAGACACTTTTTAAAAAAACGTTTCTTTTTCTTGTCGCAGCATACAGAAGATAACTCAGAAATTCAAGAGCTCACAAAATACAAGCCTCACATCCTTCTGACACAGGAAAACACTCAGATCAAAGAACTACAGCAAGAAAATAAAGGTAAAACTCCTTCAGTCTATTCTTGGGATTTTTATAATTTATAGTTCATATTTATAGCTTCACTCTTTTCTATTGACTGTGTAGAATTATGGCTGTCTCTTGAAGAACACCAGTACACACTAGAACTTATTATGGGTCGATATCGGAAACAGATGCTCCAGCTAATGATGGCAAAGAAGGAGCTGGACACCAAACCAGTGCTTAATCTGCACAAAGACCATGTTAAAGTAAATCAGCTTTCTTTGCACGATTTGCCTCCTTGTTCATAAACAAGCTTTTAAAAGGAAAAATGTCACAGGTTTGAACAGGGTTTTGGGTTTCGGGTTCTTTTCCAGGAGGTGCAAAGCCAGGTGGGGCGGATATGTGAGATGGGCCAGGTGATGAGAAAAGCCATGCAAGTTGATGATCAGCACTACTGCTCTGTTCGAGAGCGGCTTGCTCAACTGGAGGTGAGTCAGAAGCTTTGATTTAATCCCACCTCTGATATGAGAATTTCTAAAAACTGAACTTTGATACAACACTATGGTCTCTCTTGTTATCAAATCGATCTATAAATATGGATTTCTGAAAAAAAATTTATAAATTATTACCATAAACCAGCTTTTTGTAGAATTAGACTTGTACAATAACTCTGATAACTCTGTACTTGCCCCAAAATATCTCTAGCTTTGAGAGATCAGAAATGTTGACATCTTTGTGGAGGAAAAAAACAGAAACATTTTACTTTATATATCAGTGTTTGTGATGATAATATTACATTTGGTTATTCTGCCTCCTTCAGATTGAAAATAAGGAACTAAGAGACCTTTTGGCCATCAGCAAGGAATCTTTGAAGATCGGGAGTGAAGAAACCAATCAGCCATCAACCCCAACTGCAGTGTGGGAACATTCCCCACAGGCAGTCACCAGTGAGTGATGAGAAAAACTTCAGTTTCAGCTTTGATTCGGTGGGGAAAAAGTCCAAGAAAACCGGGACAGTGGGTTTCTTGTTATACATGGAATGCAGTCACAAAGCTTATTTTATGAAATGTCAGTTAAAGTATAATCCCTGCAGTAATGTTGGTGTAAAATCCACATAAACAGGGAGTGTGAATAATCTGTTTTGGATTTCACAAATGTATTTAATGTTTATCATTAAACTGAGGTGAAGGTGAAAGGGATGTATTTTTGTATTGGCCCGATTTATTCTGTAAGATCTCTGTTTCTATTTTTTTGGTTTAACCTCTGCTGGTTACTGAGACATAAACACACAGAGTAAAACACCTTCCCCTGTTAGAAAGCTTATTCTGACTCTGCTTAGTGCCAAAAAAATAACTACTATCTTTCATAAACAATTTGCCAGCTGAGAAGTGACCCTGGAAAGTTTTTAAAAGAGTCATTGAATTAAAGAATTTGATAGTTTTTAGTTGTATGACAGGATTTATCTGTTTAAGACAGTTTTCAGATTTGAATGCAGATTAAATGTGTAGCAACTGATGGCACATCTTTGTTAGCAGAAACATTTTCAAATGGTAAAAACCTTTTGTGTGATATGTGCTTGTGTGCTGTATCTTGTCATAAACTGTAAAATATCATCTCAGGAAATCAGTTAATCTGTTAAGTGGCAATGTAATGATTTGTGTAAAAAAAAATCAACTTTAAAACTTTGTAACATAAAATGTTATTTTTTTTCATAATAAGTCTCTGGAAGTATTTGGGCGTCACCACAAGGGGGCGACAATACGCTGTTGCGATTGTAAATTTGAGGCGTTTAGAAATGTCTTACATTGATTATTTCAAGTGAAAACTTCGTTAGTCATTAAGAAACCTTCACAAATGTTTTTTCAATAACATCTGTTTGATAACATGTTATCAATGATGCAATAAACTGATAGATGTTATCCTCGAAATGTTCTCGTTTTTCTGCGTTCAGTTCCTACAACTTGTATATTTCCAGCAGCACATGAACGCAACACCAGAGTTGCACTTTTAGCCTGGAGCGAAGCATGTCTGAGAAGGAGCTCGGTAAAAAATGGGACCGATGCCTTGCAGATGGTGTCATTAAAATGGGTAAATAATGTTGAGTGATTAGCTTTGACGTCACCGTACTATCGTGAGAAAATGACTCAATATGCAGCATCTTTTTTTTTACTGGAATGCACATCTGTCATTGAGTGAGCGAAGGGCTAACTAGCTAGCAGCAAAGGACAACCAAAATGACCAGTGAAACATACGCGATTTGTGCATTTAATTTGAAATAAATATAATAGCCGATTTAACCAAAATCACATATTTGTTGCTTTTCCTTCATAATCTTCTATCTGGAAAGAACACCAGTCGAAACGTTTATTGTAAAGTATTAATTGATTATATGGATTTACTTCATCTGGTTTTTCCACTAAGCCATTTAAACAAAAGACAAACATACAGTATGATTCTGTATTGTTTTATTTGTGGCTCTAATTTTACATTTCTGGCAGGATTAGTTGGCTGAATTAAACCAGGTCTTTGTAAGTTCCTTTAGACCTGTAGATAAATGAACACCAAACTCATCTACTTGCAGGGGAAATGTAGAAAAATACTAATTTGCGTTGTGCATTGGTGAATATTTGGGGATATATACTCATATTAAAACAAAAATCCGGTGATCTGTTACAAATCAATTAAATATGTGTAAAATAAAGCAGCGAGTCAAACCGTGGCTGTTTAAATAAATTGCTAATTTTGCTCGAAAACTTTGGTTTGTGTGTTTCAGGTACCGGGCTGGGATTAGGAATAGTGTTTTCTGTCCTGTTCTTCAAACGTAAGTAATTTCAGTTGATTTGGGTTTCTATTTTCCATCTTAAACTTTGTATTTAACTCTGTCAGGAGTCTCTCTGTCCTGAACAGATTCATGAAGTTATCTTTTTAATGTATTTAAACTGAACACACAGTTCAACATAAATTAAGAAACTGCCTATCCTACAGGCACATTAAGCATATCAGTATTAAACCAAAGTCTAATTTAAATTTGAGAACATACACTAGTGAGAGAAGACTTAAACTCACCATGTATGTTGTGGTCTCAGTGTGTTTATCTCACTGTTTGAGAAGATGTAAAGGATCTTTCTGATTTGAAGGACACACGTGGCCCATTTCCTTGGGCTCAGGAGCCGGATTGGGCATGGCGTACGCCAACTGTCAGAATGACTTGAGGTCCCATTATCTGCTACACAGAAGCAAAAAGGTCAGTGATTTGATTTGTTTGAATTGTAACAACTTTTATATCAGCTGACGCGTCTTTGTTTTCTCCAACTCTAAACTTTGTGGGATCTGAATTTATTTCAGAGTAGAACTGGAAGCATGATAAGTTGATTAGTGGGGAATGTTTGCATATTTAGAGAGTTGCCCATAAAATAAAAGCTTTTTGCATGACACTAAAAGTTAAGAATAATCAAATAAAAACTATACTGTGTTATTGTTTTGAGTAAATCAGGATTTTTGGCATTTTATTTCTTTGCAGGAGCAGTAGCTGCAAGTCATCAAGTGTTTTTATTTTTGCAATCATTTTTTTTTTCGTGGGAGTGTCACCATTTGCACTATTCTACAGTTTGATTCATGACTCCTAATGAATGATCCTCCCATTGCCTGTATGATTTTTATCTACCTGATCAGGTGTGTTTATTTAATAAAATGATCAGAACTGAAATAACAAATCTTGGTGTTGTGATGTGTTTTTAACATGCTTTTAGTAAACAGAATGAATACAATACTTGATTAAAATAAACAAATCATGGAAGTCGTTTCCTCAAAGCCGGCGATGAGAAATGGGGTGCGATTCCAACTGCTAATCCATAAGGATGTGGGCTTGATGTGGGGGTCAGAAGCTCCGCAGCAGCTCATCTGAAATGGCAGATGGGGGGTGATGAAGATTAGTCAGCATTGAGGGGAAAGAGAATTGAAGGGAATCAAGTTATGCAGTAACAATATGTTCAACAGATATTTCTTATTTCTTATATATTTACATTTTTTAAATGAGATCATTTGTAGTAAAACAGTTTTTAGACATGTGGAAAAAAGTAACTTATGTAGAAAAATAGGCTTCAGTTGCAGTCTTGGTTACCAGAATTTACAGAATGAGGGTCTGAAAAATGAGCGACCCGTAGGCAGAGCATCAGGAGAAAACCCACACATCAGGAGAACATACAAACGCCACACAGGAAGGCTGATAGGTTATGGGTCTAGAGCATTCTTTCAGGCATCGGAGCTTATTTTTTTATTAATCATTGCAGCGATACATGAAAAGATACTCAGTTAGTAGTAAAACTTAAGATAATCACAAATCTCATTCAGGTAAGAATAAGTTTAACTGCCAAAACTGAGCTTTGCATTCCAGTAAAAGTACAACTAATGTCTTGTTTTTGAGTTTTTTTTTAACAAATTGCAGAATATTTCAAATGGTTAAATCTATTTAAAAAGCATTCAACTTTTCTTTTGCAAAATACTTCATAAATTAAGCAAATGGTCATAACACTCCAAATACAACAGCTCGAGGACATTACCTGCTTAAATGTTTCCCAAAATGTTTATTCTAAGCACAAAATTCACAGTGCAACTCAAGGGGAAATACACTTACATTTGTCAATTGTTACAGGACTGAATAATTAAAAAATCAGATGACAAATTTTCAAGTTTAGTAATATTAAAACAAGCATGCACGATGACCTGCTCCTGTTGGAATAATAAGGATGAAAATGCTATTTTTAATACATCCAGTTTTTAAAATCCTTTGGAAATTTTTAACTTTTAATGTGTCCTCTTTAAATTTTACACATACAAGAAAACATTATCCATTATTAAAGAGAAAATCCTTTAAAAACCTGGAAATAGTGATACTAAAGTAGATAAAAAAGACTCCAACCAAACAAGGAGAAAGACCACCCACACAGTTCCTATGATGCAGAATTAGCATATCTCGGCTGTGATTGTGCATGGTTATGCTCAATGCTCAATGCTTTGACACGCTCGTTCTCAGTATCTGTGCGCTCCAGCTGGGAGACACGCTGGAGTGGTCGCCACGGGGCTTAACAGTAGCGAGGGATGCGACATCACAAGGACCATAATACCTGTGGAGCACTTCTGAACAGAGCCCTGCTTGCTGGTGTTTGTTTCAGAGTTTTCAAGTTGTTTTTCGCTCCTCTTCACTGTATCCTAGAATAAAGGGACTTTTGTCTGACAGAGGAGCTCCAGCTCGGCAAAGGACTTAGAAAAGGTATGTTTCTGAGAATTTCTCCCTGTTCAATGGGTCATCTCCTCAGCACAGCTTGAGTAGTAAAAGCTTATTTCTCTTTGTGCCCTCCTCCAGTGCCTGTCATCACCGTGGCATGCAGCTTAAAACCTCTCTGTCAGCCATCGAATGGCTCATTCAGGCTCTTAGCGGTGGATAAAACAAGAGACATGCTGCTGGCCAGAAAAGAGAGATGAGTGAAAACAGTTTGGGGGTTTTGAACCATCATCTGTGGACTTTGGAGGTGAGCCCACTCCACTTGGAGGGATTCCTGCCAATATGGAAATATTTATCCTTGAAGAAAGAAGGACTTGGATGGCTTTGACTCTCATCAATAAGATCCATTAAGTGGGGGCTTTTACATGGAAGGAGAACCATTTAGTAACAGTGAGTAGAGACTGGACGGTAATGTTATTAGTTAGTAAAACTGAGTAGCATTTCAGGAGCTGATTCATTGATCACTGCCAGCTGCCACCATGACTGACTCTCACTTGTCTGCCTCCGTGGGAAGCTACAACAGTTCACCCACCACCGGTGACTGGAACATCACCAGCAGTGGCCCGTGGTTGTTGGCCTTCATGTTGACTGTCATCATCCTCATGACAATCTGTGGCAACATGTTGCTGATTGCTTTGGTGTTTGCCCATCGCTCTCTGCGCTGCACCTCAAACTGCTTCCTAGTCTCTTTGTTCTTCTCAGACCTGATGGTGGCGTTGGTGGTCATGCCCCCAGCGATGCTCAACGTGCTGTGTGGGGCTTGGGTGTTGTGGCCTGCTTTTTGTCCAGTTTGGCTTTGTTTTGATGTAATGTGCTGCAGTGCATCCATCCTCAACCTGTGTGTAATCAGCCTGGACCGTTACCTCTTCATCATCTCACCACTGCGGTACAAGCAGAGGATGACCCCACCTCGTGCATTAATTTTGGTAGGAGCTGCTTGGGGGTTGGCAGCGTTGGCTTCATTCCTGCCCATTGAAATGAAATGGCACAGTTTGGGCCACAGGAGGGAATATTTACTGATTCCTGAGGTCAGCACTGGTAACATCAGCTCTGAAAAACTGTACCCAGAGTCCTACTTTCAGCTGTCGCCATCAGGAGGCGTCTCCTTTCAGTGCCGCCTGCAGGTCACCCTGCCCTTTGCGCTGGTGGCATCCGTGCTTACCTTCTTTCTGCCATCCAGCGCCATTTGCTTCACCTACTGTCGGATCCTTCTGGCTGCACGAAGACAGGCAAAGAGAGTTGCAGCACTGAGCCACCCTCCACACCCACATCCTTCATTTGGAGAACCTTCTCGGCCTCCTTCACCAAGTGTTGGTGCAAGGCCAGCTCAGCTGGATGGATATGACTACAGTCATCAAGGACCTCAAATGTCACAAAACCTTCTGGTAAGAAAGAATAAACAGCCACAGCAGAGGACTGACCATGGCTTTTAATATACACAGGACATTTTCTTCTGTGCATGTTGAAATTCATCAGGGATGCTGAAAAGACACCTTGACCTTTAACTAGTAGGAGTTAAGCTTTGGAGAAGAGACGCTTTCTATCTGAAATGTGCATTTACCTTGACATTTTAAAGGCACCACATAGCGGTTTTCCCACACATACTTAAACATGTGTCATGCCATTTCTTAATATAATATAAAAAAAATCAGCAAGACCAGAGACTGACTTTCCTTCAACCAATGAAAGCAGGAACATTGACCTTGAAATAACTTTTTTATTACTTTCTCAGTAAGACTTTAAAAAAGTCTATAGCCCCACCAAAATAGCTATTAATGTGAAACTTTGTTGATGTTCCAAAGACCTTGGTGTGCTGTTAAAGGCTGTTATTTAAATGTAGCAGATGCCATTGAGCCTAAACCTCCAGAGAGCGTAGATAATGCAGCACAAATTGGTTTTCTAGTGTCTGTCTGCAAAGATGAATGTGTTACACACTTCTTTTTATGAGTTTAAAAGGTGATGACTGGCTCTGTTATATTTAGCCCTAAAATATTTCTCAGACAATCAAATACATTAGGTGTAGTCAGTATATCAGAAAATGTAGCATGGGAAATATTAAACATGCCATTTCTGTATATACAGATCTTAACCACTAGTACATTATACTGCAGTGAGTACACATAATCCACACCTGAGAAAAGCTCAGTATCCCTTCAAATAATCTAGAAAATGATCTGTGGCTCTTTAAAATTTGAACAGAACCTAATTTAAGTAATTACTCCATTCATTTGAAGGTCAACCACCAAATTCTGAAGCTTGAAATATTTTCTTTTGTAAAACTAATAGTCATAAATTACAATAAACATAATTTATATTTCCACAAAAAATGGTTTTAATAACGCTAAAAAAATGCACTTTTTCTTGTTGCAGAGGACATCCTTCATATGATGCAACTATTAGCATCTAGCTTATCTTAGCATTAAATACCAAAGCAGAGGGAAAAGTGAAATAATTTGCCCAAACTTAATATCTACTAGAACCAAAATGTTAAACTACACATTTTATTGTTTAGAATAAGTCTAATGTTTTACTGAGTCTACTAATCTCCTAATCTAAAGCTCGTAAGAAAGACAATTTGTATTTTACAAAACTTTACATCAAACTGTTTATTTTGTCTATTTCTAACTTAGAAATACATATAAGATGGTTCATCCTACCAGTTAAGTCGTTTCCAAGTCAAAGAGACCCTAAAGATCAACAAAGCAAAGTCCTACTGTGGATAAAGACAATTTCTGATTTAGAGCCTTAGATGAACTTTTTCTTTTTACTGTCCATAGCCGTCTGCAAACAGTGAGCGGCGTCTTGCTCACAGACAGGGTCGGAGGGCACTGAAGGCCAGTCTCACACTGGGGGTCCTACTGGGACTCTTCTTCAGTGCTTGGTTGCCCTTTTTCATCACCAACATGGCTCAGGTAAGTAGAAACAAGTGAATGCTACAGTTCTGTGTACTATACAGGTAAATATTTATTTTCATGTGGCTCACAATAACATTTCAGTCTGTCCATTTTGACTTTACATTCATGTGGAATATTAATATATCACTGCTAGAAATATCTGCAACAAATTTTGTTCATTTAAGTTTTTATGTTTGTTTATTTTGAATAGTTGTTGTACTTCATATGACTTTAGTACTTAGTATTTGTCTGTGAAAAACACTTGATGAAAATATATTTACTGACTTTACAGGAATAAATTCATAAAGAATAAAAGATCGAGAGAAAAACACTTGGAGACTGAGCTATTTTTGCATTGGCCAGCCTTGTCGTCACAGCTTTACCAAGCCAACAAGTAAATAAAGTGGCATTTGAGCTTCACATGTCTGACTCATTCCAAAGCCTAGCAAACATTCTTCTAAAATACCATTTACAATTGGCATATTCCTGACATTGTTAATATGGGTTTGATTAGACTGAATAAACACACTTATTACTCAGCGAAGAAACAAGGAAATGCCATGAAAAACCTCTGCCAGACTAAACGAGTCAAAACCCCAGATTCATTTAAATAAGTAATAACACTTGTCCTGTATTTGAAGCTTTAGATGATCTAGACATTTTGATTTCCCATCTGTGCCCTCTTGCTTTTCTCTTGCACAGAGACTTGACTGTCTACATGCTCGTTTCTTTTCACACTCAATGTGGTGTGTGAAACACCCCCCCATCTCTGTCCCATTCCCACCTCCTTCCTATCTCATCTTGATAATATTGGAAGCTCTACTCTAACAGCTGTCTCCTCCTTCACTGTCTTTCTTTAAACAGAGTGGATCTACTCAAGATCAGCGTTCCTAACAATCAAACGGAAGATATTAACGTTAAATAACCCTTTAGAAAATAAATGGGGAATCAGTTTCATTAAGGAGCAAATGGAAACTGTTAGTGTTACTATTTAAAAAGGAAATGACTTGTAATAAATATACATGTCTTCTTTTTTGTGTCATTTTCAGTTAAATTTGGCTTTAAATTTAAATTTGCTGATTCAACACACTTGATACTTATTTTGATGGTGAATTCTTTCCTCATATTACTTGTACATTCATGCATGTCAGTGACTTGGCTCGGGCTTAGGAATTTTAAACACTTTCCATTTGAGTTTTTGTGTTTTCTGGTGATAGCAAAAGACCTTTTAGACAAAATATTCAACAAGTAGATAAATCAAATTGTGGGATTTAGTTGCGTTTATCATGAAAACCTGGTTTCTGTCCTCTAGACCGGTCTTCTTCAGCAGCTTCTGATTTTAGATTTGAATATTTACCAGTAATAAATGTTTAATAGCTGCATGTTTTTCCTGTTTGAACCCAGGCGGTGTGCGAGTGTGTCCCTCCTGCCCTGTTTGACGCCATCACCTGGCTGGGTTACTGTAACAGCACCATGAACCCCATCATCTACCCGCTGTTCATGAGGGACTTCAAAAGAGCTCTGGCAAAACTCCTGCCCTGCTGTTCCTCCAGATCGCCCAGAAGACCCTCGCCAGCGCTCTCCATCTCCCTGCGCAACTCAGGAGAACCCAACATTGGCAGCAACCCCACCTCACCTCTAGCCTCTGACCCCACTCACACTCCTGCCACTGCCACAGACGCTGTCAATCTGTTGGATGCGGAGCATGCTGGGATTGAGCTGCCCCTGCTTCTTCCCAATCAGGTCGACACTCTGGACTGAATGAATATGCAGGAAAAAAACTGTTAATAAGTTAATTCAGGTGGGAGAATGAATCACTGGCAAGAACTGTTCCTCCAAATGGTGACGAGAAAAGAAATAATAAATGGAAGCAGCCCAGCAAAACCCTCTCCAATTTTCTTAAACTGTAAATTGGAGAAAAAATACAAACAGTTTCACATTTTTTATGATGTCACATGCTAGTATCACATTAGAACCAAACCCTTTAGGAAAACTGGATTTCAGATTTCTCTGTGAGGAACACAGTAGAGGTAAACATGAAAACAACACATTTTACCGAACTGCCTCCAGCCATATGGAAATAATTTGTTGGGATGGTATCCATGGCAACCAAGATGATAGATAAAAATAAGCAGGGTTAAAAGAAAGTGAGTTGTCACCGTTTTTGTAACAACCAGTTTCACAAAAAAAGCTGAAATATTTGATTTCATGTTTTAAACAATAAATTATTAAATGAAGTGTGTTCCAACAACAATCCAAACGATTATTAAATTAGTACTTCTAAAACATTTAAGGTAGTGAAACCAAGCAGCTGCTTTGTAAAAGCTGCTGTATGTTTTCACTGATCCTTGTGCAGAGTGGCGAGTCGCTGTTTTGGAAATGTTGTTTTAAGCAAATGAAGCTTCTGTTGCACAAAGTGAGTTGTGATGACGAGAGCTCACAATGAATCAACTGGTCCGGGTAAAATTGATGCGTTTGGCTGCTTTTGTTTGTCAGAGTGCTCTTCAGTCCAGTGTGTTTCATCCCAGCTCCATGATATGTGCTCACCGTCCTCCTCAGCCTCCTCTGCACCGTCACACGGGGCGTTCAGGTCCGAGGATGTCTCCTTATCAGTGGCGCCATCCACACAAGTAAGTAATACACTGTTCCGGACCGAGGCTTGACCTTCTGATTCCGTCTGATCTAATGAGTCCAGCAGATCTGATATATCAGGGATATCCCACCCATCGCCCATGTCCTGTGTCTCTGGCTCCTCCCGTCCATCCTTACCTTCATGTGTACAAATCT
The DNA here is from genome assembly GCA_006937955.1 of Pachypanchax playfairii. Lineage (NCBI taxonomy): Eukaryota > Metazoa > Chordata > Actinopteri > Cyprinodontiformes > Aplocheilidae > Pachypanchax > Pachypanchax playfairii. The sequence continues at coordinate 4,949,809 of SSNP01000025.1, read as the reverse complement.
CAATCATCTCTGCAGCGTTTTGTGTCACATGTTGCTCCTCGGTTTGGTCAGGACTGTCCACAGTCCCCTCGGTAACTTTTACAGACTGAGGAAGAGGAAGAGAAGCTCCAGGAACTTCTTTAGTGGGAACTCCTACTGCCACCAAGATGGTGTCCATCTGACGCATGTAGTCCAAGTGACCTTTGACCTGAGAAGCAGGATATATATATGTTGTTATTATTAAATAAAAAACTGTTTGCAAATGAAGGTGTAAATGTATATTTTGTAATAATTTATAAATCTGTAAAAATGTGCAATAATTATTTATTATTCATTTGAACAACGATTTACCAAATATTTTATACTCTGCACTTCACACTGGCTTCACACCAGCAGCTCTGTGTGTGCTGTGTCCTTTCCTCTAAACACTCATTTTATATAACATGTTTTTTTATTGTCCATTAATGCAAAGAGGTTTTTAAATTTAATTTAAAATGAAGACTGGAGAGCTGATCAGTTTTAAGTCGAGTTTTAAGTCAGCTTCATACAAACAGGTAAATTCCATATGGTGCTTTACACATGTTTCATATCTTCTTATTCTTCTTTTTAAACATTCCGTTAAGAGAAATGTGAAAGACAGATTTGCTTCATGTCAAACAGCTACTGAGTGGTGAAGCAGCCTCCAGATTTATGCTACATGCTGAATAATTTTCTTCTTCTTTGCCCAATATTTGAGACAAATGCACATCAAAAGGTGCATACAGCTACAACAAACATACGGTGCCTTTAAACTGAGTGTTGTTTTCATGGGAGAAATCAGCATTCACCGGGGACACGTCTGGTATTCACAGCCTAAGAAGTGGAAATAGTTCTGATGGAAGGAACATTTAGATTTCAGGTAAAAATAATCTTAAAATAAAATCCTGAATCATAAAAAAACACAAATCAAAATCCGTATCACGCATCCTTGAGACAGTTTTGTCATTGACGTCACATACAAGCTTCTACTCTGTCACCTGCACGTTGATTCACATCAACTTTAACTTACCGGTACATTAACTACTAGAATTAAAATGTGAGCTGACTCACCACAGAAGAAAGATCCACATTGATTATGTGCCGATCCTGGATGTTGATTGGCTGTAACCCAGCAACAGACAGCTGTGCAGCTGAGCTTCTGTACAAGAACCCCAGGAGCCAGTCGCCTCTAATAAGTGGACATTTCAAAAAGTTTTGTATTCATACACTGCTACAAGTCTTACTGCTGTAACACTTCTCAAATTAAAAAAAACAGCAAGTATTTACGAAAAAAATTACCTGCAGTATCCATTCACAATCTTTCCTGCCACTACCTTTGCCATCTTCTCCCAGGACTTCTCAGAGCCGTCTACCGGAGCCCCCAGGAGGAACACGTCCTCTACTACCCCTTCACTACCTGAGGATTTAACACAACAGCAATTATTCCATTCATTTGCTTCACAAATGCTTCAGAAACATCCCATACAGTACCTTTATCACTAGCAAGCTCCTGTAGACAGTAGTAGATAACTCGAGCTCCAAGACTAAAACCTATGAGGCTGACTGGCCGTTTCCCCTTAAAATACAGAAAGAAAGTTTTTATAGTCTCTGAAGCTCCTGAACATCAGCACGGTCTCTAAAATTAAATACCGTAATAATACATGTATTTAATGTCATAATAATCTGCAATTTTGCAGATATTATAAAGATGAAAAATACCCATAATGTACAAACAGTAACAAAAAATGTACCAACAAAGCTAAAAGATGGTGCCATACCTGCTGCCGGCTTCTCAAAACTTGTGCCAGATGTTTCCCCACTTCGGCTGAGCGGTTCAGACAAACACACCAAGGGTGGTCAATGACACTGGCTGCCGCCAACAGAGACGCAGGCCACGTCAGAGCCGTCACAATACCTAAAGGCGGCACCAAGTGAGAATCAATAAACCTAAAGGACTTTGGTTTGATTGGATAATTAATATTACAAGCAAGAATGTCTTTACCTGAGAGAACTGTGTACTTCAGCGCTTCCTGAGCCACCATGCTGACCAGCCCATCCAGCAGAGACGTCATGGCTGAACCCAGATCTCTGAGGAAGCGTGACTCCCACACCAGGCAGTACTGTTCTCCACACTCACCCAAGCTGCACCACGGTGCCTGGAACGAACCTGGAAAACAACAGTTCTGTTTGTGAGTGGCAAAATATCAAAGTAACACTTGCATGTTAAGTGTTTTAGCAGCCATTGTATGTGAAGGGCGCACTGAGCTCGTAACTGAGTGGGTTTTAGAGCGGCATCGTTTTCTGTGAAAACAACAATCAAGAGATCCTTTTTAGCAGAATCTGAATAAGTTTGAATCATCAGTAAGAATTTAAATTTGCTAAAACTATATATATATATATATTTATAGGTGATTTAATGATCACATTGTATTACATAAAATTGTTTTTTTAAATTGCTGACTCACAAATCAAGTTAGTTTTAGTAACACGGAAGATGTTTAACTTACTGTATTTACCACTACAGAGCCAACCTGTCACTGCAATAGTCAGGTGAAGATGCTTCCCGGAGTTCAATGGCAGGAATTTAAACTCTTCTATCACCCCAACACACTTATTCATCTTATAGCCTACAGAGAAAGTGCAGAAAAACAAACAGCAATGTTAAATGATACAAATTACACAGCAAATTATTATCATTATTTTAACCCAAGAGACATTACAAAAAGTATTCATCAAGTCTTATCAACATTCTCAGAATGTTCAATTCTTTCACATGTAATTATTCAGTGCTATTACCAGTCAGTCCAGCTCCTGCTGCTCCAAATAGAGAGGCCATTATTGCAATGCCAGTAGCTGATCCAAGAGCAGCAGCACCTCCAGCTCCCAGCACAGCACCAGCTCCAGCTGCCACCAAAGGCGCAGCCAGTCCACCTGTTACACCTGGCAAAAAACGTGACAGGCATCAGAGAATAACAAATCAAACCAGGGCAGAATTTGCAAATAAAACTCCAGAAAATGCTAAAATCTTAGTTCTTCTGATAATTTTGTAATAAAGGTTTGACATAGTGTAGTTCTTCAGTTTAAGTTTTTGCTTTGATATGAAACAACAGAAAGGGAATGTTTACCAATAACAGTCCCTCCACCCACTGTGGCTAATCCAATGAGGAGATAACGTCGTAACTTTCGCCCTCTTTCCCTCCTCAGCCGCCTGGTGGACTCCTCTCTAGAGGGGACAAAGTGAAACAGAAGGAGTTAGAAGATTTATTACGCAGTTAAAGAATGTCATATGACTTTTGTAATCCCTTCAAGATAACATCTGTAAAACAAGAGGCTTCTTATTTACACCACAAAGATATCTTAGTATTATCATTAACCTTGTTTTAAGCTGATTTTTTAAAACACATTTGGCTAAATAATGTTCATAACTTGTGTGATTAATATGTACTCGCTCTCTTCTCCTGCTTCCTTTAGCCTTTCTCCCAGCGTCTCCTCAAACCCCTCCAGCTGCTGCAGCGAGACTCGGAGCAAGCAGCTAACATGGCAGATGAGAACCCTCGCTCTGGCATCGTACTGACCTGAGAATATTACAGATCAGAACGAGACAACACGCTTGTTTGGATTTGCAACAAGTCATTTCTTTTTAAAGATTCTTACCATCCTTAACAGAAAAAGACACCAGATCCTGTTGTACAAAAACAAAGTTGGTGAGAACAGGTGTAGAAATACATAATGCTGATTTGCTATTGTTCAAATCTGTTAATTTTTTTTTTTTTTGCTTTAATATTTTTAACACATCTGTTCATGTCTTTCGAGCTTCCCACACTAAACATTACTGTTCAGCATCATTTTACCCTTGAATGCTAGACACCTGTATGATCGGAGTAGCTCCTGCAGACAGCAGTGGATCAGCCTGGAGGATGGAGAGGAATGTGTCAGAGCCCTCAAAGCCCAGACCTGACAAGAAAGCCCCCATAACTGGCATCACAGACTCATCCAGGTCCAACCAGCGGACCAAGCCCTGCAAGTACTCCTCCCTAAAACCACTGAGAAACAAATACAAGGATGTAAACAAACAACATCAATGGTGATTACAGTTAGGACAGAGGACAAATATCCATGATAATTATCTACCCACTTGTTTTCAGGTCCAGCAAACAACTGGCCCAAGGAGACGCCACAGAGTGCAGCAAAGGCAAATCGGCTTTGTTCAGTCAACTTTCTGCTGATGATTTCTGGGTCTTGATCATGAGGGGAACCTTGCTCTGTTCCTGACCCTCCAGGGTCTACAAGGATAGATGGGCAAAGTTTAATGATTAACAAAGGGTTTGAATCAGACACATCATAGATAACTAAAGGCAAAATCATATGTGACTTTAAACCAAACGTAACCTACATAAAGAGTGGAAACCTCAGCACATTGCTGTTTCATTTTAAAGGCAGTTTGTTGGAAAAGTTTTTAACCCCGAATTTACAGAAACACCATAAGCTTCACATAGAGACTTGTTTCATGTGCTACTGTAGCTTTAATTTTACATATAAAAGTTGAATGACTAAACTGTCAGATTTTGTAATGTAGTTTTCATGTATTTTGCACTAGCCTGACTCTACAGCAACGAATTATCTTACTGTCTAAGTTTATACATCGTCTCTCATGAGCTGACCTGAATTCAGCACAATGAGGCTGCAGAAATGTGACCCACTTATTTGGATTCACTCTATATAGCTTTCGGCTTAAAATGTTTGTGAAAAGTTTAAATGAATTTAAACTAATAGTAACGAATGCGTTCGATGCTTAGCAGCTGTCTGGTAATAGCTGCTTAAGTCGGTAAAAAAATAGCTAAAGACACAACAGTAACTTTTAATGATGTAGTTAGTTTACTTTTTTCAATCACTAAACCACCGAGGAATGTCAAAATACAAATTCCGCTGTACCTGGTGAGAAATCGCTGACAGCACCGCTCTGTTTTTCCTCCATGATTGTAGCTGTCAGTCACAACTCTCGAGACTGAACTTTTGTTGCCTTCACGTGTTCATCCTAAGCTCGGACATTTTACAACTAACTGCCTTCATCCAGTTTAATTAAAAGTACTTTGAAAACAAAAAGTCCAACAAACGTTTTTATTTACTGTATTTTTTTGTTTTAAGATTGAAACATATACATATACATACAACGGTTTAGGCCTGTTATCACTGATTTAGTGAATATAGGTTTAGATAAAAGTGCAATAATTATAAAGTCATCTTATTCGGAGAAGCGTATTGGAGAAATAGCAAATACAGTCTAATGTGTGTAGATTACAGCTTATTTGTTTAAACCATTTTAGATATTACATTTATTCTGTTGTCACAAGTTACATATTTACGAATGTTGTCAAACGTATCACCAATTTGCAAATTTAAAGTGACGTAACTTCCACGTAATCTCTCCGCGGGACCGAAGTTTTCTCTGTTATCGTTTTATAAATCATTAATGGGGAGTTTTAAATGTAAAAGTGGTGCATTAAACTCACACAGGTCAATAATAAAAAGTTCTCTGGCATTGGTACCTAAAACCAAATCCACCAACAATTAGGAAACTAATAAAAGCCTGATTTCTTCTGCCAGTGTTATACAGCTGCGACCAGTAGGTGTGAGTCTAACATTTGTTTTCCTCACTAGCCTTTGATATGCATAGAAGTAGATTACCTAGTATATTTTTGTAGGATTACTTAAAAGGTTCGTGTTTTAAAAATGTATGCAATTTCTGTGTCTGAGAAGACAACAACAACAACCAGCTGATTAGATGCAATGCAGCAGTATTTCAAAAACAAAGTAACGTAAAAAATTATTATTGGACTGATTTGAAAAGTAATGGGATTTCCAGTAGAAGAGAAGAGATGCATTTATATAGACAAGTATACAGTTCTCTTTAAACTGCTAATGGCTGAAATCTCAATATATGGTTACTTTACGTTACAAAATATATGTTAGCCTGTGTAAAATAGTACAATAAATGTAGTATCATTTAATATAGTTTTTGTTTCTGTATTTTACAGTATTAAAATTTGATTTAATTATATTAGTAAAAATATTTCTAAAAAAAAATTGTATTACAAATTGTACAAATGATAAAATGCATGTTCTTGGCCCTGATGATCTGTATGTTTCCCTTTTAGTCATTGTTTGTCTGCTCCTCTTCCACTCCCTTCCCATATGCTTCATCAGCTTTTCCTCTTTATGTATTTCTTATTTAAATTCTTTGCAAAAGGCCAAGACACCAGGGCAAACACCGGAAAAAGGTGAGAATGTGTGCTGAACTTCCATCCAGGTCTCGGATTGGAGGAGCAATTAAGGACTGTGGGTACTTTGTCAAAACAATATCCTGGCCTTGTCACATGGAAATCTGCTAACTTGCGTGAGCTGAATACATCTGTCTCTGCAAGGCATCCTGTTTATACTGTCTGCTGAACAGGCTCAAGAGTATCATAAACAAGTCTTTATATGTAGCAAAACTACATCTTATTTATAAATGATCTGCTGCTTTGGTCTGTATTTATCTCTTCTTATTCTAGAATCTGCAAAGATTTAACTATTTCTCTTGCAATTTTACATGTAATAGGAGAAGAATTGAGCTCATGATAGTCAACAGCTTGCATGTTGCATGTAAATGCTACAGTGGGAGAGGGAGAGAGAGGAGGTGCAGTTATTAACATAGATGGAAAATAGCAGTGGAGAAATTACACACCTCTGGGGAACACCAGAGCTGATTGTTCTGGAGTTTAATGTACATGTTCCCAGCCTAACAAGTTGCTGCCCGTCTGTCAATTGGTTTGTTTGTTTTTTGGGTGTGTTTTCGGTTGTTATGTATTGTGTTGTTCTAACTGCACACGAGTGCTGGAGGATTTAGTGCTTGTGAATGTGAGCATATTGGGAAAAAAGCTTTCTGAATTCTGATTGAAAAAAAAAGGTAAGGTGCTGAAAAGCAGTGATGAAAAGGTAAACATGCACGTAACAGCTGTTGCACCATGCAAAAATTCCATCTTTGCATATTTACTTTGCTCAGCATTCCAGAGACAAACTGCTTTCATTTCTGCTCTTATCAGAGCACCATTTCTTTCCTTTTGTGATTAGAATAACAGGGTTTTCTTCTTTTCAAAATGTCTAACTACTGCCATGAAAATAATTATTTACAAAGACTTTGGATTTATAGTAAGAATTTACTGATTTATTGATTAATACAGTTGTATTGGACATCTCCAAAATGCAACAAAATAATATTGCTTGAAATATTGCACATACCTTTACCACACACCTATTTGTGTCTTCTCACATATTCCATCATTTTTCCTGAAGTGGCTGAGCATTTAAAAATTCTAACACTTTTTAAAATATTTTTTTCTTGTGTCCTTGTGATGGATTAGTCATAAATGCAGAAATTCACAAGGTTTTTATTGTATGTCTTTTAAGTTGCAGGAACTCATTTGTTTTTTTTAGCTGACACTGAAGATTTCAATGTAGCTGTATGTTATCACGTTTTATTAATGTTTATATTTTTCACCATATTATGTTACACATCTGTTTTGTCAGGGCTGCAGTTACCTGTCTGAGCTATAACAAGCACTAAGCGTTGCAGTGAATGCATTTAGTAATAGTTTTTAACCTGATGGTGACATAAAAACAGGTCAACTATTTCTCCTTTCTGTTAATTTCATGTCTTTTTCAAAAATAGTAATTTGGACTTTTTTTCAAAATCAACCAGGAAAAGTTCAAAGAATGATAAATGATCGTTGTTAGTAATATGTCAGTGTATAACTGCATTAAACTTCACCTGTTTCAGGCCAAGTGACTAATCCAAACATGATGCAGGAACTTTTTTCAAACTTTGCTTTTAGATGTCTCACATATGGCACTTTTTCAAATTTAAAACCTTTGGTCATTTTTGAAAAAGAACACAAGCTCATCAACCTTAACAAACAGCCATCTTGTCTCACCTACTGCCCCTGGCTTTTAAAATCCATCTCCCCTCCTGTACCTGAGCTATGTGTGTTAAGTCTTACAATGGATTACTCATTGAAAAACAGTCAAACCTCAAGCCAGACAAGTTCAAACACACCACCCCTCCTGTCTACTCTGATACCATGTCCCCAATAGACAATGTCAGACTTCTTCTCCTTTCTGTCAGAGCAGAGAACTGAGTGAAACTGAGACCCAGTGGACTGAATGACCTCTTAGAGGGTGTGTTTGTGTACACACATTAAACAGAACGACCAGGAAATTATAAGACAGATAAAAGAGAAAACTGAAACTTTAAACTTGGGTTGCCTCAAGTGAAAGGTGCAGACATAAGAGGGGAGTGAGCAGCGGAAGTGGCTGACAGGTGATTCAACAGATGGATGGGCCGGACAGCAAACCTGTCATCTTTCTGTCTGTGACCTGGACTGATCATAACACCTGGTGGAGTCTTATAATAAAAGTTTTAACATGTATTTTGGCTGATGTAACTATAACAGGAAATTTCACCAGTACATAATCCTTTCTGTTGGTTCTCGTCTGTGTCTTCTGTCAGAACAAGCACATACAAGAGATGGGTGGATTTTCTCATTTGATGACTTTTCAGATCCTCTCTGAACTCAACCTGCCCTAACAGATCTGTGGCGGATGCACTTGTAATTATAACACAGCTCTGCTTCTCTGAACCTCCAGAGATACCAAAAAAGTGACTTCAGATTCAATTTGTGTCAGCTTTCATCGACTGCTGTCGGCAAGGTTTCTGGTGTGTTTATTTTGTATACAGACACGTTACTAAGTGTGGAAGGCAGCTGGGAGTATTAGGAAGAAAGTGTGGAGACAATACAATGGCATGAAATCATAAAAGGGAGGGGAAAACAGAACATCCAGCTGTGGTCCAGTGTGGCCAAACCACTAGTGAATGAAATAAAAGGAAAACGATACAGAAAAGAAAAATACAAAGCATCCGGCCTGCAGTACCAAGAAAAAGCTCATAATGAATAAAACGTAAAAAAAAGTTGAATCAATGATCAATTGTTTAGGAAGAGAAGAGAATACAAGATTGATTAAAATCTGATGTGAAGCTCACAGTGTGTTACACAGTAGTGGATTGTGTTTATGTATGTGTGAGAATCGCCTGTTACATGGAGCCGTTCTCCTTCCCACAGGCTGCATGAGTGGAGCCACCGCTCGGAGGACTCTGACATCGATGAGTCACAGCCACTGACCTTTTTCATGTGGTTTTCTGAATAAGTGGAATTTTAGTATTTCTTGGTTAATAGCAAGCAGTGGAGGTTCTTTGAGCACTTTGTGCTGTTGAATTGAAAGTCCTTTGGTGAGCACAAAAGAGCACATGGGGCCAAGCTTAGCCTGTGAAAGGAATCTTTTGCTGAACTTTAAAGAATAACGCACAGTTCTAGCTCTCGGTCCTTCCCTTTAAATTAGAGAACCATCAGTGGAGCCCCTCCAGAGGGCTTCAGGCCCACTACATGCTTTTTTACACATTTCTAGAATCAGGCCCTTTTGAGCTGTTAAAATGACTCATAAAATATTTTCTCAGCTCGTTTCTTTCTACCTTATGAAATGTTTTTTAAATGTCAACTAGATGTAAACAAATCTTCACCTTCATGCTGCCCCATTAAAAACTCTTAGTTCTCTGATTACACTAAGCAGTAGTCAACAAAGCTGCTATCTTTGTCTGTTATCTATAAAAAAAAAGCCCCCGTTTCTAGTTACTGACACAGTACGTGCTTTGAGCAGATCCCTGAAGCTGAGCAGAGTTCTATACCAGGAACTTCCATCAACCCATCTTGGCAGAACCGGAGACTTTCTGTTCTGTGACATTTTACTGTGGAAACTTGCAGTGGATGTTGGCCCCGCCAGAAACTTGTTGGCTGTTGATGAGCTCAAAACAGATGTTCTAATGAGTGAAATCGACTTTAGTTGTATCCAGTTTTAAGCCAAGACAGTGAGCAGTCACAGGAGCTTCTGTCCAAACTAAAATACACACTTTGATTTATTCTGTGAAAATACATCCCTCCCTTGAATTTCTTGTGTTTAATGTAACTTGTCATACATGTTTAGAAACAGCAGAGATTAAGCAGAGATTCCTGAAAGAGAGTCAGGTCTAAGATCTTTGAAAATGGGGCAACATACCAGTTTTGTCCAAAATCAGCTTCATGATAAAGAGTATTTACTCTGATTTCTTTTGAGTGTATGTGTACAAAATAGTTCAGTCAATATCATGCCAAAGTTAAAACCTTAGGAAATGCCCTCCCACTGATTTAAAGACAAGACCCACTACATACAGGATGCTGATCGGGGAGACAGGAAAGTACCACTGACGCATGGCCAGAGGAGTGTATTGCTCAGGAAAGCCGTGGGTGCTTTCTGCACATCCCATTGATGGGAAATCCCTTCCTAGCTTTATTTTTAGGTTCACTGATGTTCTGTGTGTCAGAATTTGCCATACAGGAGACAGTGATCCTTTCCTTGTATACAGTACACTCAATCCATTTGCGTTATAAGGTCCTAATTTAAATTTGGCAAATTAATTGGCAATTTTTTAGGATCCCTTTGAATGTGGATCAGCTGTGACTCACTCTCTCACTTCCACGTTTTTGTTGTCTTGTCTCATTCTCTGTATTCAGTGTTTCAGTTGTTCCCTCCTCGTACTGTAAATCTGTGTGTTGATTTTCACAGTTACTTTTCAGACCCGCTCAAAGTGCCATGCTTTGTTGCTAACCATATTTTAAATTCCACAGACTGGCAGAAATGACGGGAACACTGGCAAATATAGGTCTGAGGAAGAAACTTAACCACCATCCCGACATGTTGGAATTCCAACATGCAGCCAAATCTTCTGCAGCTGAAAGTTAAATAGATAATCACAACCAGGCTGCTGTTGCAGGCCAAAGTTACAAGAGGTGGTATAACAGGTTGTAAATCTAACTCTTTAAAGTGTTTCAGTCTTTAACTCTTTCCCAAAAGAAGCTTTTTTTCTGTCTGTTATCACACCCTGGGCATTACATTATACAAAATCTCATAAACTCTTCCATTTCTTCAGTGACATCTTTCTTTTTTTCCTTCTCCTCCCAGTTCCACCCTGTTTACTGCTCTGTTGCACTTTGTAAGACTTTTAACTGCCATCCATGGAAAATGGTATGCAGGAAGGAGCTGCAACAGATCAGTTGCATCATCTTTCTCAATGTTCGTGACAGCGGAGTCGTCTTGCTGACACGAGGCTGTGTCGGGTGGAAACAGCTGGAAATGTCTGTGGATTTCAGCACTGTGTCAAATGCTAACATGAGCTTCAGTTCAAGTATTTGAAGCAGGTCAGTCAGTCGCTGCACAATGAAAGCAACGCTTGACAGGGTGGAATACGGGGAGAGAATGTGAATTAGTTTGTTACTTTAAGCTCTGTATACATGCATGTTAAGTTTTTATTTTGTTCTGCTCCTTTCATATGGACACAGCAGTGCCAAATGAACCCACAGATTGCCAAACAAACAAAAAAAAGATGAGAATAAAGTCTCAAATGTGGTAAAATCCCAGACAGCGTCCACATGAAAGCATGTTTAGCTGAAGGGTTGGTGCACAAAAAGCACAGAAAAATTAATCTTGCATGTCCTTCGTTAAGTAGCAGCAGGTTGTAAATGGATCCAAATGGAGCACAAAACATGTGAGTTTATTTTTGAGAAAAACACTAATCATAATATTTTATTGATGAGTCTCAGACATCCTGATAAAATCTCTCCTTTGCATGTATAACAACTGAGCAAATAGTGAGTCATGACTCACAAGTATAATTACATGCTTGTACTTGTCTCCAGTCCTATCCTACGCTAGATGATTAGAATAAAGTATAGCCCATACAAAGCTGTCATAATACCTCCCAATCACTTAGTGCACTGCTGGGTTTATTACGTCTGTTGGTTTACAAAGGATCTGTTTATTGTGAGCGTCTCACTGGAATAATCTGGATGATCTTGGAAGAATCCAGGTCCCACTTGAATTCTTCCATCCTCTTCCATCCATTTATCTCTTCCCACAAACTGTTTGTTTGTTGCTCTTCCTGCACCCACACAGCCAAAGATGAACAGTATTAATAGTTTCCATGCTGAGTCATCCAGTTGGGACTGAATGCAGGCTGATACTTTCTTGTAAATTTGGGTTTAGTGGTTGTTGACAGAACAAGCCACATATACACATTTACTTTTTGTGTGCTATGTAATTGCAGACATTTGTTCTCATTGGTTGAAAATCTGAAAATATTTAGGTTTTTCTTTTGGTTAGCCTGGTGTTGTGGCTATTCTTTTTGTTTGTCAAACATGATAAATACTGAAGAAGAATATAAATATAACTGCAAATGCACATTTACATGAAACCCCAAGAAAAAAATCTGTTTTCCAAACAAGTTGGTTGTTTCTTTATTTAATGCAAGAAGACGGACTAACTTTCACCGTCACCGCTGATTTTTTTTCCTTTGAGAATATTTGCATCCCATATACAACTTTACCTGGTTCTCAAAAATCAAAACAATTGATTAACAAAATGTCCCTTTCAAACAAACTACAATTTAATGTAAACCAAAACCAAATCTTTAACAATATTCAAACTTTAAAACATCATTGATGATAAATAGGATTTTTCTCATCTAACTGATTGTTTTCTATTTCAACACAGATATTAACTTCCACTGAGATTAAAGTTGTAAATATTTATGTAAACTAAATCAAATCTGAACAAATGTATGAACCAAGTTTTTAACTTCTCTGTGAACTGTAACTCCTGCAGCTCTGATGACAGTAAATTACTCATTCTTATGTACAGTGGGGCAAAAAAGTATTTAGTCAGCCACCAATTGTGTAAGTTCTCCCACTTAAAAAGATCAGAGAGGCCTGTAATTTTCATCATAGGTATACCTCAACTATGAGAGACAAAATGAGGAAAAAAAATCCAGAAAATCACATTGTCTGATTTTTAAAGAATTTATTTGCAAATTATGGTGGAAAATAAATATTTGGTCACCTACAAACAAGTAAGATTTCTGGCTTTCACAGACCTGTAACTTCTTTAAGAGGCTCCTCGGTCCTCCACTCATTACCTGTATTAATGGCACCTGTGTGAACTCGTTATCAGTATAAAAGACACCTGTCCACAACCTCAAACAGTCACGCTCCAAACTCCACTATGGCCAAGACCAAAGAGCTGTCAAAGGACACCAGAAACAAAATTGTAGACCTTCACCAGGCTGGGAAGACTGAATCTGCAATAGGTAAGCAGCTTGGTGTGAAGAAATCAACTGTGGGAGCAATTATTAGAAAATGGAAGACATACAAGACCACTGATAATCTCCCTCGATCTGGGGCTCCACGCAAGATCTCACCCTGTGGGGTCAAAATGATCACAAGAACGGTGAGCAAAAATCCCAGAACCACACGGAGGGACCTAGTGAATGACCTGCAGAGAGCTGGGACCAAAGTAACAAAGGCTACCATCAGTAACACACTACGCCGCCAGGGACTCAAATCCTGCAGTGCCAGACGTGTCCCCCTGCTGAAGCCAGGACACGTCCAGGCCCGTCTGCGGTTTGCTAGAGAGCATTTGGATGATCCAGAAGAGGATTGGGAGAACATCATATGGTCAGATGAAACCAAAATAGAACTTTTTGGTAGAAACTCAACTTGTCGTGTTTGGAGGGGAAAGAATGCTGAGTTGGATCCAAAGAACACCATACCTACTGTAAAGCATGGGGGTGGAAACATCATGCTTTGGGGCTGTTTTTCTGCAAGGGGACCAGGACGACTGATCCGTGTAAAGGAAAGAATGAATGGGGCCATGTATCGTAAGATTTTGAGTGAAAATCTCCTTCCATCAGCAAGGGCATTGAAAATGAGACGTGGCTGGGTCTTTCAGCATGACAATGATCCCAAACACACCGCCCGGGCAACGAAGGAGTGGCTTCGTAAGAAGCATTTCAAGGTCCTGGAGTGGCCTAGCCAGTCTCCAGATCTCAACCCCATAGAAAATCTCTGGAGGGAGTTGAAAGTCCGTGTTGCCCAGCGTCAGCCCCAAAACATCACTGCTCTAGAGGAGATCTGCATGGAGGAATGGGCCAAAATACCAGCAACAGTGTGTGAAAACCTTGTGAAGACTTACAGAAAACGTTTGACCTCTGTCATTGCCAACAAAGGCTATATAACAAAGTATTGAGATTAACTTTTGTTATTGACCAAATACTTATTTTCCTGCATAATTTGCAAATAAATTCTTTAAAAATCAGACAATGTGATTTTCTGGATTTTTTTTCCTCATTTTGTCTCTCATAGTTGAGGTATACCTATGATGAAAATTACAGGCCTCTCTGATCTTTTTAAGTGGGAGAACTTACACAATTGGTGGCTGACTAAATACTTTTTTGCCCCACTGTAAATAACCCAATTTTTCTGGATTTGTCATTTTTGAGAGTTGCTCTTGCAGTGATGAGTGAAATGTAGTTCTGGTTCAGTTTCACAGGGTTGACGCCTGGTTGCTGAACCTATTTACTATTCTGAGTTACTGGGGAGACTGGAGAAGGGAGGAGGGAGAAGCCACTTGAGTCAGAGAGTTGTGTGAAGCACAAGAAACGAGGAGGAAAGTAAAACTTTATTTCCTTCAAAATAAAAGGAGTTCAGTCAAACTTCTCCTGTCGTGGATCAGTGACCCATTAAAAACGTCAGGAACTCCTCCTCATTATATTAATAATAATGCTGAATCAGAAATATACTGTCCTTTTCCCTGTTAATCTATCCCATGTGAACATTTAAACACCTGAATTCTACCTGTGTATTTTCATTCTATCAATTTATTTATTTTTTCTGCTGGCCAACTCTACTTTTTAGAGTGATTTAATCTAAACCCCCCAAATTGCAATTAAAATGACAAAGTAATCAACACGTTTTTGTTATGACAATCCAAAAAATCTATTAAGAGTCTAAAGATTTTTGTTGAAGCTTTTAAAACTTTAATTTGCACGTGACAAAACTATTAGAAAAAAAATCTATATGACCTTATTCTCCTCACAGTGACAAACAGGATCTGAACATGTTAATAACATTCGGTATTATTTGTCACTTTTTTCAACATGATGCATAAATGAGCCAAAAGCTTACTTTATATAATCTTTCCAGCTGTTCCCTTTTAAACAAGATATACGTGTTTACAATTTTAGAAACCTGTTTCGCTTTTTTCTGTTATTTTATTTTGAAGGTTTGAAGAGAGAAAACTGATATCAAACTCGTCAGGTTCTACACTTGTGCCTTGAGCGAGGGTGAAGCGCGTTTGCGTCCAAACTTTTTGCTCACGGACTGAAGTTTAGACTTCAGTTTTTAATTAAACCCTTTGGAGTCAACGTTTACCGACTGGCTGATCATGCCCAGCCAGGAGGAAAGATAAGAAGGTAAATGAAAAGGCGCACTGGATGTGACTCATTATGCGTCTGCCTGTGATTTACTGACAGGGAGTGTGCTCCTTCGGGCTGTGGTGAATATATGGTTGACTTAGAAGCCATAAGAGTTGTGATATATTCCGCTTCAGTGAATTTAAATCCTAATCCTCGTGATGGATCGTCACATTCTGACATGGATGATGGTGTGTTCGCTCCTGCGTCTCTCGTCCACGCAGAACTCCGCACCTGAAGGAGGTAAGCGCACATTCTGAAGGAAAGTCAGTGCTAATGTTTCCTTTTCATAGAGATGCTTTAAAAAAACATTAAATGCTTTAGTGACGGATTAATTGTAAGACACATCTTCAGATTTAACAAGGTGAACAATCATGAGCAGTAAAAACACATTTACTCTAGTTAAAGATGTTAGTTTAAAGGCACTGGTGTTACTTAAAAGACCATGAAGCACTAACTTTGTCATATGAGGGTAATGCAGTTGTAATAAAAGGAGTCTGTGTGGAGATCAGGGTGGGGTTGATGTTACACTAGTGGTTCCAGTGAAATGGCAAGGCTCCAGGTAGGGAATTGTCAGGTGATGAAATTCCATTGCCTCAAGCTGGGGTTCCCAAAGCCCAGAGCCTTTAGGGACCACCCACATGTGCAATGGATGGCCTCAGGTGCTTCTTTATATAATCCAGTAAAAGGGTCCCAGACTAACAGCTGATGAAATCTTCTGGCTTTACAGCAGTGGCCTGTAGGAAGAGACAGTGCATTTACAAAGCTACAAGATTAAATCTGTATTTTAACTTGATTTGTCAAAGTAACAGATTCGAACAAGCATCTTTTGTATTTTGCTTCTTAGCAGCTGTTCTGTGCTCAGAACATATCAAAATAAATTAAATAAGCTGTTAAAGTTGACACCAAATGCTCAGATAAGCTTGTGTCCATTAGAGGTTAAAATTAGTCCTAAAAGGTTTCTTAATGGGACTGGATCTGCAGAACTGTGTTAATAGTATGTGGATCTGTTACTTCGCTGTGTCCATTAATAGGGACCTGACGAGACATCAGCACTTACTTGGACCCGATAAGTTACTGTTAAATAAATATAACATCTAAATATAAAGTTTCCACCCACAGAAAACAGAAACTACTAATTAAACAGAAACTACTAATTTAATTGTTAAGTTTAATATCAGTAGGCTAATTAGAAGTAAAATCTTGTGTTGTTTCATTAATCTCGGGCTCATGATTGATATGTTTCTACACATCTGTCCTGCAAAACCGATACGGTCCAGGATTTATTGTGCTTGAGTCATGACCCTGCGCTTTTAAAGTTGCCAGCTCTGCTCTTGTTTCATGAGAAGCCAAAAGAAGCTTGTCCACCATCACTCAGGCACTAAGAGGCCACCTATATGACTCTAATTTCTGTTCATCAACAGCGACCTGCAAAAAACTGGATTCATGCCAGCAATTTGTTGAAAGATCCGTACCTGCACAGAGGTACAGGTGGAGGGCTGTGACAAGGAGCAGCCCTCCCGTTCCAAAGTCCAAGAGAGATGTAAAGAATTCTTTAGAAGGATAGAGACAAAAGGAGCGGGCATGGACGTTGGCATGTGTGTAGAAATGTCTGATTTATGTGTGAAGGCTGTGCTGCTTTCTCAGCTTTCATCACTACAGAGGAATCCAAAGAAAATGAGTTTCAAGCCCACATCTGTGGGAGCGTTTATGATGAAGTTAAAGTCCTCTAGTGGCAATCAAGTATAAATTCCCACTTTGACTGCCTTCCACAAGTTTATTTTTCTTAACTTCTGGTTGGAGATTTTAACAGCAGGCGGTTTTCCTCTGCATGAGCACACAATCAGAAGATCTGCAGCCCCGTATTTATTTTAGATTTTGTCTCTGCTGTTGCGGCTTTTTGTGTCTTCGCTCTACACTGTAAATGGACATCCAGCATTCCTACTTGTCTCTCATCCTGAACTGTCTATACTCCACCCCCCCAACCACATTTCACTTCGTTTAACGCCTTTTATTTCCCCTTGGACCAATTCCTTTCTTTACTCCCCTCCTTCTTTACCACTAAACAACTACTGAACAGCTTTTATCTTTTTCCAGCTGTTAAGTTATTGTGTTGTGACTTGCTTATAGACAGTAATTGCCTGTATTTGCTTCTGACTTTCTGCTGTGACTTTCATGCTGACAATAATCTCTAGATATTTTGATTACTATAAGACTGTGTTTTTCCAAGAAAGTGAGCAGTGAAAGGAGTGTGGTGTGTGGAAGGGAGGCATAGTAGGAGACCTGTGGAAAAAACTGCAGGAGTCAAAAAGAATTCTGCAGGAAATTGTATTCAGGATTCAGATGAGCGTTAAAAGCCAGAACAGTTTTCTTGACTAATGACTGTTTTATTGTTTTTCCTCCACAGTACTGAACTGCTGTGAGGGTGATGTCCTGTTTTTGGTGGATTCTTCTGGAAGCGTAACGTCTTATGAGCATTCCCGCATGCTTTCTTTTCTGTCTGAGCTCCTCCTCCCCTTTTCTCTGGGAGAAGACCAAGTGAGGGTGGGACTCCTGCAGGTTGGCACCAAACCACGCCTTGAGTTTGGCTTTAACAGACATAACACCCAAAACGGACTCCAGAGGGCTCTGAAAATCATCCGGCCTCTCCGGGGGGACACAAACACAGTAGATGCCCTCAAAATGGCAAAAGAGTGGGTGCTGAGACCCGGAAGGCCAGATGGGGCTCGGGCAGGCCTTCCGAGGGTACTGGTGTGGTTGACTGATGGGGTGAAACCAGGAGATGTGGTTGGACCGATGGCTGAGTTGCGGGAGGAGGGCGTGGCAGTGCTGGTGGTCTCCACTGGGCACAGCAACTATAAGGTGTTGAGGGAGGTGGTGAGTCCACCTGTGGAAAACCACCTGCACTTTGTGGACATTGATGACATGAGCATCCTCACAGATGACCTGCGGGACGCCATTATCGGTGAGTTTAATTTGGGTTTTGTATAAAGATGACTGGAGCCTCTGTGATATCATGACAAATTGCGATCTTCTCTTTTGAAACATCATCATCGGCATTTTGGTTGACGCTTCCTTTGAATTTTTTTTTTTTACAAAATGTACATATTTTTGAACAATATTTTCCAATTTTGAACATTCACGTGTCAGTCTACATGTAATCCTGCACTAAAGCATCAACTGCATTTGCGTAATTGACATAATGTTTTTTTTTTTAAGTTTTAAATTAAGACTATATATAAAAAACAACTTACAAAATTTTTTTTTTACTTTGGTATTGTGTCAACTAAAATGTAGGAGAAGTATCTGACATATGCATTTGATTCCTTTTGCAACCACGAGTCTCGTTTTCTGCCTGTCTTCAGAAAAAAAGCAAGAGAATTTAACATAGGTTGAAATGTTTACAATATTTATTAAACAGAAAACTTTTTTTGATTGAGGGAAATATAAATGAGAAGTATTACAAAAAATGTGTTAAATTAAAAAAACACACAACATTCATGCTCAATTCAATTCAATTCCATTTCATTTACAAAGCACCAGTTTATAACAAAAAATGACAGAAACAAGTCCAAATTCAAAGTTAGTTTTATGAAAACGTTTAATTGTAAATAATAATCATATTCAGTAAGTCATGAAATGCCCATTAATTCCCATCTAAAGAACCAGCTGATTGGGTTGAATCATCATCCTGAGCAGCACGAACAGGAATAAACCTGTTACAGATGTATAAAACTTCTCTGTGCTTCGCCTTAATTCAACTTCTGCTCCTTGGGTGTGAGTTAAAAACGGGTGTCTGGGACACTGAGATGGCCTGTGTGCATGTGAAATGTGATAGTCTGATCTATTAATGGATTAATGATTCAACATCCCATTCTTCATCCTCCATCACAATTCCAGACATGATACACATATATATTTATAAACACTAACTGGGGAGTTTGTCCATTTCTCAGACTGGATTAGGTAACTGCTGATACTCAGAAGAGGCATTTCATCTGTAAGACATGATGCACAGTACTAATAAAACCTACAGTCAACAAGGGGACGTGGTCCCTGGTGAAGGCCCACAGATCTAATCACAGATATCTCTCTGGCTGTAGATATTTTGTTGCAGGGCCTCACTGAGTTTACTATTTCAGGTTGTCTCGTTACAAAGGGGGGCTGCAGTCTGAAGTCTGATCATTTTTATCTTCCCTTTTACCTCCTTCCTTGTTTAACTTTTTATCTCTTCAAAATTAG
>SSNP01000025.1:4877408-4930133 GCA_006937955.1 Pachypanchax playfairii | reverse complement strand
AAATGTAGGAGAAGTATCTGACATATGCATTTGATTCCTTTTGCAACCACGAGTCTCGTTTTCTGCCTGTCTTCAGAAAAAAAGCAAGAGAATTTAACATAGGTTGAAATGTTTACAATATTTATTAAACAGAAAACTTTTTTTGATTGAGGGAAATATAAATGAGAAGTATTACAAAAAATGTGTTAAATTAAAAAAACACACAACATTCATGCTCAATTCAATTCAATTCCATTTCATTTACAAAGCACCAGTTTATAACAAAAAATGACAGAAACAAGTCCAAATTCAAAGTTAGTTTTATGAAAACGTTTAATTGTAAATAATAATCATATTCAGTAAGTCATGAAATGCCCATTAATTCCCATCTAAAGAACCAGCTGATTGGGTTGAATCATCATCCTGAGCAGCACGAACAGGAATAAACCTGTTACAGATGTATAAAACTTCTCTGTGCTTCGCCTTAATTCAACTTCTGCTCCTTGGGTGTGAGTTAAAAACGGGTGTCTGGGACACTGAGATGGCCTGTGTGCATGTGAAATGTGATAGTCTGATCTATTAATGGATTAATGATTCAACATCCCATTCTTCATCCTCCATCACAATTCCAGACATGATACACATATATATTTATAAACACTAACTGGGGAGTTTGTCCATTTCTCAGACTGGATTAGGTAACTGCTGATACTCAGAAGAGGCATTTCATCTGTAAGACATGATGCACAGTACTAATAAAACCTACAGTCAACAAGGGGACGTGGTCCCTGGTGAAGGCCCACAGATCTAATCACAGATATCTCTCTGGCTGTAGATATTTTGTTGCAGGGCCTCACTGAGTTTACTATTTCAGGTTGTCTCGTTACAAAGGGGGGCTGCAGTCTGAAGTCTGATCATTTTTATCTTCCCTTTTACCTCCTTCCTTGTTTAACTTTTTATCTCTTCAAAATTAGATCTTGTTTCCTTATTGTGATGTACATTTTTTGTACACACAGTAACATTTGTTGTCTTTATTATATCCCCAACAGAAATTATCCGAGCTGAGCGCCTCCGAGTCCGAGACGTCACCACCAGCTCTGCCACTCTCGAGTGGCGACCCGTTCTGTCAGGTTTGAGAGGCCAGTATGAAATCCGCTTTGGGCAGGTTGCAACAGGAGGAGGTGGAGGTGGAGGTGGAAGTGGGACCAGTCCGAGCACTGGTGGAAGTTATTATCAGAGACTCATTGAGCCTGCGGAGTCTAACAGTGTTGAGCTGACTGGTTTGAAGCCCGACACCGTCTACACTGCCAAACTAACTCCAGATTCTGATGGACAAGTGTTGAACTCACTCTCTGTCACTTTCAGAACAAAACCAGGTGAGAATATTTCCCTTTTTGATTTCATCTAAACCCAGTTTGCAATCCTATCATGATTTTAACAGAAAACATTTTCATGGTCTGGTTAATGTATAAAACAGTAAGAAATTAGTGGATAAAAAGCGTCTGCTAAAAAAATGACAGTAGTAGTGAATTTTTAACTTGAAGCTGAATTGTGAATTGTTTATGCCAAAAAACACTGATCTTTATACACAGCTACCCCCCCCCCCCTCCTTGAAGAATACAAGAAATAGAACACAAACCATTGAAAGAAGTGTGAAAACTCTCCAGCTTTGGTGAGATATTTGTGTGTGTTTGTTTTGTACACCAGAGGCGGTGAGTCCAGCTGTGGTAACGGTTTCTGAATCTGGGCAGACCAGCGTTCGGGTGAGTTGGGGTCCCCTTCAGCCACAGGCAGTCAAGGGCTACATTATCGAGTACTCTGCCTTACCCAGGGGCCAGCTTCAAGTACTCAGTGTGGACAGAACACAAAACTCTACTCTGTTGAAAGACCTTGAACCAGACACCACATACCTGGTCACAGTCAGCGCTCGGTACGCTTCGGGGAAAGAGAAGGCAATGTCCATCAAAGTTTGTACTCAAGAAGGTGAGCTTTACAAAGAAAAACACACAATCCTTTTTTATTTTCTGAATCCTACATTTAAAACAATTTCCTGCAGTTTTTAGCTTTAAACCATAGAGTTAGTAATTTTGGATCAGACTTATGATGATACTGAGGCTATTCTTCTCCTTCACTGACAAATAATAACAGATAAAAGAAAATGTCTTTTGAGTGAACTGAGACTTACTACTCTGAGGTTTCCTTATCCAGTGACTCCAGCTCTGGCGGACCTCCAGCTGACCACTGTGGGAAGTGATTCTGTGCAGGTCAACTGGAAGGGCAGCGTGGATGGTCTGAAGGGCTACTGGCTCACCTGGGAGGCACAACAAAGCTCCATACCTAGCCAGCGCTCCTCCTTCTATTTGCCACCTAGTTCTCTGTCGACACGACTCAATCACGTCCCCCCTTCTGCTCGAGTGTGTGTGTCACCCATTTATCGAACAGCACGAGGAGACGGACTCTGCTGCACGGCACAGTTTCATTCAGGTGAGTGAGGAGAGATCAGAGTTAGTCGAGTCGACGTCTTAACAGGCAACATGAGAATTCTACAATTACAATTATTCTCTGTGTTAAAGAATGTCAATTAAGACAGACATTTTGTTGCAAAGTATAGTTACTCTTATGATTTCATTATTAGTCTGTCAAATACATTTTTCTCTCCCATAAAAAGAACAAACATCTCCATTCATATTGCATTTACTGATTACAGTGGATGATCCACAAGCGTCAGCGTCAAACAGTTTTTTACATTTTAATTGTAATTGTCCTTTAAAAGACATTTTTCGTGTAAAATTTAAGTAGCTTTTGTTGTGTTTCAGGAAAAATTAATTTCTTTTTTTTTTTTTTGAAAACCAAGCCAATAAAATGTCTGCATATTTAAAAAACTCCCAGAATTACTTTAAGAATACTTTTTTAATATATGCTTTTGTTGTTTTATTGAATAAAACCTTATTTAAAAGTATAGTTTGTATTTGTATTTGTATTCTATTTAAATCACTATATATCTTTTTGCTTGTGAAAGGTGATATGAAAATAAATTTGGTTTGCCTTTTTAACTGTATGTTTCAACTGTTGTTTTTTTTTAATGTTTTTCAGATGCATTTGCATATGGCTACCATTCATAGCACCCACTGACTGCACATTTTATTTACCAAACATGGAGGGAGGATGACGAGAAGAATGCTGACTTCCATGCCTCTCCCCTCCATGGACATCATCCAGAAGAGATGTGGTTTGGCTGACTGAGTGCTCATGTGGAAGTCATAGACATTTAAGAACGTTTTCAGACAATATGGCCACATGTTGACAGCTAAAATTTGCAACACAAAGTATTATCTGCTCTTCAGCGTTTGCTATTTCATCTGCTTTTCACCTGCAGTGAATGTCAAATCACTCCAAAGATCTGAGACAGAGATTGGAATATTAGTAGGATCTGGTTTGCAGACTCTGAGTTTTTTCCTGCTTGTTTTGGAGAAAAGCTTTGCAACATATGTTCACCATGTGTCCACGTCAGTATCTTTTATAGAATCCTGCTAGCAAACAGAGAACATCTGGTCCACATTTACTATAAATAATCTATCCATCCATTTTATATACCCACTTGTTCTTGCTAAGGCTTGTGGAGGGCTGGTGCTTATCTCCACTGGACAAAAGATGAGGTTGGACAGGTCACCAGTCATTATAAAAAATGTTGCTCTTAAATGATTTTAAAAAAATCCATGCTTTACAACAAACAGTTAAACCTTGTGTGTATATACTACAGATGACTGTAAAATGCAGACCTGGACAACAAGATTTTTAGGGCTGCTTTGAACTTTCAAGACTGAATAATTACATGTTCTAAAAGATGCTGTATATATACTGCAGATACTTGTAACTGAGAGTAACTTTACAATGTCTTAATATTAATGCATAAGTCATATTTATGTATAGAGAATTATGCAGGAATAATAATTAACAGCGTGGAATATTCTGAAACATGCAGTTTAGATTACAGGAGTGTTACTTTTTCACTTCTCTTCTTTGCTGCCCCCTGCTGTCAGGATCATTGCTAGCTTAGTGTTGATGTTTTACTTCATCTAGAGAGGTTTTTTTTTTTTTTAATTTGAATCTAACACGAGCTTTCAATAAAACCAGTTAACAAGTATGTGTATTGAAGTATTTTGGTAAATTTTAATACTATATTCTAGAAAAAATATTCAATATAACAGATAGCTATTTTTATTATTTATAAAAAATTATTACACATTAAAGTCTTTTCACCAGTGATGGAAAATCTTCTACTCTTCTCTCAAAACCGAATCTCTGAAATTAACAATTACTTGGCAGGCCTTGTGTTTTCTTTGTAAGTGTGTAACTTGGTAATTTCTGGAAACACTTGCATTTTTCCCATATAAGGGAGTAAAATTCAGGGCATTCTGGTTTCTTGTGTGTGGTATACATATTCTTTAAAAAGTCATTTTTTTATCCACTGTCTTTTTAGATCATAATTTTAAACACAAAAGTAAGTGTTTTATGAGCCCCATTGTTCTCTTTGGGAAAAATATTCAGTGTTTTTTTCTTTTTTTACAACCACATTTCTAAAAAAAAAAAAAAGGTTGAGGATGTGTGGAAGATGTGAATAAAACATAAAGTAATAATTTGCAAGTACATAAATCCATATTTTATTTCCAATAAAACATAAAATTCCTTTTTCTTTCAGCAGTTTCAGTCAGTATACATGAGGCTGCAGCTGCAACATGAACGCACACCCTAGTTTTCTTTCCGCTTCAGCCACCACCATCATAAATTTCTTTTTTAAAAATAGAATAAAAAACTTAGAGATAAAACCTTGATAAAACATTTCTCATCTGACTTTTTTTCTATTTGCCGTCTTCCTTCAGCCTCATTCGCCATAACAAACGTTAGGGGGCGTTAACCACAGGTGTTGTGCCAAAAAAAGAACCCCCGCCGATAAAAGCACCTCCGACATGGGTAGTGCAGTGCTTTCACAATAAATAAATACAATATTTAAAAAACAATAACTTTTTTTCATTTACAGTTTTTTTTTACATATTTATTCAGATTAAACGTAGTTTTTTGACAGCTCATCGTTGCTACAAGCGTTGGTGGAGGACTTGTATTTTTAAAGTATACATTTCTTGTTACAGCCAGCCTGCCTTACCTTAAAAACGCATTGTATATAGCGTTATATTTGTATTAAATAATTTTAGAAAACTTTGTCCTTATTGGCACTTTTAGTCTTTGTCACCATTATTTTGTTTCATTTTTTTGCGAAGGGGGAAAGGGATTGAAATGAGCATCCCAAGGCGGGGGTGCTTTTTTCAACACAACACCTAATTCTGTTTCCCGTTAGCCCGTCAAACCCTGACATTGCGAAGATGGAGGCTGCTATGGTTTAGACCAGGTTATACAGAAAGCAAACCCTGCGAGTTTTAGAGATCTGTTATGACAACGTACCCAGTGTTTACAGGTAAAAAGAAAAAACTGCTTACTTAGCTTGCAAACATACGTTAGTGTCTTTTAAAAGTTGAGTAGTTAGCTTTCAGCCAGCGAGCTAATGTCAACGAAGAGGCTAACATGTCGAACATTACCTAGCTAACAACGTAGAGTGAAATACAACGTAGTGTGAATAAAGTATTAACGATTCATTTAGAACGTTTTTACCAATGATAGTATCTTGGATTTTTCAGTTTGACGATCTTGGAACATGCCAGCAGCCCAACAGCTGAGTTCAGCTAACATAGGAAGATGTCTTGATGCTAGCTAACGCTAACGAGCTACCAAATCTAAGATCCGTTTCCTGGTTGCGATTCTTCTGCTTGTTAACGATCTTAACATTTGACGTCTTTAGTATTTTTAGCTTCCAGATAACAAATAGTAACTTGGTGTTTTATATGCTCTTGGTGGCTTTGATTTAAACGTGAGGACGAAACGTAGGCGTCAACATAAATTCTGTAAGACATTAGCTTTTTCTGTTATTGTAAGATTCATATCTGCATGTCAGTTGGTTTACTAGAGCAAAGTAAAAATTTTCTTATGTTTGCTTTCATACGTTTTGAATTTGCATGTTTAGTGTCATGTTGTCATGCAAGATCATATGCAACCTGTTAGGCTGGTTGAAATTAAACAGTTTTTTTTGTCAGTTTTAGATCATTTGAGAGTATCAAATTAAATATTCCTTAGACAAGTTTCACAACTACATCTGTGCTACAGTTTTCATTGATTAAATGGGTATTTGAATTGTTCTCATCGTCTTTAAGTTTAGATATCTGCTTGATTTGTGGGTTTGCAGGTGGGAGGCAGGCGGTGTGAGTATAGAGAAACAGACATCAGCAGCATGTACTCCGAGTGGCGCTCATTGCAGTTAGTGGTGCAGAGTGACCAGGGCCACCTCAGTGTTCTGCACACCTATCCTACCACTGTGGGCACAGATGTGGCAAATGCTGTGGTCAAACCTCTGGGCACAGCTGTAAGCCCTGTTGCCACAGATAACATCCTTAAAACGGACAAAGAGGTAAGAAACTGGGTCATTTTCAAGAATATATTTATCAGAGTTTCATCATTTGACATTATTTCTGACAAGCTGCCACTTTCAACTCTGGAATCCCGTTGGCTTTGAAACTCCACATCACTCTATATGACAGGTTTTATGAAAGCACCTCAATATATTTAACAGGCAAGTCTAGTTAAAACAGTTTAGGAAGTTCTCAAGAGATCTGATCTAGACATATCTCAGAAATGCGAAGCTATTTACAAATTTGTACCATGATCAAGCTGGAAAAAGTCACAAGATCATACTGAACCTACCTGAATATTTTATAGTGAGCTTCAGTTATTTATTTTCCCATCAGGACAGAAAATACGACGAGAAACAGGTAGTAGAAGTAACAATATATAACTAATTTATATAAGAGGCTTAATGATATTGTGGTCCCATCATCATATTGACACACCTACATTTTGTTGTAATTTGTGCACTTAAAGGTTTCCTAGTTTCCATTCAGTATTTTCAAGGAGACCACTAAACATTTATGGATCAAACTCCAGAGTTAATATAAAATCCCTGACCAGCTTCCCAGTTTCTTCTGTTACAATAAAAGCTGACTGCAGTACCATCACCAACAAGTTACATTAACGAGAGGATGAAGAGCACTTGTGCAGACGTACATTTGACATTAATGTGAAGTAGTTCTTTCCCTCTAGCTCTCAAAGTACATTTATGCTTCAATACAGTTAAATCCATTTGGGTTGTTATGTTTTAGGAATATTTCCTTTGTAGCCAGTCTACCATGTAAAGGCTGTTGTGTGTGTTTATTTTCATAAAGACTGTGTAAGCAGGAGTTTTCAGTCTGCTTTGTGTAAATAATGACATGCAGTGTTCCTGTTTTTGTCCTGAGCCACTTTATTGGATGCTGATTCAGCCCATTATATTATTATAGCTGCACATTTAAAGACAGGAACATTTACACATCTTTTATGTATGTTGTTTTAGATAAAGAGAATCAGCTTTTAAAAATTCAATCTTGTGTATTTAAAAAAACTAAGCAGCAGAATGGAACTTCTGCTAACACACACACTAATGTGAGCTAGTGTACAACAGCTCATAGTGAAGCAGACGCTGTGATGTGAATGATGTGACAGCGTGTGACAAAAGCTGCACTGGATTAAAATATACCTCTGTAGTATTCCTCCGGTGCACGGAGTGTCTAAAGTATTGCAACTACTTTAAAGTCTTACGGGTGACATTCAGATAAACCTTGAATGAATTCTTCTGGTCTGATTTCTTCATTAATGTTAAATGAAATATTTTAAGATTTTATGCAGAATGCTTAAGGGAGAGTTGTGCTGCGTTATCAGAAAGGTTGACTTTAATGTGAAATGCGGATAATCAGTGGTGGAAAAATCATATCATCCAATTTTCTGCATTTATTTGGTTTATAATTTAGATGAAAATGTTGAGCTGTTGAAACAGGATGTGCTTTTTCTGTTGCCTTATATTCTAGTGGACTGATGTTTCTGTGGAACACTGTCAGAATTAATGTCTGCTTTTACTGTATCAGTCATGTTTAAAATCTCGTCTGTTTTTTTATTGAATAGAAGTGAAGAAACCTCATAAGAACAGCAGTTTGTTTTTATAGCTGTCATCATCTTAACCTAAACCTTTGGCCTTTATTGAAATTTGACAGTAAATCAGATGTTCTAAACTTCTTGTTATGACCCACTGAAGATAGTTTTGACTAAAAATAGAACCCGTTATCTTAGAATGCCACTAAAATATGTTTACAGACAGTGGAAAATTGGACTTACCCTTTGCAGTATCCAGCTTAACCAAATGCCACAATTTACCATGACTCTTACCTGAAAACATGTTTTTTTAGGTGAAGTGGACCATGGAAGTACTTTGTTATGGCTTGACCCTCCCTTTAGAGGGGGACACCGTCAAGCTGTGCGTGGATGTGTACACAGACTGGATGATGGCCCTGGTGTCACCTAGAGACTCGATGCCACAACCTGTAGTGAGGGAACCCAACATGTATGTCCAGACAATTCTCAAACATCTCTACAACGTCTTTGTGCCAAGGTATGTGGGAATAGTTTGCACAAGAGCCACATTTACAAACTTTCTGCCCTTGATACTAAAGATTTACACTATCTGTAGTACTTATGTGTAGCAATGAAAGTTCTGTGCCAAGAAATGATCGACATGAGCGGCTCATTATTTTCCTAATTCATTTTTATAATGTGTTTTTACCTCCAGGCCAGAACAACATAGTCTGAACCACATCAGGCTTTGCCAGCAGGTTCTGACAGCAGTCCAGAAACTGGCTAGAGAGTCTGTTTCCATGGCGAGAGAAACCTGGGAGGTACTGCTGCTTTTCCTGCTTCGCATCAACGACACAGTGCTTGCACCTCCGTCAGTTGGCGGTAAACCCCTCTCCAAATTATTTACCTACT
Organism: Pachypanchax playfairii; assembly: GCA_006937955.1. Taxonomy (NCBI): domain Eukaryota; kingdom Metazoa; phylum Chordata; class Actinopteri; order Cyprinodontiformes; family Aplocheilidae; genus Pachypanchax; species Pachypanchax playfairii. The sequence goes on along the minus strand of SSNP01000025.1, from coordinate 4,921,199 downwards.
CATTTATTCATTATCTGTTCTGATGACTAACAGTAATCTAATGTTGCTTCTTCTGCTAGTCGGGGTTGCTGAGAAACTGGCAGAGAAACTTATGGCAGTGCTGTTCGAAGTGTGGCTGCTTGCTTGTGCACGCTGCTTTCCCACGCCGCCATATTGGAAGACAGCAAGAGAAATGTTGTCCAACTGGAGGCATCATCCTCCTGTCATAGAACAGTGGAGCAGAGTTGCTTGTGCTCTGACTTCAAGGTAAGAGTTGTCAAATTACCATCTTTCGGTTTTAGATTTTTAGCTTCGAACATTTTTGTTTTATAACATGATTTTTGTTTCTATTTAAAGTTTTAGAATTCAGCTTCAACACTAAACAACTGAAGAATGAAGCAAAGAAAGCTAAATCAATATCTGCACTGTTGATCATAAAACTGTAGTTATTTACTCAGCTTGTTGTATTAATCTGTGCAATCCCATCTGCTTTTTACTACATAGACTTCTGCGGTTTACCCATGGACCATCCTTCCCGCCTTTTAAAGTTCCTGATGAGGATGCCAACTTGATTCCTTTAGAAATGGACAATGACTGTGTGGCACAGACGTGGTATCGCTTTCTCCACATGATTGGGTGCATAACGCCTCTTTATTGAAAGTTTTTAGTTTTGACTGTAAAAGGGGAATAGCCTTGTTTGTTAATGTTTGTTCAGGGGATGTGGAAGTTGTGCATGTGTTGTACTTCCTTAATCATGTCTAAGCCTGAATGATTTACATTTTTTGTATGATTTTACAATCACTCTTGTTATTTGATGCAGCCCTTTTTATTCAGTGACTGAAACATGTTTTCTTGCATTTTAATGGAATCTGTGAGCTTTTGGCTTAATCCATGATTCTGCTTCTCTTTTGTTGTTGTTTGTAGAAACCCAGTAGACCTGAGCAACCCTGCAATAGTGAGCACCACGCCAAAGTTTCAAGAACAGTTTCTGAACTCCAGTGGAATTCCTCATGAAGTGGTGTTGCATCCATGTTTAAAACAACTCCCCCAGATCTTCTTCAGGGCCATGAGGGGCATCAGCTGCCTGGTGGATGCTTTCTTGGGTAAGATGATGCTGTGTTAAGATACAAAACATGGTTATCTCTGAAGATAGTTATCGCTAGTTTACTCTGAATAAAACTAATAAAAGAATCCAAGATCTTGTGTAGGGATTTTCAAAGTCTTAAGCTTACAGTGTACATATAAAGAGTCTCTTGGACCTGAATAAAAACCGTCTTAATTCAGATGAGCATTTCTTTTTGTATTAGCCAGATAAGACGGGGAAAAACAAAAGCAGAAATTTTGTGAAGTTTTTCTTCAAGCATCAGATACGTAACACTAATGGCTTCATCGTTCTGTTAAAGGGAAGACATTCAGACGCTGGTCAGTTGTCAGTGTTTCTCACATTTCATTCAGAAATCTCTGAAAGTGACAGAAAGCTACAGTGTGTGAGACATTATACATGTGAGAATGGACAACGTATAACATCTGTATTTACACACTGACATCTTAAATAAGTGCTTACACTAGCAAGGCAGGCGTATACATGTTGCAGAACTTGTAGAGACAGCAAGTGGAAGCAGCTCAAACATGCCTTTTTACATGTTTGAGATAATTTACCAGTTTGTTTCTAATAATGTGTTGAATAAAACACACTGGGTCAATAAGCATACTGTATTAAGTTAATGCAGGAAACTGCACAGCTGCTTTCCTTCACTTTCTAATATTTATCTATGTCACACAGACCTTTCAAGTGTACATCATTAAACACTTTTATTAATTTTAATCAGCTGCTGAGAAAAAAATAAGTTGGTCTTGTTGCTAATTGTCTTAGGAAAAGTGATGATGTTGGACAGTTAGAACAGCTCTGTGGTTTATAGTGACATGTTGGACTCTTTCAAACAGATGATTGGAAGTCTGATTAACCTGCTGCTGCTATTCTTGCTGCTCTTGTTAATGTGACTTCAGTAGTTCTGAACTGAGAGACGTTAAATGTTAAAATGTTCAATGTTGTGTGTATGTGTTACCAGGTTCCGCCTAATCTGATATCCATCGCAAAATGATACAGTTAGAACACCAAAGGATTCTTAGCGTTAATAGAATCAACAAACTAAGTAAAATATTGGATTTTTTTTTTTTTTTTTACAAATTATTATCAAATAAAATGCAGGTCCGAATATTTTTTGTGTTTTCCAGTTGCTTTTTTGGCTCAACTCTAGCGTAAAATAAAGGTGGAGGTTCTGAATTATACATTAAATGAAACCATTTGAATCGAAACATGTCAGGATGTATTTTTCTCTTTACACTGTAGGTGTCTCTGTTGAAAAGAGAGACGTACGTGAGAGGGCGTTCTCTTTATATCCAATGCTGCTCTCTCATGGTACAGACATCAGCTGATGCATCATATAATGAGATACTCTGGATATATGATTTTGTTTATTTGTGGTGATTCTATTAAAGGTCCAGTGTGTAGAATTCAGTGATGATTGCAGTCAAATAACCCCCCATCTATCTACTTTTTATAATTACGGTGGCAACTGTAATATATAAATGGTAATGAGTCATGTTAAAAAAAAATCCCTTTTTTAATATATTAATATAAATAAATGCATTTCTGTCATTAGATTACTTTGAATGTTGCACACTGGAACTTTAAGAACTTTGGGTTTTTTCACCCATCAAAATGAGAGATCCAAGATATTCACACTAAACTACAAGATAATCAAGAAAGAGCCTCCTTCAGGCAAAGACTCGATCAAGATCAATAGATATCAGTTCTTGGTGATTCATTTCTAACAATTTTCTTGCATGTTCACAAATGAACATCTTTGAACACCTCACATTCTCTTTTATCAAATCTGTTCTGTTCCCTTTATAAAAAAATTCTGCAAGTAATTGACCCCTCCCCCGTGCTATGGGAGCAAACAAGCTTTTCACACTGCTTACTTTCCTTTTTTTTTAACAGGTATATCTCGTCCCAGGGCTGACAGCGCCCCGCCCACCCCAGTCAACAGAATAAGCATGTCCCCGCCTCCCTCAGTTGCCAACACAACGCCCCCTCACAGCCGTAAGCAACGGCATGCAGTGGTCACTAAAACTGCAAGTAAAAGCTCAACTGTAAGTCTGTAATCACTTTGTTAGTTATTAAAGAAGTCTGTTAATGTTAAAACTGCAATAGTGTCATAGTTGAATTGGTTTAGAGCTCAATTCAAGTTCTTCTGTCTTTTCCTCCATCTGCAGAGCAGCAGCAGTCAACCAACCAAAGCCTCCCAGCAGCAGCCGACGTCCTCCCCGACCATGCTCTCCAGCCCCAACCAGAGTAGCTGGGAAACTCGACCTCTCCCAGCACCAGCACGGCCAAAGGTCAACAGCATCCTCAACCTGTTTGGTCAGTGGCTCTTTGATGCTGCTCTGGTTCACTGTAAGCTCCACAGCGGCCTCAGCCGAGACCCCAGTATGACCGGTAAGAAAGTCAAGTGAAGGCTGATGGAATTTCAATTGATGCATGAGCAAGTGTGTGTCGTTAGTTTTTTGTGAAGTTATGTGTTTGTGGTGGTGTTCTTGTTTTACTGTTTGTTGTTGGGAGATCTTTTCCTTTTTCCATCCTTTTTTCTGAAACTTTGTCGTGTCTCTTTGTGTGGAGGGCTTGGTTAGAAGTGGCCACATATAAGAATTCCATCAGATTCTAATTCATTTGGATCTGCCAAATATCTAAACCTGGCTTCAAGGGCATACAGGCGAAAATGACATTAAGGATTTTTTCATTTTAGAAATCGTCTCTAGAGGAGTCAGTGACAACACAGAGTCCTTATTGGAGAAGAAATTTGGCTGATTATCGACTCTTCTTTTATTCTACTCTTTTTGGTGTAGTGTCCTGCACGTGTCTACCATGTCTGATAATGTCAGTAGTTGTAATGGGTCAAAAGTCATGTATTGAGGAGAACAAAACTACAATTCATGCCTGGTTTTGAATTGATCCTAAAATATTGGATCTGCTTTGATTTTGTCTCTCTCCACTATTTCTGTTATCTTGCAGCCTCTTTTATCCAAATTCTCCTTTCTTATAAATCTTGTAAGTAGGAATGGCAGCTTTTTTTTTTCCTCACTTGATTTGTGTTTCTTGACAAAATTTCCTGCTTCTCAGTTGAATTCCTCATTATCATTGCCATTACATCATCGTTTTTCTGTCCCCATTCCTCGCCATATATTAAATTTACCAGCATTCTTCCAGCGTTTCTCTAAAGGTGATGAAATGGGTTTCACCAACCGACCATTTGTCTCAGCCATGAATAAATCTTGCCAGTTTTTGATAATGTCACCTCATTTCATTTATTTAAAAATTCATGCTAATCTGTATTATTGCGTTTCAGACCCCCCTCAACTTCAGCATTGATGTTTTAGTTTTTGTCATTAATTTTTTGTTTTGTCGGTTTTCTTGAGTTGTGATTTGATTGGTTTTCGTGCCTCTGTGCATGAAGTGAATGATCTGTACTTGAAGTGACCATCTTAAAACTGCAACATAAAGAAAACTGACACAGGGACTTTGCATTGTGGACATGCATGTGAATGACACAGTTTAGCTCTAGTTCACTACATGTTTGTAACAGTGGTTGATTGAACTTGTATGGCAAACTCTTTGTGTCAGAGTTTCCTTTACCGAATGCTTTCATAGGGTGTGAGTGTCACTTTGGAATCAAAGTTTTTCTTCTCTTTTGTAAAAGTGAATAAATGTCTGCTTTTTTGCTTTAATGTTTTCAGTTTCTACTGTTGCCTTTTATTGTGCACATACGGTAGAGTGTGTCTGTTTGCCTGTTTGCCATACTTGCATGTATGAGATTGAACGCATGTCAATTCAAGATTCTTTCACTCTGTTTTTGCACACTTCCTGCAGCGATAGCCACTCAAGTAAGTTTGGAGCTGAGAAGGAAGGGTTCACAAATGTCCACTGACTCCATGGTGCCCAACCCGTTGTTTGATATCAATGAGTTTCCTGAGAGCTACGAGGCAGGAAGAGCCGAGGCCTGTGGGACACTCTGTCGCATTTTCTGTAGCAAAAAAACTGGAGAGGATATTCTTCCTGTTTACCTGTCCAGGTAGTAAACTTTTTCTGTTATTAAGTTATAATTCTACCTGGGTCATAAAACCAGATATGGTAGCATGATTCTACTTCCATTAGAAGTAATTAACTGTAACAACAGGTGAGTTATGTAACATTCACCTGTTCCTCTTCTCTTATCTACAGGTTCTACATGGTCCTGATTCAGGGTCTGCAGATATCTGATTTCATCTGCAGAACAGTTCTGGCTTCAATCATTCTCAACTCATCCTCCCTCTTCTGTACCGACCTGAAGGGCATCAACGTTGTAGTGCCCTATTTCATAGCTGCTTTGGAGACGATTGTGCCAGACAGGTTTGACTTGTAGATTATTAAACCTGATGGATGATTTCCTTTTTTTCAGTCGTTTACTATGAGTAAAAGATCAGTTTGATGAATTACACTTCAATGTGTCGTGATTTCACTAAATAACAAGATTAAGTTTGTCTGTATTTTTAATTTCTTCCATTTCTGAAGGTTTGTTGTTGTCTTTATTATCATTTTTAGAGAGTTGTCCAAATTCAAGATGTATGTAAATCCTACTGATTTGAGGAGAGCTTCCATTAACATTCTTCTTGCCATGCTGCCGCTGCCACATCACTTCGGCAACATCAAATCAGAGGTACAAATTACTTCTTTTAAGAAAAAAGTATGTTATTTTTAATGCAGGGTTTAGTGGGTGTTGGATTTTTTTTTAGCATTTTGTCCTGTTTTTTTCTCTGAGGTCTTTTAAAATTCTTCACCTGTGAAATATACATTAGTTTGCGTCTTTTCAGTTTTTAACAACTCCTTAAGACTTGATGTTTTCATAATAGGCAAGAGCTTAAAGTTCTTGTCTTACAAAAAAAATCCCTGGTTCTTAATTGGGCTTTTGCAGCCAAGAATTTTAGGTAAATATTACTTGCCAAGCAGATATTTTATTTAATAACATGTTTCTTCTGTTCACTTGGCACCAGTATAAATTTTACATAACTGGTTGTAGCACCTTTATCTGTCGTCTTTTGTTCCAAACAGGATGAATTGAACGCTCAGTTTCATTCGTCACTTTGTTTTTATCACTATAAAACATTAAAATCAACAGATTTTTCTGTCATAGTTTTTCCTAACACGTTAAAGAAACACTTTCATATGAAATTTAAAAATTAAGACTGGAAGCTAGTCCATTTTACTTTCCAAGCTAAAACCGAAGCGGATGAAGATGTTTGCATTGTGCACCTTAGGTTCTGTTGGAGGGGAAGTTCAATGAAGAGGATGGATGGCCTCATGACCAGCCTGTGTCTTTCCTGTCACTGAGGCTACGTCTTGTCAACGTCCTTATTGGAGCGCTGCAGACTGAGACCGACCCCACAAACACACAGCTTATTCTGGGTACCTGTTTCAGCCTTTACTCCTTTTTATCTGGTTACTTTGCCACTGAGTATTCTTTGTAAATAATCATTTTTTAAAAATATATATTTTAAGTTCTATTTTTTATTGTTTCTTTCTTAGGTGCAATGCTAAATATTGTACAAGATTCAGCTTTGTTAGAGTCCATAGGAGCACAGACTGAAACCGTAAGGCCCGGATTGCTCTTGATTTCACATTAAATTATCAGAAATTTAAAATATTAGACCCGAACTGGCTGATGAACTGTGAACTGTGTTGTTGTGGTTTTAGGGTAGCATAGATGGGAGTCACGTGACACTGAGAGGTCACAGTCGAACCAACAGTGGCATCAGCTTTACCAGCGGAGGCAGCATGGAGGCCACCAGTCCAGACTCTGAGCGTCCCACTCAGGCTCTGCTCAGAGACTATGGTGAGACATACGGCTGCTCCTCTCATCAATTAATACAGTAATGCTGCTTTGGTCTGATGATGCCTAACAGGCTTGATTATTAAAGGTGTTGTTTGTGTTCTAATCAATACAACGGAGTGATTAAACTAACTCTAATGTTCTTTGTAGCTAACGTGGTTAAAGTGGTTTACAGAGTTAAGAAGCGCTGGGTAAAATGTCTTTGTAGGTGATTTTAGTTGTTTGCTGTGATGCCCTAAATGCTTGTGAAAGATCTAAAACTATCTTGTTTTATGGGGCCAGAATAATGTCAGTATTGACATGTTTTTTTTTTTTAAAGTTTGGTATTGGAAAAAAAAACATAGAATGGAAAATTTGTACTTGCATTAAACATTTTAACAAAAATAGCTCCAGTAAGACATAAAAATGGACTTCAATAGATTATTAACTCATGTTTTATTTTTAAGTCTCATTAAGATGCAATACAATATTTAAGAAGGGGTGTGGTGATAAGAGTTATTTACAGTTTTAACTTTAGCTGTCCTTGTTCTGACCTCATAACAGTCTGTTATATTTCTTTTTCCTGAATGATTACAAAACCTTTGGCCAATGAAAAGTGATTTGCTCTTTTGCTTGCAGCATTGAGTGATGTAATGCATTTACATCATTATTAAGTCTAAACTTTCTACTGAAATATTTCCTTATAGTTTTACATATTTTTACCAAATACTGTGCAGTTTGTAAGCTACACAATTTACGTGGTTCAGCATTTGTATTACTAGATTTTTTTGCTTCCGTGTTGTAGTTTAATGCCTTTAACAATGGTGTAAACTGACACATGGCCATGTGAGTAGTTATAGTCAGGGTTTTAGAGAAAGTTAATTTTATATTATTGGATTATTTTTAAATACATGTGTTTTAAATGTGTATATATAAATATATTTTTTTAAATGTGTGTTGACAATACTTTGTCATGATACTGAGTTTGTTTAAAATGTCTTATACATGTTGTGAGTTATTGTGTGCGGTGCTATTTTTAGACCTTGAAATGCATGTTGTTTTTAACAAGAAATATTTATTAAATGGGCACCCTGCACATTTCTGCTGTGTAACATTTGAGCTTGTTGCTTTAACCCTGCATTGCTCTGTTCTTGCGGTGTTTGGTATTTCGGGGTGTTATATGGTCTAGCTTTTCCAGATACTGCGGCAGGTCTGCTGGTGCGCAGCATCCACCTCGTCACTCAGAGGCTCAATTCGCAGTGGAGACAAGACATGAGCATTTCCCTCGCTGCCCTGGAGCTTCTAGCTGGGCTTGCTAAGGTGAAGCAAACACCCAACACTACAAACAGCTCATGAAATACATCCTTAGTGGGTTTGATCTCCAGTAAACAGCTCTAAGTGTGTGTGTTCACATTTATAACTGTTAGAGTGACCTCATCTGACCTGTTGTAAAGACACACTTATAACCTGCGTGGTAGTTTTTTAAACAAACACTCAAAAACAGTTACTCATAGTAAACAGTGACATTGTCTCTTGATTTCTCCTAATCAGGTAAAGGTGGGAGTAGATTCAGGAGAGCGTAAACGAGCTGTCAGTTCTATATGTGGGTATATTGTGTACCAGTGTAGTCGTCCTGCTCCTCTTCAGTCAAGAGATCTTCACTCCATGATTGTAGCTGCCTTCCAGTTTCTGTGTGTGTGGCTCACAGAGCATCCTGACATGTTGGATGAGAAGGCAAGTTCAAGGACTGACTTTAAAACTGGTCTTGGCTGTATTGTTGAACTCAGACAATTGAAACTTTTGTTGGTTAATGAATGTTTCTATTTTTAATAGGATTGTTTAATGGAAGTGTTGGAGATAGTAGAACTGGGAATCTCTGGCAGTAAATCCCGTCATGAACAGGAAGTTCGTCATAAAGGGGAGAAGGAGCACAACCCTGCTTCAATGAGGGTGAAGGATGCTGCAGAAGCAACTTTGTCCTGGTGAGATGTTTTGATTGAGATCCAGTGGTCTTTTATTTTATTGAAATAAGTGTAACAAAGCCTATTAGATCTTTTGCATTAAATCTGTCAAAGCATGTCACTACTATTGCACTGAATTGACTAAACTAAACTCAGAATTAAAATACTTTGACATGAATAACATGACAATTTAACTGCAGCAAATCTTTTTTTTTATTGTCTCCAGGACCTTTTTTCCTCAGACTTAGACAGTTATCTTGTTTAAAATTTTTTAAAGTGCTTTAACACTAATAGTGTGTTTTTGTTTGCCAAATAACCAGGAAATTTCCATGAGATTGGATGTATTGTCAGACACACCAAAAGTATTCCAAATGTCTACAGTTTTTTGTTTTTCCAGTTCCTGTTTTGAGCATGAAGTATCTTGTGTTCACTGACCCACATTTTTGTATTTGTTTGTGTTTTTTGTGGTGTCCCCCAGTATCATGCAGGTGTTGGGGGCCTTCCCTTCTCCCAGTGGACCTGCTTCAACCTGCAGCCTGCTAAATGAAGACACCTTGATTCGCTATGCCAGACTAAGTGCCACAGGAGTCAGCAATTTTCGCTACTTTGTCCTGGACAACTCTGTTATCCTGGCCATGCTGGAGCAACCTCTTGGCAATGAGCAGAGTCAGTAGCTATACACAGCTCCCGTTTAATTTGTCTGATTAGTATGTGGAAGTAAAAGATCTTATTTCTTGATAAATACAATTTTTACTTGCAGACCCAAGTCCATCAGTGACTGTTTTAATTCGAGGGACAGCTGGACGACATGCCTGGACAATGCAGCTCTTCCATCAACCAAGATGCGCTCGGGCCAATCAGAGGGTGAGATCACATGACACTGAAATTAATCTCAGAAATAATAAGTTAAATTATTGCTATCTAAAGCTTCTGTCTTCATATCTTTTATTCTGATATTGCAACTTTGCTCCATAGCTGTCTTCCTGTCTCTCCCTACATCAGATGTTTGTTCCCGAGGTCCGCCCAACACCCAACAATGACGTGGGCATCAAGTACAATGTCAAGCAAAGGCCTTTCCCAGAAGAGGTTGATAAGATCCCTCTTGTTAAAGCTGATGTCAGCATTCCTGACCTGGACGATATTGTCAGTAAGGAGGTGAGAGAACATTTATCTGTTAAACCTTCACTCATGACCCTAACAGAAGTGAAGTGGCTCAGAACTCGCTGAGTTTCTGGCTGAAACAGAGCTGTGTTGCAAATTCATTTCTGATATTTGTTGTTGTACAAACTCAGGTGGGTTGTATGGGCTGGGAGGATGAATCAGAACCCACACGTTTACTGATGAGTAATTATCCCCATGTGAGTTTTTGGAAAGAAAAATATTTGACTTGGGTGTTTCTTTTGAAACGGTGAAACTAGCTGGTTTGGTACTACATATATTTCATCTCAATCCAGTGCACAGCCCTCGCAGAAAATGTTCAGTTTATTGAAATCCTTAAACTGCTTTGAATTGGTGCCTAAATAAACACTTAAAAAGACACAATTTGGTTTATTTTCTTGAATTATTTTTTGAAGGGCTGTTAAACTGGATTATCTTGTTCAAGTTTTAAATGTAGATCTTTCTCAAATTTTAGATGTGATCTTCTTGACTCTTAAACCACCAGTAACTGGTTTTCATATCATTTTTGAGCTCTGGGACTTCTCCTGAGGGGATTAATGCTTATTTTATTCCATGTAGCGCTTCTCATTAGGCATGTTCATATCTGTTTTTCTAAATCTCCTTTTCAGCTGGAAATTCAGCATGACAAGCTTCGTATTCTGATGACCAAGCAGATAGAGTATGAGAATACTTTGGAGCGACACAGTGAGGAAATCTTGAAGTCCAAGTCTTTCCCAGACCCTCAGACAGAATGCAAACCCCCTCCACCTTCACAGGAGTTCCAGACAGCACGCCTCTTCCTGTCTCAATTTGGCTTTCTGTCTCTAGAGGCTCTGAAGGTTGGTCAAAGTGACTCACCTGTTAAGTTTTTCGTGACTTATTAGAAAATCACTGAATGAATTTTACTTTCATTTTACATGTATTTACTCATTATGAATAGGAACCCAACAACAGTCGTCTACCTCCTCATCTTATTGGCCTGGACTCATCCCTGCCAGGGTTTTTTGATGACATCAACTACCTGGACTTGCTTCCCTGTCGACCATTTGACACTGTCTTTATTTTCTATGTGAGGGCTGGACAGAAAAGCAGCTCTGAGGTGAGGGAACAGACCTCGTTTTATTGAGCTCACTGGTTTTTGGTCAGTTTAGTTTTAGAAATCCAAGGAGACAGCAGACCATTTTATTGACATTTAACCACAAGTAGAATGGCTTGAATGTAACTTCATAATATCCACATGCTGACATTTAGCTCTTCTTACTGTTTGTGAACAGTTTTCTTTATTATTTATTCTCTTCAAAAATCAGATTTTGAGGAATGTGGAGTCATCAGCTACAGTCCAGTCTCACTTTTTGGAGTTCTTGATGTCCTTGGGCTGGCCTGTGGACGTGGGGCACCACCCAGGATGGACAGGACACCTAGACACCAGCTGGTCTCTGAATTCCTGCTTCGACAACAATGATATACAGCAAGCAGGTATTCTTATGCTTTGCTACATAAAGAGATGACTTTGGATAAATTTATTATATCATATGTGAAATAAATAGCACTGTAACAATGTCTGTGTATTAGAGGAAGCAGCTGGTCCCGAGGACACGGGCGGTTCGGTGTTCAATGGAGAGAAGAAGGTTTTGTACTATGCAGATGCTTTGACTGAGATTGCTTTTGTTGTTCCATCCTTAACTGAAAATTCAGGTTTGTATTTGATGGTTTCAGTAGTTTTATGAGTTCATAGGTTTGTAAAAGATAAAGACGGTTGACCTTGCTTTTGGTCTTTGGTGTTATACAGAGGAGTCTTCAGTGCACAGTGACTCCACAGTGGAGGCAGACAGCAACACAGACCTCATGCCTGGAATACTGAAACAACACAGTCTCACACTGGAACTGTTCCCCAACCATTCTGAGAACTTGGAGTCGGCCAAAAAGGTCCAATTTTACTTCTGAAACGATATGGGTTGATTCATTGAATGTGAATATTTATTTATTCTTAATGTATTCCTTCTGCAAACTTACTGAATTATCTTGTTTGTGCAGCTGAGTCCCTTGATAAAGACAAAGAGGTCATCGACCGGGAAGCCTTATCCCCAGCTGGGCCCTGAAACGAAGGTTTTTGTAGTTTGGGTGGAACGTTTTGATGACATTGGTAAGCACATGCTCTTTTTATTTATCTGGGTACCATTAAATGCTGGTTTCGGTCGATATATATATCTCCAAGATATTTTCAGACTTTATATGTGCAATATTTGCTGTTAAAATATATCAGCCTTCTTATTTAAGAAGTGTCAGAAGGTTTAAAGTAAGCTAATGATGCTAAATTAACTGATACATGTATGTTATTGTTTTGTGTTTCTAGAGAACTTCCCGTTGTCTGATCTTTTGGCGGAAACCAGCACAGGCTTAGAGGCTAGCATGAGCAACAGCACTTCCTGCAGGTACCGAGATGTTCACCCGCAAAGCACTTTGTTGCTGTATGAAGAAGCTGTCGTTTGTTCATGAATCTGTTGTTGCCAGGTGCAAAAAGGAAGAAGAAAAAAAGTGTTTTGCAAAGCTGTGTTTTAAACCTCCAGTGCAAAACAGGAAGTGTTCATATGGTGTGTGCAAAAATGGGTAGAAAAAGAAGTGGGCCAGAACAATCACAATTGTTCTGTGGGTGAAGTGTCCCAAATGAAAAGTGCATTTTATTTGCATTTCTATAAAAGTAAATAAAAATGATGACAAGACGTGACACAGAAAACAAAAACTTTAAGAACTAAGTTTAAAAAGAAGCTTCCAACCAACTGACTTAACCAGCGTTTTAAAAACTGTCAGGTCAGTGGCCCTTCTAAACTGTTCCATAGTTTTGGGGCCGAGAGCAAATGCACAATCACCCTAATGTTTTTTTGGCCCTTGGAACCTCCAAAAGAAACTGAGCTGAGATGTATCAGTTCTCTGATGTAAGGTGGAGCAAGTCCAATTAAAACTTTAAAAACAAAAATCATCGTCTTAAATTTAATTCCAAAATAAAACAACCCGGAGACTAGTGTAGAAATGTTAGAACTGAACTTACAGGTCAACGATTTCTGTTTGTTTAATCCCTGAGTACAAACCATCGAGTCTGGAAGTGAAAAAAGCAACAACTAAACTACGGGATTAAAAGTCATCTAAAGAAAATTATTTTATTAGCAACACAACTAATATTCTAACAGTCCAGGATCATTGTTTAGATTTCTAAATGTTAACTTTAGATTTAAAGTGTTGTAAAAGTTTCCCTGAGAGCTGGCGTGTCAGAGCGGTATGTTCATTTCCCCTCGGGTCGTTACTTACAGTGGGGCAAAAAAGTATTTAGTCAGCCACCAATTGTGTAAGTTCTCCCACTTAAAAAGATCAGAGAGGCCTGTAATTTTCATCATAGGTATACCTCAACTATGAGAGACAAAATGAGGAAAAAAATCCAGAAAATCACATTGTCTGATTTTTAAAGAATTTATTTGCAAATTATGGTGGAAAATAAGTATTTGGTCAATAACAAAAGTTAATCTCAATACTTTGTTATATAGCCTTTGTTGGCAATGACAGAGGTCAAACGTTTTCTGTAAGTCTTCACAAGGTTTTCACACACTGTTGCTGGTATTTTGGCCCATTCCTCCATGCAGATCTCCTCTAGAGCAGTGATGTTTTGGGGCTGACGCTGGGCAACACGGACTTTCAACTCCCTCCAGAGATTTTCTATGGGGTTGAGATCTGGAGACTGGCTAGGCCACTCCAGGACCTTGAAATGCTTCTTACGAAGCCACTCCTTCGTTGCCCGGGCGGTGTGTTTGGGATCATTGTCATGCTGAAAGACCCAGCCACGTCTCATTTTCAATGCCCTTGCTGATGGAAGGAGGTTTTCACTCAAAATCTTACGATACATGGCCCCATTCATTCTTTCCTTTACACGGATCAGTCGTCCTGGTCCCCTTGCAGAAAAACAGCCCCAAAGCATGATGTTTCCACCCCCATGCTTTACAGTAGGTATGGTGTTCTTTGGATCCAACTCAGCATTCTTTCCCCTCCAAACACGACAAGTTGAGTTTCTACCAAAAAGTTCTATTTTGGTTTCATCTGACCATATGATGTTCTCCCAATCCTCTTCTGGATCATCCAAATGCTCTCTAGCAAACCGCAGACGGGCCTGGACGTGTCCTGGCTTCAGCAGGGGGACACGTCTGGCACTGCAGGATTTGAGTCCCTGGCGGCGTAGTGTGTTACTGATGGTAGCCTTTGTTACTTTGGTCCCAGCTCTCTGCAGGTCATTCACTAGGTCCCTCCGTGTGGTTCTGGGATTTTTGCTCACCGTTCTTGTGATCATTTTGACCCCACGGGGTGAGATCTTGCGTGGAGCCCCAGATCGAGGGAGATTATCAGTGGTCTTGTATGTCTTCCATTTTCTAATAATTGCTCCCACAGTTGATTTCTTCACACCAAGCTGCTTACCTATTGCAGATTCAGTCTTCCCAGCCTGGTGAAGGTCTACAATTTTGTTTCTGGTGTCCTTTGACAGCTCTTTGGTCTTGGCCATAGTGGAGTTTGGAGCGTGACTGTTTGAGGTTGTGGACAGGTGTCTTTTATACTGATAACGAGTTCACACAGGTGCCATTAATACAGGTAATGAGTGGAGGACCGAGGAGCCTCTTAAAGAAGTTACAGGTCTGTGAAAGCCAGAAATCTTACTTGTTTGTAGGTGACCAAATACTTATTTTCCACCATAATTTGCAAATAAATTCTTTAAAAATCAGACAATGTGATTTTCTGGATTTTTTTTCCTCATTTTGTCTCTCATAGTTGAGGTATACCTATGATGAAAATTACAGGCCTCTCTGATCTTTTTAAGTGGGAGAACTTACACAATTGGTGGCTGACTAAATACTTTTTTGCCCCACTGTATGTGGCAAACGAGCTTCACCACAAGCTTTAGAAACAAAACAAGCTCACTGCTCCAGATTTTGGCCTTCATATAGAATCTAATGTTTTATGAGATTGCAGTTTATTTTCCCGTTACTCTTCATTAACTCTGGCCTTTATTGTTTTTGTTTGATTTTCATTGGTTCAGTTGTTACTAACCCGATGGAAACAAGTCCATGCTGTATGTGCAGTTATACGTAATGATGCATATGATCCAATAAATGATGGAAGTGTGAGACTGTGTGATGCAGGTGCAAGCTGATGAATAGTTTGTTTGATATCTCAGATGTTATTAGTAGTATTCCATATAAAACAAGTGTACTCGTGGTGCATTGTTCTCTGAGGCCAAGGCTCTAAATGTAACAACAAAATGACTAACGATCTGAATTTAATGTGAATTATTTTCATTGTCCATGCTTTTCTCTCAACCAGGGTTCATACAGTTTTTGCATAATTTTACTAATTAAACTTATTCTTACGGTTGTTTCTCGCTGCAGGTCAGGGTTACTGGAAAAGGACATTCCTCTGATCTTCATTCACCCTCTGAAGACGGGACTCTTCAGGATCCGGTTGCACGGAGCCGTCGGCAAATTTGGCATGGTGATTCCTCTCGTGGACGGGATGGTGGTTAGCCGCAGAGCTCTAGGTAACTCATGAGTTGCTTTGACTGGATTTATCCTGCTTTACCCAAAACGTGTTTTATTTTTGTTCAGAAAAAACACTAACAAAAAAATCAGATCATATTTATCGATTGCCTATTTTTCAAATTTATGGCTATATTTGAATTGCACATGAAATATACTTGATTTAATACATTTCTATTACTTTCACTTTATAATCTGTTTGTTTTTGTGTCCGCCTCCCAGGGTTTCTTGTACGTGAAACTGTCATCAACGTGTGCAGACGGAAGCGCCTGGAAAGTGACTTGTACAACCCTCCACATGTGAGGCGAAAACATAAAATAACAGAGATTGTCCAGCGTTACCGTAACAAGCAACTAGAGCCTGAGTTTTACACCTCACTCTTCCACGAGGTCGGAGACGAAAAGCCTCACCTGTAATCCTCCGTCCTGTCCACACACTGGTTCACAAGAGCGCGCGCACACACACACACACACACACACACACACACATGCTTACTACAAACTTAGATACCATTTACAACTGTGCGTGCACTCACACACACACAGAATCTTTATATTTATACTGTACTATTTTGGTATTTATATGATTACATATATCAACACTGTTTGCCTTTGACTCTGAGATCAAAGTGTCAAGAACCATGCCAAGGTAAAAAACCCTCATGCATTACTGAATTACAGCCGCTCGGTGGAGATGTGAATGGCTGAAGTTTAGCAGCAATTGTCCCTCCTTGTTTAATTTCATGCTTTGTGGCAAAAGAGTTTTTGCTTGTCTTTAAATGCAATACATTAGTAACACTGTTGGCCTTTTGAAGAGGTTGTTCTTTAAACCCGGGGGTGTCGGTCGTTTCTCTGAGAAAATGAGGTCAGGATCAGTTTGATGCTGTCCATCACACACAGCCAAAAAAAAAAAAAAATCAACTCTTAATCTAATTTACAACAAATGATTCACATCCACCTGCTAACAGCCGCTATAGTCTTCCTTGTGCGAACACACGTTTGGTGATTGAAGCAGCAGACTGAGCACACAGATATCGTTTCTATGTTTAAGTAGTTTTACATGATTTATGATTCCTGTTTTCATTTTCCTAAATGTGGGTGTTATTTTGTGTTCTGTACATGGCCATTCTGTCACACAACCAGTACAACACTGTGTGTGTACACATGTGGCCATTTGTGTGCTTGTTTAGCCTTTCAGTTAACACTACAAGAGGTCACAAACCCTGCTCGTGGCATTAAAATGAAATTCTGTCACTTTAGTAAAAATGGAGACCATAAGACATTACTGTTACTGGGTTTACAGATTAGAGCTGTTTCAGAGCTCCTGGAGTTTGCACTTCACACTCGCAGGGCTAATCTTGGATGATCACAGATGGATTTTAGGTTTGCCAACACAATAATATAGCAGTTAAAGCGTCTTACTCCTCTAGAGAAGATCCTAAAGATGGATTCTTTAACCAAAATACTCACTAATTTAGCAAAAAAAATAACATCATACAGTCCAAGTCTTGTGCCGCCCCTACCTTTTTATTATTTTCTGATTTCAGATTTTCTGGTAATATTTTAAAGTAACTTTGATCTCTGGTTTCTCATCTTTTCTTGAATTTGAAAGGTTTTTTTTGGATGTCTTCTGCTTTCTTCATGTTTTTTAACCTGTTTTCAGTGAAATGGGATTTTAGTTTGTTTCACTTTAAATCATTCAAGCATGAAAAAGATACATCAGCTCAAAAACAGCAACGCTATTTTTAATTATATTTTGCAGCACTCTATGTTTTAAATGTATGCTGCCCAGAAAGTCAAAATCAAAATTTAGGATTATTTGAGAACCTCACTGCTGGTACCAAACAGTTTTTTTCAAGTTAAACAGTTTATTTGACATCATTATTGTTTCTTATCACAGTAAATCCAGCTACACCTATTGGAACAAATAGCATTTGTGATAAAGTCTTCAAGGAATGAATAATATCAGGTTCTGTTACATACAGACCCTACAGGTCTGAGGACTTGACTACAAACGGGTAAAAAAGGCTGTTAATATCTAAAAATACTTTAAATACTTTAAAAATCACAAACTCTGATTCTTTTTGAAACAACAGGTTACTCAAGACTTTTTCACAGTACGGTGTCTCAGTTTATTTGATTAAAGCTGTATTTTTTAACCCAATGAGTTTCAGTTACAGACACCTTCAGTCTTTGCCTTCCCAAACAGTGGTCGAACTTTATCTTTGCATCTTTTGTTACTGTTTATTCACTGTATCTTGGTTTTGATTGAAGCCCTCTGACTGTCTGCCTGTAACAATGTGAATTTATTTATCACAGAGATCGGACAGGGCAAACACCTCATAGTTTCCTTGGTATATAGGAAAGTCTTATTGCACTGAGCACATTTTAATTGTTTTTTTTTTTTTTTTTTGTTAGCTTGTCTTTTTGTACTTTTGTGCATTTTGGAAGAAAACCCCTGCTGAAGGAAGAGTTTTATCTTGTGAAATATGAATGAAGAAGAGGTCTTGTGGAGTTTTTAACCTATCATGTCTAATTGTGACTCACTTTTTATGACAGTGCTGTATGCACATGCCTTTTTTTGAAAGGAAAGTACATTAAATACGCTTCAAAGAAACTACACACAATCAGTCACACGTTGTATCTTGTTACTCCTCTAATGTTTTGATCGTATTTAAGGACTTGCCATGTACAGAAGTGGAAGATATGTAAATATGTGATAGCTTAAGGCATTTTCAAGTTGTCCGTTGCATTCCGCATCTGAAACGGCAAAAAATGTGTGTATGTTTGTAATTATGTGTGCAAGGAACACAATGGGTATTGAATGTAACATGCATCAATTAAAACTATTATTGACATTTTGATTTCTCCTATTTCTAATAGTTGACTCTTTCTTTACAGTCTTTGTTTTCCTGCCCTCATCTTTACAGAAGAAATCTGTAACTCAAAAGCTGCAATTAGAGCAAAGAGGGAAACATTTTTAAAATAAAACTAATTTAATTACATTAACATCACTGTTAATATGCAACATATGCACTTCAGTCTGATAAAGTACCACAACACTGCAGATAACTAAATTAGCAAAACATGTAAATAGTATGTATTTAATTGCCAGATGAGATGATTTTTAATTAAATAAAAGAGTGATCGATTATCTTTACATTGCAGTAAGTTTTTATGTTTGATTCATTAAATACAGGCATTAAAGTTGTAGCACAGTATGGAGTCTCTGGTATCTGGATCTCACTTTTTTAGTAATTTGTTTGTTTCAAAAGTTTTAATTCACAGTCTGTGTGGCTCTTTAAATCAAAGATGCACCTAAAACTTCTATCCACCAGAGGGCGCCATTCTAACATTTATCAGTAAACTGGGACACAAAAGAGTTAAAGGCAGAGCCTGAAATTAATGAATGGCAGCTTGTATTTTAAAACTTAAACAAGTGGTGAATGTTGCAGAATGTTACTTATTAAATGTTTATCTCAGCTTCACCTCTGTAATGATATCTGTGTAATATCGGCGTGAATCGAATCAAAACTTTTTTTAGATCCTAAAAACACCCTTTTCCTCGGGCGTCCCGTGTTTTCTGTGTTTAGTAACTCATGTCCTGAAATTTGGGGACAAACTGAGTTGAAACCCTGTTTGTTTATTTGATGGTGGGTCTCCGGGGTCAATACAGGCTGGGAGATGCAGATGTGTGTGCGTTGAGAGGAGCGCTCGGTTCCTCCTCCTCTCTCCTGCCGCGCGCGTCTCTCTCCTCAGCACACTTCTCTCTCAGCTGGCGCTGCCACCGCACGCACGATCTCACTGCGTGTTGTTGAACACTTTCAGTCAACTTTGTTTCTCGCGGTACGTCGAGCGTCACCGGTCGGAGATGGACTGAAGCACCGAGCCTGCAGCGTGTGGATGCTTGAGGAATAAGACGCGTGTTTGATCAGAGTGCAGCTTTGTTTCACGGGGGTTTGAGGGACCGTCATGGAAGAGGACGAGGGGCATCAGGAAAACGGGATTCACGCAGTTAAAGACTCGGACCGACAGCAGCGGCTCCGGCTTTGTGTTTTAAACGAAATACTGAACACCGAGAGGGATTATGTTCGGACCCTGCTTTTCCTTCAGTCTGTAAGTTTGACATCAGCTGGTTTATTCTCACTTTCCTCTCTCACACTGAAACAACACAATTAAACATGAGGTTTATTTTGTTGTAAATATTTGTTATTTTGACAAAATGTGTGTAAACAGGTTGTTCTTGTGTTGGCTGCTCAGCGTGGCTTTCTTCACTCAGACTGACAGCCTTCATCTTCATCCTCAGTCTGGTCTTATTATTATACTCTAATGTCAGAACCAAACGGGCTTTTCCTGCCCATCAGGTTCCCCACACTCATGGATTCTATTCACAGCCCTGCATTGTTGCATTGTGTGTTAAAGACAGATTTTAGATAATAAAAGGTGACATCACTTCACAAACACATTATACTGGGTTTCCATCACGCCTTTCTCAGATCAGTGAAACCGTTTTTAACTCTGCTATGCACGAGCTGCTTTATGAATGAACATCCTGGTATTTTTAAACGCCCCTTTCAGCTGCAGCACACTGCCAGCAAACAGATTCCCACCTGCAAGTGACAATTCACTTTGTCACTTCTGCTTGTCACTTTTGGTTACCCCCTTTTTCTCCTCTTCATCCATCTGCTTTGACATCTGAGGTGCTTGTTTGGTGCAGGTGGTTTCAGCCTCCAGCTGTGGACAAAAATGCACATGGTCAGTTCCAGTTTGGCTGCGTTTAACACAACAGCACGATACATTTCTGGATTCTAACGCTACACTAATTGCTGAGAAAAAATTCAGTCTTTTTGTTACCCTTGAGCAAAGAAAATTTCAGTGACTTATTTTGACACCCTGCTGATTCAATTGCAAACATTGAATGTTCTTCTTACCCATAAGAGACTGTTACTTATTAACATTCCGAGAATTCTTTGCATTTTTCTGTTGTACACATCTGAAAGATTAAAAAAAAAAGTGATGTTGGTTCCCTCTTCTATCTGAGTTGTCACATGTTAAGAAACTTCCTGTGTGTCACACAGAAAGTGCATGATCTTACAGTCCCGTCCCAGTTTAATCTTAAAATCACAACCACATAATGGAAGTTCTGTGCGATGGATATATAGATATATTTCGACACTTGTGGAGTCAAAACATCTTTTTCTTTTGCATTTGTTTTTCCTTTTCTTGGTTTCACAACAGTCAGTGAAGGCTTATCATCTGTTGTAAGACAGACCAGGCAGCTAAAGGACATGTTGTGTCCTCCTTCCCTCTGAACCCATTTCTGGCACGACAATGGTGACAAATCTTCACAGATTTATCAGAGAAGCTCGGGAGGCTTTTCTTGTGAACATCTGAGAGATTTCTGTGCCATCAGCTGTCCTCATTCATATCATCACACAAACTGATTTAATAAGCCTTGCAGAGTGTGGAGATACAGCCTGGATTAAGGGGCGTTATCACCCAGATCTTTGCGTACTGTGGCATTTATTTCAAATGGAGTGTCAGCGTGAAGCCCACTTTGTCTACAGTCTGTGGAATTTGTTCTGCTTGATTTCAACACTGCCATTGCTCTTTAAAGAAAGATTATGTGATATCATTGTAAAATATTAAAACTGATAGGGTGGTCTTTCACTTGCAGATGTCTGCTCATGATTCATTTTTGGATTGTGTTTTCTAATAATTTCTAAAATGACAAAGTGGTTTACACAGTTTGAGTTTTACATGGACAAACCAACAGGAAAACATACAAAGCAGTCACTGCCACCACAACACTGCCAATCCTTTCCACCCCCCCCCCCTTCGTTTTTCTCTGCCGAGGGTCCAGCCAAGCCCTCTGCCTCTCCCTCAGTGGGAGCCAAGGGTTTGTCACCAAGCAGCTCATTGTAGTGTTGATAAGGGAAGTCTAGCTGTGGGAGCTCACAGCATATGGTTTCAGTAAAGATAAAGTATGGTTCAGGATGGGGGTAAATGGGGTGGGGAGGTGTCGTCCCACTGAATATTAAGCTAAAGCCATGATAGGGGATGAGCCAGTTGTTAGATCATGTCATGGGCTCTTGTGTGACTGTTTTCCCAGGATGCTTTTGACTTGTCTGATGAAATTCTCAATTTTCTGTGATGCATCAGAAAGCAGGAGTGGAAGTAATGCACTTACAAAACTTACAGGTTTTCAAGCTGCTCTCAAAAGGTGTACTTAACACGGACTGTGATAGAAAAGCTTGGAAGTTCACAGATGCTGCTGTCTTGTCCTTCATGCTGAACGTTGGAGAAGGCTGTAAAATCTGATCATGTGGAACTAACGCCACAAAGTGCCTGAGAGATTTTCTGCCATCCCTTTCAACTGCAACCACTTTACAGAAATCTGGATAAGTTGTTGAGTTTACTTGAGACTCTTTGCATCCAAAGTACATCCTCTTTATAAAGTGCTGCAGTAATTATTTAGTTTTTTTAAAGTCATATAAGTTTTAACTTCAATTTCCTGATTGTTTTCTTAACGCTTGGTGCTTTTAAACATATCCAAGTCCCAGACTGAACAGTAGTTGGACACTGACTGTTTTATCCATCTCAGTAATCATATCATCCATATTGTTTTGTACTCTTCCGTAACTCTTTGGACCTCATATCCCCGCACAGCATCGCTTCTCAGTCAGAACGATCACACTGACACACAAAGCGATGGTTATCCGGCTTTGGCATCACAGCTGTTCTGCATGTCTGTCATCTCCTGGCAATTAACAGCTCCAACAAGCTCATCTACTGATGCTAGATGGAAGCATGTAAGGATGGTGAGAGGACAAGAGGTGAGGAGTGGCTGAGAGTGTCAAAATAAAGATTAGAGGATCCATTTTGCATTGTGTTGTCATTGAAAAGCTCTAAATCAATTAACTCTGATCAGAGTGGAAGCGAGCCCATCTCTTTTCCCTTCCAAGTTTTTCATGATAACTGCTCCCCCCATTGCTTTTGTTGTGACACATTCCCCTGTTTGCATCTTTTAGTGCCACAGATTTGTGGGGATTTTCTTTTAAACGGCACTTTGTTGACTTAATCCAGCCAACTGGATTTTCCCTGACGGGATCCACCAGAGTCTAGGTTATCTGAGAGGAATATGGTCACTGGTGTCATACCTGGTAGGCTTGAGGGATTTTCCTTCAAAACCAAAGAAAATATTATTGTTAGCCACATTTAGGCCTCCTGGATTTTTTTTCTCTGACCACAATGACCCACGTCTTGGTAAATTGTATCCCATAAAGACAGCTGTGAAACGTAAGACCAATAAAT
Organism: Pachypanchax playfairii; assembly: GCA_006937955.1. Lineage (NCBI taxonomy): Eukaryota > Metazoa > Chordata > Actinopteri > Cyprinodontiformes > Aplocheilidae > Pachypanchax > Pachypanchax playfairii. The sequence continues at coordinate 4,898,316 of SSNP01000025.1, read as the reverse complement.
CCGTCAGATTCTAACCTTCCCTCTTAATGCAGAGAATTGAGAGACAGAGAATAGCTGAGTGACCAGGAAGGTGCTGTGGGATTATAGGAAACATCTGGAAATCCTGCCTCCTGTGACCTTTGCTTTGGGCCACACACAAATTAGATTAGTACACTAATGCTGATGTGGGTTTGTGTGACTAATGAAGTTGTGTTTTGGTGTGTGACTCTACATTCACCAAAACTTTTTTCTCATTTTTGCTTGTTGTTGATTTTTCTTTACAACCCCTTACTTCTGTTTAGTCAATGCAAACAGGATGACGTGTTCAGGTTTGCACACAAACAACAGACGTGCAGGATTCCAGCTTTGAGCTTCCTCTATGAGCTCTACCTCTTTCCTTTCTCCCTCTTTTTTTTTTCTCTTCTGTTTCACCTCTCCTCCCCTCCCCACACTGTGGGAAAGACCAGCATCAAATTTCTCTCGGGTAGGGAGTATAAATAGCTTTAGATTCTAACTCTCATCTTTGCCACAACGGTGGTGGTTTCAGCCCCAACTGCTCTGAAAGTCAAGCAAACAGACACATAAACAACCTGTGGAGCCTCAACAACAAGCAGAACAGTTACTGCAATGGTCTGCTATTGAACTTCAAACACTTTCCTTCTTCGCTTTTAGACAGAACACAGAATCCCAAACAGTTTATAACATTCAAATCATCAAACGTTACAAGGCAAACAGCATAAGGATAAAAGTTATTGTCTAAATTCAGCCCTCCCTCTCTTCTGGACAATTGGTACCTTGCAGTGAAAGTACTTTGCTAGTGGAACTCATTACAGAGCGATGGTGGTAATTACTACTTTGCAACTTAATCTTTGTGCTTTTTATAGTCATGTGTGTTGATAAGCCATTTCTTTAAGGCATAAGACTGCAGTAAGAATTTCAAGAATTTAAGTTAACAAGTTTAAACCACTGAGACCTAAATGCATATTATTAAAGACAAAAGGGGGACCCCCCCCCCTTCCCTCCCCCCACACACTCCTCACGGAGTTGTGAAATACAGTAGAGAATTAATTTTGCATGTGTAGTTATTAGTCCCTTGTCATAAGCAAGCAAGATAAAACTCTTGAGTTGTGTGTCTCCTCAGAGATCACAACCTGGACAAAGGTGGGACGACTACTTTCTCCAGGAGATTCCAGGAACAGTTGAGCACAGTGAATGAATAGAATGGATGGTTATCTTCAGAATGACTTGGCACAGATTCTCTAAAGAGATTTGCAAGTTGGTTTATTAACTGAGGCAGTAGGATTACAGTGTTTGTTTGCTTTGTCAAATACAACCAGATGTGTGTTGTCTTACAGAGGTGAAAGGCTACGTGCCTGACAGAAAGGGCTGGACTACTTCAGCATCTCCTCTCCTTTAAATTTCTCCTTGATCAGAAGAATTGCATAAAGATGTTTGGAGAACAGAAGGAAGAGTGGTCATCTACTTGATCCTGGTTTCCTCCTCCACATGTCTAAGTGTACTTAGGCAAGACCCTGAACCCCAAGTATCCCCCAATTTATAAATCAGTGTATTTAAGTGTGTGATTGGTTTAATGTTCCTCTAGGTGTAAATGTGCTTTAAGTTGTTAGTATGACTGGAAAAGGCACCTTTCATACCTGAGACAGCTGTAGCAGTTTGGTCATGAGGAGTACTTGTCAACAAGTCTCATTTAGAGTTACTGAAATCTTTGTGCAACAACATATTAAGCTAAAGCTAAGCTAAGTTTAATTCAGTGCTTTTTGAAATAATTTCCACAAGTCTTTAGAAAAGTCTGTTTTTTATTAGTTTTGTTTTGGTTCATTTTCAGTTTGAGTTTTCTTTTGTGCCAGTTTCAAATTATTTCTCTCACTGCTGTGTTTTTTTTTCTTTATTGGAACAGTTTTGTCCACATCTGTATTTAGGTCAGTTGCATGAGGGTTTTTAGGGCTGTAAGAAGACAAAAACAAGGTCTTTAACCTGGTGCTTCTAGTCCATGAGATGAAGTTCTCTTAAATACTGTTTTAGTTTTACGCTGTGATCCATATCATCTTCCTACTTGTTTTGCCAAATGACCATTATTGTGAAGTGTTGGGTACTAATTTGTATTACAGCCACCATTTCATCTTCTCCAAAGCTGCACAGACTGTTTATGTCTGCATGGAAGGTGTGTCGTCTCTATTTTGCTTTTTTCTCAAGTTCTATAAATTAAAATCAAATGCTGAACTCTTTTCCAGGAAACCTTTGTGAGTGATTAGCTCTTCTGAGCCTTTCTCTGTAGCTCGTTTTGGATCTGTTGGAGACTCAAACTACTCTGATGGCTTACTCAATGCCGCATTTACCATACTGTGATTCATTCTGTTCTCCTTACGTCTGTCTGCACCTAAAAAACACACGTCCAAATCTCCAGATGGCCTCTGCAATCTGGTTCATGATGTTATCTGCAGATCACCACATGTCACCTGTCAACAGGAAGCCGCTTAAAAAAAGACTCATGCAAACCTGCGCTGAACGATCGCCGCTAAGACAATATGTTATTCAGCTGTGACAAATATAATTAAGGATCCAATTTGTTTTTAACAGATTTACATTTTGAAGCAAATGCTGATGTCTACATTGTTAAAACTGATGAAGAATAACATTTTAAGTCTCGTTCAGGTTTATTCACACAATTATATTAGATCATATTAGATGTTAAAAAAAATTCTGAACTAAATGTTCCAGAGATAAACCAGTTTAAGTTCATCCATAATTATTTGATGCACTTAAATATTAAAAGCTGGAAGATGACATCCTTCACAATATGTGCATCCCAGTTGTGCCTTTTTGAAAAATCTGTTTGCTTCACTGTGTTCATATATTTTTCTTTTTAATCTGGATCAAATGTTCCTGTTTAATTTTTTTGTAGCAAACTGAAAAATAAAACTGTTTTCATCACAATTACTTCCAAAAGCAATGTGCAAATAAAACACAATATCTGCATATATTTTTTAGACTACAATTACATTGCGCAATGATCAGAGAGTAAAATTAATTAATTAGTTGCAGATTGTTCCAAAGTTTTTTAAAGTGTGATGCTTCTTTCCTCTCTTCTCTGCTGAACCTGTAGTAGATGTTTGCTGCTTTATGGTTAATACAGATAATAAGGTAACGTCAAAACTCTTTCTGCATGAAACATGGAAAAAATACACAAGTCTTTTTTTTGTTTATTCATCCATCAAAAAATCATATAATAATATGACAAAATTAACAGCGATAAATACATCAAACAACCTGAAATAATGAGGATATAAAGGATGGTAGCAGCATGTGAAACTTAGTATTGACAGTTTTACAAAACCAAACAATTGTAGAAATTCTAATTGTATCACAGCCACGATGAAACCCTTCAAATGCAGAACTGATGTGGACCTGATGAGAGGGCGGTCTTGCACAGGAAGTGTCTGGTTTGGTCCTCTCGTCTCATCACCTTGCAGCGCACAGTTGCAATCATGTGAGCAACTCAAAGAATCTTGAGATTTAAAGTCCTTCAAAGCGGAAGTGAGTGAGATGAAGGTGGAAAAAAGAAAAAACAGGCCAAGGCTCAAAGACGACTTTGCATTTTGATGATTGGGTCGGCCAAAAAGAGTTTCTCTTGGAGGACGGCTACAGACAGGCTGGTGGATGAAGGAGGAGTGGAGGGTTTAGGAAAGATGTGAATTACAGCTTCAGGGAGAAAAAAGTCTGCTATGGTTAACTGGGCTCCCTTATTGTGGCGACACCACGGCCCTTTCTCTGGCTCTGCTGCACTCCGACTACAAAGAGGGGATTTCTGCATTTATTTATTCAATTTCATGCCATGTTGGCCCCAGAACAGCCTCATTCCTTCTCCAAAACTGCTCCGTTTCTCTTTGTGACTGTTACCCCAATCCTCTTTCTAAAAAGAGAGATGCTTAATGGATCATTGTTCTTAGCATGTTGTTGTTTTCTTTGGTTTAGGAAGGGTAGAGAGTTCAAGGCTGGTGACCTGAGAACTTGCATAGAAAAATCTTGGATCTGTGGATCTGTGATTCTGTTTGAGGGTTGTTTCAGTAGGTGTGGGAACTGCAGCAAATTGAAAAGGGGCTCTCAAAGCTTGCTGGAAAAACCTTGACAAGTGTTAGAGCTTGCTCTTGATATACAGGCTCTCTTGTGAGATATCTGAATTGAGTGAGATGGCCCAACATTGTTGCTGAATGCTGATGTAGCCAGGGGCAAAAAGAAAAAAAACGGTGAAGGTTTGTTCCCATTAAGACTGTTTTTGCACTCATAACAGAAAATCTGCTAGAAATACATAAATATGCACGAGGAGAACAAATTACTTTGATATTCAGAGAGTAAAGCTGTGGTTCATTGATGACAATGACAAAGGTTATCTGCAAAATTGGCTTAAGGACAAGATTGTTTCTGTGTGGATGGCAGATGCATCAAATACATTCATGATCAGGTGATTGTGTTTATTGCACCGTTATAAAGATTGTGTGCACATTTGGTTTATTGTTTTCAAATTAAAGACTGAACATAAGTTTTGTGAAAATTAGGGATTTTTGTGCAGATTCTGTCCAGTGACTCATGTCTGTGACTCTGTGCCATTTGTCATGTTCATATTAATGAGCTTGCCACATATGCAATAATTTATTGTAACCTGTATTTTCCTGTTTATGTCTTTGTCCATTAGAATAATAAGTAGTACATAATTACATAATCTGTAAATTTCATTTGTCATTTAATTTCTCTGTGTTCATTGGCTAACTGTTAGATTTTACATAGAACCCACATCATTTATTCTGCAGGAGCTTCTTGCTCAGACAGATAATTGTGGCACTTTCCCCTTTTTCTGTAAATGAGATTCACCTTTTGGGAAGAGGCAGACGATTACGACACAGCTACATCTTCCTAATGGACATTTAGGATCCCATGCCTTCATGTTCTCACTGACATTCATCTTATTGGTCCACATTCATTACTGGTAGCATTTTGCTAAACTTTTAAACAAAAGTCCTTCTGTTCCCGATTGTGACTGACCCTTAAAGATGACCCCCTTCAAGCTGTGTTAAATCAGCCCCAACAAGCCGGTGACTTACTCCAATGTTACAGCGTGACTCATTTAGATAATTATGACATTTCCCTACTTCTCTCTAGTTATTTCCCTCTTGGATCTTGTTTCTGTAGTTATGACTGTTTTGAGTTTCCTGAGTTAAGAAATCCTCATATTAATTAAAATGTAAACTTTATTATTTATCTGTCGGACAGTCAAATTAATTAAGACTTAAAATGTTCTGTATTTGTGTAGAGGATTCTTGACTAAAGTGAAATCTTTGATTTAGAAGTAGTGAATTGAACCTTTTGTTGTGATAATTGAACTGAAAGTAGGTAAAGACTTTGTTTAGAAGCGGACAAAGCAGACAGGAAGGCAGCAGGTCTCCTCCTCTTCCCTGTCCGGTGGAGCGAACACTGAACTCACACCATCATATGGTCCATCTGTATCCTCACACCTTACTGTCTAGCTCCTTTTCGCTCTGATAAACCTCAGCATTTAGCAATTCTCCAAGCCTAAATTGACACTTTGGCTGTTGGTTGTATGAGATAATGAAAGATGTTCCATAAAAGAAAAATTCAGTGGTTATCAGACATTTTTTTTCACTGTCAGTGGTATAAGATAATATTGAATGTTGTGTAGTTTTGTGGTTCGGCCTAGAAGTGGCTCATAGTTAAGATTAAAGATACAGTATGATTTATTTTTGTACATAATTTGGTTGCACACTGGCAAAAAACTGTCAAACTTTATTTAGAACAGAACTGAGTTAGTGACCAGTCAAACTTGTCAGATACTTCCTTTTTACAAAAGCCACACATCCTGTCCAGAAATGACATCTGGTGCTTTTGTGTTGAGAAGCACTGCTTCAATCTGCCGACTGTTTATTTTCCTTCCTTTGCTAACTTAAACCACTGCCCTGTTCCTTGAAAAGAAACAAAATTCTAGTCATTGATTGGGATGTGTAAAAACAAAATGCGTTGGTTTTTGTTCTGTGCGATTGCTTGGTTTTCACTTCCTGTTTGCATGCCACACAGACAGAGGCAAGCATGCAAACTTATTGCACACTGTTGCAGTATGTTTCTTTTCCAAATTATGTCTTCAGCATTTCTTGCACATAAAATGTTCCAATTAATACGTCACTGAGTCAGCGCATTGGGAATTCCTAACCTTTCTTCATCCAGGTCACGTCTTTACCAAGTCACAGAGTTTTGAAGCTTTCATGTTATTGTGATGAAATGAATGGCTGCTCTTGTGCATTTAGCGTGAGTGTAAACTGTTGATGACAACATGTAAAATGCATCCAATTCAAAGCTATACACGTTTGACAGCCTCCGTTCCAGGCTGTCAAAATACAGAAACGGTTTTAAATGACCTCAATAGCTCAAACCCCACAAATGTGTTGCACTTCAGTCTCTGCAGTAGTTGTTGTCACTTTTTAAAGCTCTTCTGGTTTAATGTGACTGATTGCTGCCATTCACATTTCCTGTGTATTTGAGAGTAATTTTTTAATTGACTTCGACTTTTTTCTGGACATTTCACATTTTGTAAACTTGCTGAACTCTTGGACTACTTGTTTGAGTCCAGGAAAACCTTTTGTTGGTCAAAGTGTGAAAACACCCTTGCACAACAGTGTATAAGCGAGAGCAGAGGAAGGGGCGTGGGGTAACAAAAATGCTAACATGTTGGAGTGCCATTTAAATAATAAAAGGTTTATTTCTGAGATTTTGGAATCATCAGTAAACTTGCATTTTAAAACACCTGAGTTTTGATTGTGTGAGTCATAACGTGTGTGTGTATAGGATTATATTTCCCTACAGTGACATTCTTACACTGGCTGTCACGATCAATTTAAAAGGACCAAGTCAGAGAATCCTACCAAGGGTTGACATTTCACTAATGCCTGTTTATTGCTGAGAGGATTCAACAATATCTCTGTGGATAGCACTGATTTAAATTCAAAGATTTATTAGAGTCAATAAAAAGAAGCTAATACTGAACAGTTACTGAGCAACAGAAAGAATCTGACAGAGAAACATACAATCTAATGACATGAAGATGTTCTCTGGCTTATTTTATAGGTTATTTTAGAAAAAAAAACTTGCTGAACTGCGATCACATGTTTTGTTTGTTTATTAGTCATAAGATTTTTTTTTTCAGTTGATAATGCTGGAAATTTTAGAGCATGTAAATTTTGAGAATTGAATGTTTTAAGTACTTCCATTAGGGAGGATGCTGAACTTTCCTGGGCTTACCACATTGAAAAGTCATTGGTATATTTGTGAATTTGCACTGTTGTTGGCAGCTGCTTTGTGGTCTAATAAGGAGCTTCATGGTTTTGCTACTTGTCTCCGGTGGGATTGCATCATGAGCGGTTTCCCCTTACAGCCTGACACCCCCTCTGGCAAGAGACTATCATGTGCAATATCTTTGTTGTGCTCCATGCTGCAGCTGAGCCCCCTGTGAGCCTGCCTGACTCATTATTATAAGTCCTAGGGTATCAAAAAATGAATCTGTGTCCCATCTGACCAACTATTATTATCGCACTGATTGATGTATTTGCTATTTTTAGATACTGGATGGTAACAAGGCACTTTACACACTTACTGTGAGTTGCAGGAAAGCAAAGGCAAAATATGAGATGCTGTTTGTCAAAAAAAAAATGTCAAACTCTGTAGAAAAATTATATAGACTGAAAATCTAAATTAGAAGTAAATTAGAATGTAGTCGACATAATAGAAGCTTGTGAACATTTTGAGTCAGTAAGGAAAGTGTCAAGCGTGAAAGTGAAAGCTAATTACATTAATTGACAACAGATTAGTAATATTATGACAGAGTCTTTATGAAGGAGGAGTTCCTTCCTCTGTTAAAGAGTTTGACAGTTTAATAAAATGTTTATCAAATGGAAAGAACAAAAAAACATTTGGATATAAATTACTTCCAGTCTTGTTTACTGTGTGCACAGACAACAAGGTTGATTACCTTTATTGAATAAAAGTAAATTTGATGCTTTCAGTCTTTGCTGTGATGAAAATGGAAAGTCATTTTTGATAGAAATCACTGCATTTGGCTCAGTCCCACGTCTGTCAGTGGGCACGCTTTTATTCAACCCGACCAACTATCTGATATTCAACAGAATCTGATCCTCAGCTATAGCTGATTAGACACACTCAGCTTACTGATGACCAAATGCTGATGTCAGAAAAGGTCATCTGAGATGGAGAGATGAAAGTAAACAAGGCCCCTGAGCTGCATCCTGCTGCCTCTCAGCAGATTGATTAAGAAGTAATTAGTTGTAAAAGAGCACGCAGTGGGTAGACTACTATGTTATTCATCATATATTTTTATTTTGTAACAACAGGCTTAGCTGTTCTGGAAAATATGAGTCTTTTAATAACCAGACCTTGCTTTAAATCACTCATATCAGAATCTCATCTGGCTTTGTTTTTGCTGTGTTTTTTTTAACACAGCCAATTGCATCATGTTAACGGAAGTCACACTAAATTATGACTCGGTTGCCAGTATTGACTACCTCTCCTATGTCAAGTTTCATATTTAGACTAAAGAAAGTCAAAATGAATATGGATTTAGGCCCATTTCTGCAAAATATTATGAAGTGTCCAGTTTTTTTCTTTGGTAGGAAGTGAATCATCATAGTGATCTAAAAAAATAGAATATGACAATCAGCCTTGACTGCAGTTTCACTTACAGTATAAGTAGCCTACAACTAACTGGGGGCTGCACGGTGGTGCAGTGGGTAGCACTATTGCAGCTAGAAGGTTTGGGGTTCAAAACTGGTCCAGGACTTTTCTGTATTGAGTTTTCAAGTTACCGCCGTGCATGTGTGAGTTTTCTCCAGGTAATCCAACTTCCTCCAGACCAAAAATATGCATGAGGTTAATTGGCAATTCTTAATTGTCCCTAGGTGTGAGTGTTTGTTTGTCTATATATGGGCCTGTGATGGACTGGCGACCTGTCCAGGTGTAACTCCACCTCTCACCCAATGACAGCTGGAGATATAGACACTAGCTCCCTGTGATACTGAACAGGAACAAGTAGGTATAGATAATGACTGACTGGTGTCCATCAGATGTCAACGCCTTTTCAATTAAACACAAAATACCTTCTTCTAGGACAACTCTTGCTTTTGTTTTGTTTTCTGACTAAAATGTTCTGATTAAAAACATTACACTCCAGACTCCAGAAGTTCAGGGTTTGAGTAAACTTGGACATGCATGGTGTGCACGCCCAGTTTATGTTTTGCTCTACTGAAACTGTGTTTTTGAAAGAGGAGAGAAAGCCAAATAAACCTGTGTGCTTTGTGATGGAACAATGAAGACAGCCAACACAGTCCTGGATGAGACTGGCCACACTGGGGTGAGACCTGATCATAAAGAAACTCTTTGTTGTTCCATCCCACCATCCTCCCTGCTGGATCTCTACCACCACATCTGTGTGGCACATTTGCTTGAATCTTGTCTGAACAGTTGCTATGACTCCAGTGATATTTTACATTGAGCCTCACCCCTGGTCCACCATTGGCCTTTTTGTGCTCATCTTTTGGCTTTTTTGTGTGCTGTCCTCCACATCCCCTCTGCTCTCTGTTCTCTCTTTTCTGAACCTAGAAAAAGCCTGTCTCCTTCCTCTGTCACAGAGCAATCTCTCACATGACTGACTCCACCAGTGTGAATACAAGTTGCCATATGGGAGATTTAATTAGTGTATGCCACAAGCACAATCAGCTCCCTCTCGAAACCAGTCAAGAACACAACAACCTCTGCTTTCCTTTAATACTAGTTTTAATTAGAGTGGCTGCAGCTCACTACTTTATTTATGTCACAATATCCAATGCAAAGGTAGTAAAGAAGGAAAATATTTGAGCCAAACCTACTGAAACTACTCAGTCTCAGAGGAAATTACACAGTTGATGGCTTACAGCCTATTTAGTGGGGTTCTATCTTTAGAACAAATGTGTGATTACAAGTGTTGGTCTTTCATTATAGACCTGGGACTTTACTGTAAGTTAACAGGCTCAAACATGCATAAAGCAGCATATTGCTGTTTTAGGTAAATCAGATGGCTAAGAACAGTACTAATAAAACCAATATTATTGATCACCTTGTTACACTGCAATGTTCCATGGGTCTTTGTATTTATGTGGACAAGAAGTCCTTGTTTCTTAGGATTAGAAACACTCGCTCAAGAGAAATAAAAATGTGACGTGTTCCCATTCTGTCCATTCATCACAACATCCATAAGGAATTATGTACCATAACCACAGTATTTGCACAAATCAATCTGCAGGTCCTGTTCCATTTGTACACATTTAGTTGGAAAATGAAAATTTTAAGGTTTAAGTTACAGCATAAAGTTTATGTACTAGATTTTCAAAATTAATGATTGTAATTTCTGTATTTCCTTTACATATTGTGCAACGTTCATTACCAGAATGTTACTCAATCCCAAAGGGTGTCCGAATACCTACTTTGTTTTGAAGAAATTTCTTTTGAATTTCATGCTAAGCTGAAAAAATGAAACAAAAACTTTAAGAGCTGAAATCCTCCGTACAGTAACTCTTACTCAAATCTCCTAAAAATATACCCACAATTCCAATGTGGATCTTTATTAGACAACATTTTATCTATGGGAACATCATTGTGTAACAGAAAGTATCAGTTCTCTTTGTCTCTAAAACCACATGCCATGCCACTTTGCAAAAGCTGCAGGACCAGCTTTGGGACATGGAAAAAGAAAAGTTTTGATTTGGTTCTCAAATCAGATCCAAATCCAATTGAACATCTGTGGAAAGTGCTGGAAAAAACATGATTGACAGTCTGCAGACGGGATCCAGTGCCAATATCTGGATACCAGAAAACAATTTCATGGATTCCATTTTCATGCCCTGGTGGATCCTAGCGGTTTAAGCAGCCTAACATTTTAATATGCTGGTTAATAAGTTCACATGAAACAGAAAACATGCAGCCATTTTGGTTTGCTTTTGTCATCATGAGTACTACTTTTGGGAAAAAAAAACAACTTCTTTCTTCAAAAGTAACTTTTTGTAACTTTTTGTCCACTGACAAGAAATTAATTTACAATATGACTCTTGGTCATTTGATGTTTAGTCAAATCCTCAGTTTTTATTTCCTCGTTGCTATCATTGTATTTCTTCTGTAAAGTGCCATTTTATTCTAACTAAGAAAGTTGTTATAAAACACTGATGCATTTAAGAATGTAATAAATATTTCTGAAACTTACAGATCTTGATTTAATAGTGGTTTCAGGGACCATGTTGTAGACACATTGCTTTTAATTTGTTGTTTGAAATATGGATTAAGCTTCTTAAATGTCACTCTTTCCCATGTTTTCTATCTTATTTCCACCTCTATTAATAACAAAATATAATGAGATAAGATAATCAAAGATTATTTATGCTGAAGATTTGAAGTAAAAAATTTTGGAAACTTTAAGCAGCATTCAGTTCTTGAGAATAATTGAACATTTATTACTGACCCCAGCGCTTTCTGGCTTTGCAACATCCTTTACACACATGGCAAGCTATTGATTTTCAGCTTCGAGGCGCTGAATGCAGGCAGACAGAACATGAGCCCGCCAGATGAAGAAGGATTTAAGAGTTAGAGTGTTCATGGGTTGGTCATGGCCTCCATATTTCCTTTCCTTCTTCCCTTTCTTTTCAAGATGGTGACTGGAGATGAGGCAGTCAGAATGAAGGAGGTTCAGCCTGTCAAACAGAGAAATAGGGAAGATGGAATGAAAGGAACTGTTTGCAGATTCACTTCCTCTCTCTTTACCATTTTTTTTATACCCAAAGTCAAGATTCTGATCGACAGCCATGAACAGACATGCACACAAAACTGTACACACAAGCAAAGCTCAGCTTGACATGAGCCTAGTGGAGAACATAGACTGGTGCAACAATAAAGTAATTTATTTTGGCTGGTGTCTTACAGCTGAATGCACAGGTGTATGAACTTCTTCTCAAAAAGATAAGGTGGAAAACATTTGATCATATAGTGGAAATCCCTTTGGCATCTAAAGGGCAGGGAAACAAATGTGACACTACACTTTGCACATGGTTCATGTTTTCAAAAGTCCTTTTGTTTTTAACAGCAGAGACCTGAGACAGTGAGTAAGATTTCTGTGCCTGAACACTAAGCATGTGTCTCTGTTTCCTTCTCAGGCATTTTTGCACAGAATCAGACAAACTCCAGATGAGCAACAGTGTCTGTCACCTGAACACGTTAAGGTAGGACTTATTGTTAAATGTTTTCTTTATTTCCATCTTAAAAATCAGAACCGCAGAATAAAAATGAGCAAATTCTACACAGGATCTTCCTTCCTCTAACCTCCCCGTCCCCCTTCACATTATTCTTCTTCATATAGATCCTGTTTTCAAACATTGAGGACATCCTGGAGCTGCACAAAGAGGTGTTGTCTGCTGTGGAGGCCAGCTTGCAGCCTGAACCCCATCCTAACCATACACTGGGACACGTGTTCCTCCAGTTTGTAAGTGCATAAGACACACACTGATATAAAACACCATAATGTTGAATTAGCATGCATTTGTGAGCTGTGGTGTGGCATGTATAAATTCCAACTCCATGGTGAAAATCACACAAACTCTTTTCATAGGCTGCTTGTAACCACAGATCCAAGGAAAACCATGCAAAGCCTGCTGTGAAAATACCCCCTTTCAATTCTCACTTTCTCACATGAAACACGCCTCCCGTCTCCTGAATGCCCCTCCCTCTCCCACACAGCCTCACTGAACACCTCCTTTACTTTTCTTACAGACCTGCATCCTGCAGGCAAACACTCCCTCTTTCCTCTGTCTTTCTTCATCACTTTGTGCTACTATCTCTTTCTTTTACCACTCTATCACTCTGTACAGAGATTCCTCTCTGTTCTGCTGCTCCCGCTCACACACCCTCACCCCGCTCTCCTGACTCCCCTCTATTTGAACTCATATGGCCCCCGGGAACAAACAAAGAAGGGTCTGTGTCCGGGGAGGAAGAGATGGTGTGTCACTCAGTGAGGGGACAATGTTTCTACTGGTAGCACTCAATCTCAAGCTCCTTCTTTCTCTTTCCGTTTGTCCCTCTGTGATAATCCATCTTCAATTCACTTCAACTAAGGCACAAAAGACATCACCTTCGTATTTCTTCATCAGTATTCTCACCCAACCTGCCGAGCGGTGTGACAAGAGCACAATCGTAAAGAATTTTAGTTTCTGACAATAATAAAGTCATTTTTTTGTCCCCCGTGTAAAATCACTCACAAATTGGATTTCCCTGTGAGAAATACCCATCTAACAGAAACCCAAACTCACACTCTCAGCTTTGTTTTGAAGTCATTTCACAATCAGCAACATTTTCATTTGTTACCTGCTTGTGGTGTGAATGACATTTAAATGCTTTTTCAGAACTTGGCTCATCAGAATGTACCATCACACATGTGCGGGCTGTCACGGTGCAAAGCCAAGTGTCAGTGTGTAGAACTGATTAAAGGAGCTCGGCATGCTTCTTCCATCGCTCTGCGCTCAGACTTAAAATAGAAAACGGCAGTCTGAATTAAAAAGTGGGGTGAAGTCACTTAAAAAAAGATTTTTATTGATTGTCATGTCATTTTAGATTAGAAAGATCATTTAAATATGTTATTATAAGTAACTGTTACATGAATATTTGTTCCAGTGACATAAATATAATAAATTATCATCATAAATCTGAAATGTGAAGTTTATTCTGTGACAATCTCTAAAACATTATTCAAGTTTGGCAAAACATTCACTAAGAGGTTTTATGATAAAGTAAAAAAGACGTTGTTGTTCGAAGGTCAAAGTGAGTGTGATTTCAGAACCTTCACTTTCTTTTGAATGTGATATCTCAGAACACCTGGTGGGAATTTCATTACATCTGACAGAAACGTTCGCTTTGACTCAAGGATGAACGGATTAGATTTTGGTGGGCAAAGGTCACTCAGACCTCACAAAAAACATTGTGGTTGTAACTCAATATTTCAAAGCAGAATTATTTCAAAATCTCACACAAATGACAACAAATACAACAAAGTGATCAGATTTGATATCTAATGCAGTATTTCCTGTCTTTTGTTTTCTTATTTTATTTTGGAGGGGCATTTGAGACGTCCAATGAAACATCTAAAGATAAAAAAAAAGATTTTCTTTTTCTTATTTAGGTACTACTCTGGTTATATACGTACATTTTTTTTCTGTTAAGGTATTGAGCTTCCTACACAGCACCTTTGTTCCTATATATCCATTACACTTCCCTCTCAGGACCATGACCTTTGTCTCCTTCACCACTGACACCTCTTAGCCAATCAGCTGGTACCGTCTGGCACCCTCCAGCCATGGCCCTTGACCTCTACCAGAGGTCAACACCATGACTAGGATTTGATTAACCTCCTGCGTTGTTCCACAAGATCACAGATCAGGGAGAAAACTGGGAATAGTGGTTGCTATTTAAAGTCAGATGTTGCCAATGTTTTGGATGGAAGGAGACAAATTTTAAAAAGATAAATTAAAATTTTTTTTAACTTTTATTTTGTCTCATAGTGGAGTTTTAAACAATGTTGTTCTAATGCTTCCGTTTTAACAAAAATATGTATTTTATTAACATGTTAAAAATGTTAAAATGAATCTCATAATTTGTTAAAAGTTTATAACATTGAAATTTGCAGAGGAAGTGAGTCCTATTGGAGAGCTTTAGAGTTTTCATCATTATTTGCTTTATGATATAAATGATTTTTGTGTAAGGGTAAACAGTTATGTCATTACGTGTTTTCTGAGCTCTAAATTTCACCCAGTATGTTTTGACATGATGTTTTTTTGCGTGTGTGATCCGTCACTCACATCCTAGTCTGTGGAATAACATTCCAATGATGAAGACTTTAAGTAAAGACTTTCTGTATCAAAGGAACAACCAAAGTCTTTGAGCTATTCTTGGAACAAATAATGTCTTTCAGAGCGGTTCTGAAACGTAGAAATAACTGCAGAAATAAAGCTTCACTTTTTGCATGTGGTACGATATGTAAGCTACTTTAAAGAGACCTGAATTGACTATGTAGCTGTTGTCAGCTGAGGAAAGGAAATACCTTGGAGTGGCCTTTAGATGTAAACAGACTAGTTGTTTTTGTGAGTAAAGGGGTTCACTTGTAGATGCTAATTAAAGGTGTCTCCATATTCTGTGGTGTCTAGTTTGTTTAAATTGAACTTTGGTTCATTTTCCCCCTGACGTAAACGCAGTAATCACACCAGGGTGCAGACCAAAACAGCTGTATCAAGATTCTTTGGAGGAGATGGTCTCAGTATGATTCCAAACAAACTCCAGAGTGGTTCATTTATTGTGTTAGCATGATCTGACCATTAATTTTTTAAAGGCTACTCACTCAACAGCTGCTCCTTCCTGATCAGTCTTCTAAAGGCAATGCATCGTTCTGAAATCAACATTCAGTTCATACAATTTTGCCTGAAAAATTAACCAGAAAATTACAAATGATATGAGAGTAAACTTTTCATGTTGTTGAGCAGTTCAGAACACAGCACATTCCTCTTGTATTTACTTTTGGTTCTCCCACCCCAGAAACAAATCTGACCAGTAATCAGGCTGAATGTTCTTACATGGTTTTGTGGTGACACATTTTGGTTCAGTTGAAATTTTCTATGTGTGAAAAGAAACCAAACCACAAAAAAGGTACAAGTTAACTAAATCAACTGATCGGAACTAGAATAAACGACCTATTGGTGTGAAAACGCCCTACGAGCTGATTTGGGTTATTTCAGGTTTTGTAACTAACCCCATCCAGAAATATTATAAGTACAAACTGATACACAGCAGCAGCATTTTTTAAAATTTTACAATAACTTGAACTAGTTTTGTTTAACTGAATAGAGTAGGCAGACATCATATATTCTATACACTTGAAATGAATTGCAGGTAGTTGGAGAGAATGTTTTGAATTTAATGTTTTAACCCTTTGAATTCTGAAATTTATTTCAATATCCGCTTACAATCACATTTAAAACCCTGTTCAAACTGCTGTTATGCCTATAATGCTGTAATAAATACGTCAGCTGGACAGTATCTGGGGTTTCATGCCATATGCAGCCCAGCTGCTGCTCCCAGTGATGGTTTGGACTGGAATCTCCTGTCTGTGTGGTAAACACTGCCCACCATTTAATTTTGTGTTGATCACTAAGTTTTGACCTGTTCTGTCATCACTTCTTGATTGCACTATAAAAAAACCATAGTGTATGTAGTTACCACACTTAACCTTTATATTCCTGTACATGGTGTTTAGCTGTTACCACCTTTAAGAGCTCATATATATACTTCTACATCATAAGACTTTTTGGTTTTTGGATCTTGGACTGAATTTCACCCTTTAAAAGTTAAAGCCTTTGTGCTGTTTGATTTCAGTTGAGCCTGAAAGTGACAAACATACACCTGCAGTTTTGGATTTCACTTACAAGGGTGTTTCAAATAACAGTCTCGGTTTCGAGAACTCAGAATTAAGCTTCACTGTTCATATAGTTTCACATCCTTGTAGTTACACTTAGTTAGGAATTGATGATTGGTTTTAAGCTTTAAGGTGTATATTCAGCTTCAGCTTTGATACTTTGTCTAAACTGGACTGCATGAATAATGCATTTCAACTTACAGTTTTCTGACAGACTCCATATAGCGTTTCAAATTGTAACTAAATCTAAATGCCAGCTCAACAAAAGCTTCTACTTCAGCTGCTGATTTGTCTTTTTTGAACAGTGTGACAATATCAACTAAGAAAATAGGAGGAAGTGTTACACAGGATGGTGGCATCCTGCCTATTTCATCTGTGACGTTTACGCTACAGAAAAAGAGAAGTGTGACAAAAAATGTTAATGAAACAAAGTACATTAGGTTTTGGGTTTTATGTGAACTGGTATTTCTTAAAACATTCTGCTTGTACTCTTGAATGATTAGAGGCAAAACCTGTTCTTAAATGAAAGCACTACGTAGGGGAAGTAATAGCAGTCGCACAACAAAACAGCCCCCACTAGTTAAAGTTTTAAAAGGTCTCTATTCATAGTACATACTCAAGTAACAGCAGATGTACTCTAACAGTTAAAGATGTATTTAGATTTATGTTTTCACTGTCGTAATGATTCCTAAGTGAACATTTCTTTGGTTTTATTAGACAGTTTATCCTAAATAGTTTGTGAAAAACAACCATGTTTACTTAAAGACCTCTGCACTAGAGTCACAAAAGTTCTAAACGCAAAAATGGGTAGTTCCCCTCTTTTATTTTTTTACTTCCTGTCACTCTTAATCAGGCTGACTGAATGATGACAGTTATTGAATTCTCATTATTTTCACCTCTAATGTTGTTATAGAATAGCTGAAATCACTTTAACTAATGAAACTGCAGGTTTACTTTTTAGTTTCTCTTTATTTTCTGAAGACCTGTCATCAGTTGTCTCAGTGGATCCTTCTGAGCTGTGAAGTGACATATAAAACATGGTATTGTGTTGCTGGTGTGCAGTTCTGACTTGTGTTTATCATCTCTTGCAGAGGGAGAGTTTCTCGGTATATGGCGAGTACTGCAGTAACCATGAAAAGGCTTTACGGCTTCTAATCGAGCTGAACAAGATTACAAACATTAGGACCTTTCTACTGGTAAGACAGCCCAGCTTATCTGCCATGTTTCTCTGTCCTTACAGTATAACATCTTCCCTCTATGAATCTAATTCTTTTCATGCTGATGATGACAGATAGTTGTGTTTATTGTTAAAGTGATACACCACTGAGCTGCCTATGTTTGGTCACTCGGTTTCTTTCTTCATTTATATTTTACTACTTTTTTTCTCCTGTCCTTACGTTTCATTCATCCTGTGAGCTCCACTTGCTTGTTTTTGGCATCTGTCCACACTCCTCCATTTTTTTCTTCCATATCACCTTTATTTCCACGTTAACACTTGAATAAAGGACATAAACCAAAACATGGTCTGCAGGTTCTTCCTGTGTGGACAGGATGCAGCCACCATCAAGGTTACTTTTGTGTATTGTTGCACTTGTAATGTTTCCGCAGCCAGCTGTTTCCATGTTTTGACACCCAAACCTTTTGGCACCAGACAATGAACTTTAAAAGTAGGACAGGGCCCTTGAGCAAGGGGCCCCAACCAATCAAATCATCTGCAGTTCAGACAGCTGTGGTGTGTTAGCTGTCTTTTTGGGGATAGATGATAAGGTTCATGTTTGTCACAATCTAGGTCTTTTTCATGACATTACAGTGCTGTGAAAGTATTTTCTTACAGATTTCTTCTTTTTGAGTTTATTTGTTCTTTGTTTGGATCAGCAGTAAATATAAAACATATTTTTAAAATTATGATTTAATTTTTAAGGAAAAAAAGCTATCTAAAATAAAAAATAATTCTGCCCAGGTCACCAAAAGCACCAGCTCTGTGTGTGATGCTGATGTTTCCAAAATAAAAACTACTGCACAACATCTGGTTGCGTATCTATCACTGCTTAGATCTTCTCAGAATCATTGCATGAACTGAATGAGCTCATGTCTTTTGTGTAGTAGCAACCAACAAAATAACAACAAGACTTTTTCTCAGAAAATTTGCAGCCAGCTTCAGATATTATTCTCTGAACTGGCAAGTTTTTTTTCCTGAGAATAATTAAAGAATTAAAAATTTGGATGATTAAGTAGTGACCAAGTATGACTTATTTTTAGTGTTTTTTTATCCATATTTGAATTTAGTGTGAATTTAATACTGATAGAACGTCACAATGAAGGGAGCTTCTAAATTTGTATTTGAAGTGTTAATTGCATTGCAGCAGATGAGAGAAGAGAAGTGAATTTAAAATGAGGTCAGAGTGATGAGCAGAAAGACTTCAGGCTTCACACTGATTACCAGTAAGCCAAAGATGAGTGTAAAAGGGAAGCTGGTAAAATTTATAGTAGAAGTTGTGATGTTGAAGAGAAAAGCCACAGAAAAGAAATTAATACAGCTTGTGTGAAATTAGAAACTTTCTTGCTTTACTTTTCATTAGAAATGCTTCACATATCCCACCAGCCTCTCCTGCTCTGTTTAGACATGAAAGGAATTGCCATGTGATTATTAAAAAACTTCCAAATGATCTCCGGCCTTCCTTCCTACTTGACAGTTCTCCAGTGGTTTATCTACATGGCTGCTTTTGATCTTTCTTCTCATCCCACAAGCTCGTAGTTAACCAGCAGGTTGAGTTTCATAAAACACAAGGTGAAGTGAAACTGAGACAGCAGCCGTACCTCCTCACTTTTCTGAACCCCTCTAGTAGCTCTCTTTGAAGTTTGGTTGAAGGTTTGTAAGGAAGGTGATTTCATAAGTAATCAAGTGTTCTAACATCAAAAACGGATCTATTCAGTGACTTTCTAAGACAACCAAATATTCCATTCTGTTAAGACAAAGTCTAGTGTCTCACTGTATGGTTGATCAACTTGTCCATAAAAAGCATATTTTGGCACAAAGAGACTGATTATTTTGCAGAAATTGAAAATGCAAAGAAAAGTGCACAAAATGCCTGAATTTTATTGATTTACAGAAAACTAGAAATGGCATTTCATGCATTTTTTTTTTTTGGAAATGCTCTCAAATTATGATGATTTTTATGCTAACGGTCTGACTTTAAAACAACCTTTTTTGTTCTTTTATCCAGTTCTTATTCTTATTTTTAATCTCCTCAATTGTAGCACAGATTTGCTTTCGGTGGATACTGGAAATAAAGCAAACTAAAAATTCAATTCTAGAGCTGAACTCACTGGCACTCTTGCATTTTACAGAAGCAAATTAGTCGTGTTGAAATCCTTAAAAACACTCTGTCCATCATAACACTCTTTATTTTTCTTCTAAAGCACTGCATGCTTCTTGGAGGAAAGAAGAGTACAGATGTTCCCCTGGAAGGTTACCTTCTGTCCCCCATTCAGAGGATCTGCAAGTACCCTCTGCTGCTGAAGGTAATGTAATACCTAGTTTTATTTATCATATCAAAGCTGCTCTGACTGTGAAAACTGAACAATCAAATACAAATGAGTCATTTATAAGCTTTGCTTGACAAGCACCCATCTTCTAATATTGTGGGTTGCAGTTTGGGGATTTAATTTGGTAAAGGTCACACAAGTAAGAGACAGATGTTCGCAGTACTGTTGGTACGCTTCCGTTAAAGAAAAGAAAAACATAACTGTTGCTGAAATAAATTAACTCAGTAATGTCGATAACCTCCTGTTTTCATTCTGCCTTCTTTGAAAACTCTACAGTTTTTTTTAACTTCCACTTTCTATAATATAGGAACTACTTAAACGTACTCCTAAGAAGCATGCAGATTATCCAGCAGTGGAGGAGGCTCTGCAGGTCATGAAGGCTGTCTGCTCCAACATCAATGAGACCAAGAGGCAGATGGAGAAGTTGGAGTTTTTAGAACAACTGCAGTCCCACATTGAAGGCTGGGAGGTGAGAACAAGGGAGTGCAGAGTGTCGTCATGGGGATGTATGTCATACAAAATATAACAGAAGTGAAATTGAATCTTCAGAAATGTGTGTTCAATAGAAAACAATAATGCAACATATCACTGTGATCTGACATTAGAATTCTTGTAATAAAACTACAACAGATTGTGTTAGAAATTTCCCAGCTACCATGATTTCCACTGATCTTAACAGCTAAACACTTTTCCAACTGAAGCACTGCTTTGAGTGCAGGGGCCACGGACAGGGCTTGGGAGCTGAGTGACGGGCCCAGTGCATTTTTCACGCCTCCCTCACCCACCACAACAGCGTCCTTGTCTTAGAACCAAGGG
>SSNP01000025.1:4704134-4877359 GCA_006937955.1 Pachypanchax playfairii | reverse complement strand
GGGACAATCCACCCACACAGGGTGCTGAGGGGTATGCCAACAGGCGTACTGCCCAATTAAAAGAGACCTAAGAAGCAGAGCTTGAGTTTCACATGTCCAGGAATGGTTAGATGGTAGAACCTTTTCTTGGAAATTGAGATAAAAATTGATGGATCAGAGCACAAAGTGGGCCCCACTGAAACATCCCATTATCTGCTTGCCAAAGTAGACTCTTGTCCTCCATTCCTTTAGCATAAAGTCACATTTAACTTGGATAATTATCTTCTATGACAACAAAATCAACAAATACTTGTTTAACTTGGACCATGAATGCATGCAGTGTGTGCATTTTAGTTTTATTATGTTATTTTCAAGTTAAAAACTAATTGCAGTTAAAGCAGGATGTACTCTGCCCTTCAGATTGGTGTTTGATCTTTTCCCTCTTGTGCTTCAATGCGCAACAAACTAGATGTAATTTTACATTTGCCATTAAACAGATAGTCACACTATTTGTTCAGCATTCAGAGAGCTTTAAACAAACTCTCAACATTTTTTTTTGCCAACAAAGCAGAACTATACAGAGGCACTTTACTCTGACCCTGCAACCCTCGACCCCCCTCCCCCCCACCTTGAGCCTTAACCCAGCAGCATTAGTCTTGCTTTTCTTTCTTTTTTCAAGCTACTCTCAAAGACTGATCACCCTCAGCTTTAATGCAGAAAACCACCAGTAGTATCGTATCAGGCTCAGACACATTATTTGTGCTTGTAAACACTGTGCATAAATGCACACGTTTACTGTTTGATCACTTTCTGCTCAACCGTGTACACTGATTGATCATAAGGTGCGTCTACAGATGCATAATGTAGGACATGCATGCTTGTGTGCAGACACAAACATTACTGGCTGCTTCTTCCCACCAAGCTCAGTGCAGCTGACATGGGTCTGAATCGATTGTCTGAGACATGAGCCCCTCCCCCATCCCAGCAAGGATACACCTTATGAAAAGAAAGACAATAATACGAGGTCAAATTTTCTATCAGTTCAAATGTGAAAAAGTACAATTTTTTTGATAAAATGTTGTTACGAATATGTCAGAGTGGATGTTGGGACAGAATCTCTGATCTCTGGTGGACTCATGTCAGAAACAAGACCAAATCTGATCTGGGGGATGTGGTGGGGGGTGATGGGTAAAAGGGGAGGTGGCCCTGAACTCACACATGGATGCAGTTAGTTCTGGCTGATTTGGGGAGGAATGATCCATTTAACAATGAGTAATGAGTTGTCTTTTACCTTTATTATCTAATTTATTGGCTGCCTTGTTTTAAAAGCTTTAGCGAGCAGTGTGTATTTTCACGCCTGCCCTTTATTCGTTTCAATTAAATCTGCTCGTTTTTCCTTGACGGTTTGAGTATTACGTTAAAGATAGTTTTATTTATTTATCTGTGAAATCCCTGTCCTGTATGTCACTGAAAAAATGAAAACACTGGTAATGATTTCAGAAAACCAGTGGTCTAATTATCATAATTGGTTCTAAATATACTGTAAGCCACTTTGTGAAACAGTGAATTAGATGCCTCATTATGGTCAGTCACCAATTTTTTTTTTTTACCTTAACAGATCAGGTTAATGTTAGCAGCCTCCTAATAAATCAAAGCAAATATAATTATTTTTCTTTTTATTAATATGAATGTTTGGATTTTATATTTATTATCCAGATTTTTTTTAAATAAAGTTTATGCAAATCATTTGATCTTTAAATGTGTCTTTTCTTTAGAATTATAATACCCACTCAATATCTAATGTGCATGTGATTAATGTAAGTCCACTTTATCTTCTTTCATAAAAACAAGTTGTGATTCATTTGATAGCTGATAAGAAAATATGTGTTCAGATTTCATAGGTGGTGTGCTGCAGAGGATCATAACACATTTCTAAAGAGTTAGTTTGCAGCGTCTATAACACTGTTTTAAAATTCTCTTTTGTGCAAATATTTGACTAAGTTTCCTTCACAGTTTGCAAAAAAAAATTATTTTGCAGTTTAGATGCAAAACTCTTGTTCAGTTTTATACTGAGCTGGAAGCTAACTGTCCTGACAGTGAATAGTTGTTTATGTGGTATTGCTCAGACAAAAAAAAAAAAACAACAGACAGGTTTTAAGTGTTGGCAGCTGTGTTCAGCCTTTCCTATCATTGTCAGCAGAGTGAAAGTTACGTGCTCTCGGTGTCAAAGTTGAGGTTTTTTATTGTTTCTGTCAGGTTGTGAACTCCAAGTTTTGATACAGACAACAATGTTTTCTTTGCAATTCCAGAACTCGGAGCTTCCCAGACTAAATAAACTGTGGCTGCTGCACATGACTGAAGATTATGACTCTAAAGTTTTTTATTTTTTGTTTGTTTGAAGGGAACCAACCTGACAGACATCTGCACAGAGTTACTTCTTCATGGAAACCTGCTGAAAATCTCAGCAGGCAATATCCAGGAACGTGTCTTTTTCCTGTTTGACAACCTTTTGGTTTACTGTAAAAGGAAGTCCAGGTGAGAAATTCCATATTATGGAAACTCCACATGAGCCATGTATCAAACGAAGGAAAACAAGAAAGAATTTAAACTTTTATTTTACTGGCATAGTAATGGAAGTTGTCCAGTCATTGCAAATGAACACATTCCTGCGAATGTTGACTCATTATGAGTTTGCAAATCAAAAGGAGACACCTAAATGTGTGTGCTGCGCCTGTATTTGTATGAATGTATGTATATCACAGAGAGACGAGTTGTTTTCTCATGCTGCTGCACTGGCATCCGCGGATGTTTTTCCCCCTGAGAGTAACCGCAGTGTCGTCTCTGTTCCAAGGGTTTCTGGAAAGAAGTCGACCAAGAGGACCAAGTCTATCAACGGGCCCCATTATGTGTTTAGAGGGCGAATCAACACTGAGGTGATGGAGGTGGAAAATGTGGAAGATGGAACAGGTTTGTGTTTGCTCTGCAGAATGTTACCTTTAGAGACTGTGCATGCAATTGTCCTGTGGAGATTTATCTAAAAGTTTACCCTGATATTGGTTTTTTTTCTAATTTACTGACCGACTATTATTATTCTCTAGTAGATGAAGTCATAAAAATAATCACTGCAATTAATTAGCAAACACAGTTTATATTCCACATCTTGGTCCATGAAATCATGCCATTTGAACACAAAGTTTGGTCTGAATCAGAAGCTTGTTGATAAATTGTGTGAGGTGTTAAACTTGCACCTAGTTTCAAACAGGATGTAGCCTGCAGCCTTGTGTACCTTGTAGATGTCAGCTATTTGGTAATGCTGATAGAAATCTGAAATGCAAAAGCAGTTTAAAAGTACACAGCAAACTTTGTACTGTGCCTGAGCTAATAGGTTGAAGATCAACAAGTCATCTGTGGGCAGGTGCTGATATGGTTTTCACTCAGCTCATTTTGTTTTTGTGGTTTGCTGTGAGGCCTAGTTAGACTTTGTGCACATTTTCCTCTTGTGTAGAAACACTTAGTCTTCCTCTCTTGTGTTTCCTCTTTTTTTTCTTTCTCATTTCAATGCTGGCAGAATATTTTTGCGAGCTCACATGACTTGAGTTGGTTGCTGGTTGTCATATTTAGGCTGTTGAAAGGAAAACCACAGAGAAAAACAAGCCTCATCTGCAGAATTCAGGGGTCCCACTTACAGAGCTCAGGTTATCTGATTGCAACGTGTGGAAGATGGGTGTGTCTGTTAAAGATGTGGCTGGAAACATAGATTAAAAACAAAACGCGAGCGAAACAGCTATTTCTTTTAAGGTCAAGTCAGGTTTTGTAAAACCTGATTCTGATTTCTCTCTAAGAACAACAACAACTTACATTTTACTCATTTCAGTTTTAACTGTAGTTTTCTACAGTTTTTTATACTACATCTCATTGATGAGCTCTAAAATCGAAACTTTTCATCTTTTTTTTTAGAACTCAAACATTTTAGGGTAGGAAAAGACCTTTAAACCTACCCGTTAGAACTTCAATTGATCTGAAATAGTTAAATAGTTATTTTTTTTAGGTAAGGAGGCTTCTTTAACTAGCTGCAGTTTTTACTGGATCATATTTGTTACTTCTGTTATTTGTTTGTCAAACACGAGTTCTATTTGATGAATGTCACAAAACTGGTGGTGCACAGACTTAAAAACTGTAAACAGCTGGATTTACCATAAATTGGCACAATAAAGGAAAACTGTGGGCTTTATGTGACTGATCAGTAAACATTAATGAACCTGCAGATTTCAGGGGATCATTATCGTGTCACTAGAATTCTGAAGGACTTTGCTAAACCAATTTACTCTAATAAAATACAGAATCATTGTTGGCATCTGGAACCCTTCTCAGTTTTATATCTGTGAGTGAAAAAGTGTGAGATAGTTTTGTTGATGAACTATGAAACAGAGTTATGACTGACTGGAGACAAAAAAAGAGAGAACCTGGCTGCCTGAGTGGAAAAAATGCAAAAATATAGTAAAACTTGTGACGTAATTTAGACAATTTTAAGAAACTTTGTATCTAAACTGCAGCAAATGTATTTACGTGACAATTGCAATTAATTTACTGTTTTCCACATCAATTTATTGTTATTCCAAAATAAATTATTTATATCTTCCAGCCATTTCATGTCTCCAGCTTGTCACAAACAGTCACAGCCCACTCAGACACCTTTCCACGTCCAGATAATTCCTGCTGGATTTAAGTAAACTCTTTTGCATTTTGTACTTTTTAAACTTTAATTTGGGTTTCTTTACAGATACAATCATTTAACTTTAGTCCTCCATACTCAGTAAGAAATATTCCCATCAGAGATGTCCTGTGTTTGTGGAAGTAATTACTTTCCTGTGGTCGTTCACTGACTGAAAAAAACTGGTTTTCTGGTTTGCTGATCTGTTGGTCACAGTTCAAGTCAGCTTGAATTATCCATCTCCAACTCTGACTGACTGGGTCCCAGCATGAACTTTTAAGATTTTCCTGCAATCCATCTTTATTATTCAAGCAGCTGAAAGCAAACTCAACACATTAGTACAACATGTGTTTCTGCACAGAATTATTCTCAGTCAGAAAAGCAGAAGCTGCTCCTAGTGGTGCCGAAAGTATCAAATCTATTTATATGACCTTTGAGCACGAGACTAATGCACCCCATTACCAGCAGCCATTCATTATTCAGTGGCCGCTCACCTGCAGCTCAGTGCATGATAGAATTAGAAAAGAGGGGCATGGAAGAAATCTGATGAGTCAGTGGAAGAATGGTCTTTTATTGCTTTTATGTTGCTCCCTGTTTGTCTTTTTGATTGGCTTTTAAATCCATCTTTGATCTTTAAATTGTCTTCAGAGATAACATTAAAATTTATACCATCTTTAGAAGCATTTGATTACTCTTGTTTGCGTTACTTAAAACTGTGGTCAGTGTTTTTACTTTTAAGTAATCTATATAATCCATTTCAACATGGGTTTTAGAGAAAATTGATATAATTTGTTTGCAAAGATGTAGAAACTAAGACACAAACTGATTGAATAACTGAAAGTTTTTCTTGTTGACATCTTTTTAAAATTCATTCATCCTTTTCCTTGTTAGCGGACTATCACAGTAACAACTACACAGTGACTAATGGCTGGAAGATTCACAACACGGCTAAAAACAAGTGGTTTGTCTGCATGGCCAAAAACGTAGAGGACAAGCAGAAGTGGCTGGACGCCATTTTAAGGGAACGGGAAAAGAGAGAGAGTAAGTAAACACTTAAAATACAATTTCTGATGGTGCTTCCAGTGTTTTTCCTTTTTTTGAATGTTCCGACATCAGCGAGATTTGAGAAGAAAATCAGCGATGTGATTGAATTTTAACGTTATACCACTTTATTACATAAAACTAACAAGTACACCCACTGATTTTCTGTTATTTTTTTTTTAGACTTCTCATGCTTTTACCTTTGTATTTGGTGCCGTGTGAGTCTTTCTACAGTTAATTTCTAATTGATCTCTTG
This sequence comes from Pachypanchax playfairii, assembly GCA_006937955.1. Classification (NCBI taxonomy): domain Eukaryota; kingdom Metazoa; phylum Chordata; class Actinopteri; order Cyprinodontiformes; family Aplocheilidae; genus Pachypanchax; species Pachypanchax playfairii. The sequence goes on along the minus strand of SSNP01000025.1, from coordinate 4,871,372 downwards.
TCATTTCACACAGTGAGGTCATTTTCATTTTGCTCCTCCATGTTTACATTTCTTGATATGCACAAACTATCCAGGTAGCAGAGCGTCCACACAGTAACTGTGTATCTATTTTTGACCTGGATAGTGTTCGTGTCCTGTAGCTATGTCCAACCTTGAATAAGTGGTTGTCCCTTTCTTTGAAAAATAGAAGCTTTGGGTTGTATGATTTTTGTTTAGTCTGCCTGGTTTACTGCTGCTGTAGAGGCTGCTGTTTTTTATTTGACTTTCATTAAGTCTCTAAAATAAGAGGTTTTTGGATTGAAACTCTTTCATGTCTCATTTATAAACAGGGGATCTTATAAAAATAGGATCTTTGTCAAATGCTTAAAATGGAAAAATAATTTATGAGCTTTGTAGAGTTCACACCAGGGTCAACTGTGTTAATCCATCATAAATATATTTAGTGGCATTATACTAAAGTTTATTAGGATTTTTTTGAGAAATTGTTTCTGATAGGCCCAAAATAAAAAAACTAAGTAACTGTACTTTATTCAGGTAAATGACGCCTCACTCTGACTTCAACTCACCTGCAACTAATAATGTAAACTGATATCCTTGTTTCTCCTTCATTTGGTTTTCTTTTAACATTTAAGTTCCATCTTTTACCTTATAATACGTTCCCACCTGTTCAGCACTCCCCATCTGCCTTTGTTATGTTGTGTGCAGCAGACATTGTGAGGGGCTGTGGTCAGATCTGTGGTTCTGCACAACCGGCTACTCGATAGCATTGATGGTTAAAGGTCTGAACTGAAAGCAACTGAAACAAGATTAGCAAAACATTTACCTGTGGCGGAACTAAGAAAAATTCTCAATGCTTATTGTATTACTTGTAACATTGTTATTTGTTTATTGTGTTGGTTAGTATTTCATCTGATCTAAGTGTTATCAGCTTTAGCCTTGATTAAAGGAGTTCAGAGTACTAATAAGTTTGAAGAAGTGTGCTGCAGCTCGTGGTGTTAGGTTTCACCCTGGCGGAAATCGACCTGAGGCAGACAGATGCCAGATCAGTCACAGAGCCCAGTTTCTCAACTCACTCCTCCTCCGTTACACTTTCTGCCCTATTCTTTACTCTGTGTTCTCACCTTTCTTTAGATTCTACTACTCCTGTCTACACAGCAACAACATGAGGATTTTCAGGAATACATTCTGGCTCTTGACACCTTTTGTTCTGCTTATATTATAACTGTTGAGGACATGTTTCATACGACCTGTTGTCATGTAATGCTGCTTCGGTTATTTCCCTTTCTTGACTGTGACATATGGCCCCTCACACTGAACCCCCCCCCCCCCCCCCCCCCCCCCTTTAGTGTTCAGCAACTGCCAGCTGGAGGTGTTGTGTCTTATGACAGTTTTTATTGAAGTTTAGGGAAATCACTTGGGTCAGATAATGCGTTAGGGTTTTATCTTGTGCCAGTGAGCACAGGAAGATGAGGGGCAGCTTAAGACGAGCTCTGACAGCTGAACCACAAGGCTCTCCGCCGGAGAGGCCCCGTCTGTTGTTCAATGACACTTATTGTTTAAGTCTACTCCAGCTGCTGCCAAATGTAATACAACCCCACCTCCATCACAGAGTGTGGCAGAGGAGATCTCTAAATACTCAGTGGAAAATTTGGTTTTGAGAATAAGCCGTTAGTTTTGTTCCAACCCCCCCCGCTGTTTGAATTAATTAAAATTCTCCTCATCAATTTAAAAATAGTTTGAGTCTGCAATTATCTTCTTAGTTCCAACTAGTGTTACTTAGTTGAAGAGATGTATAAAATTCAAATAACAGCAACTTGATTTTTTTTCATGTTCTTTTGCAAAATTTGTACTTTTTTTCAGATTTCATTAGAAACAAAATATATATTCAGATGTAACATCTCATTTATATGCATTTAAAAAAAATAGTTTTTAGACATTTGGCATGTAATTTTTTTAATTGGAGTGAGAGTTAAGACAAGAATAAAGAAATAAAAATATTTGCAACAACCATATTTTTTTTTTTCAGAGAAGCTGTAAATTAAAGGGAATCACGACAGAGAAATCACTGTGATTGGATGAAATATGAACATGTTTGTCCAATTAAACAGAGTCAACGATAATTACTTGTACAATGACTCTGACTCAGAAGTGTTGAGGCTTTTCACACTGGCTGAGTCACCTGAAAAAGTTCTGCACATGTAAAATATGAACTTTATCAAGTTCATTATAAGTCGTAAAACTAAATACTGTAGTCTCGAGTTTAGAAGCTTGATGTGCCGCTCAGTCGTGTTAAGCAGATTATAGAGTCCCACTGAAATGGAGTCGAGTTGCCTGAATCAGAAAGTCCAGTTCAGAAGTTCATCAAAGCCCATGATGAGGTTAAGCAGCTCAAATACTAAAGTGGTTTTACTAGGCAGACAGAATTACAATGGGTCCTCACATGTTCCACTACATATTTCAGCAATAATAGTTAACAAGTCTACATTGAAAAAAAGATCAAAACCAACCTCCCCTCCTCAAACTTCACTTACTCTTTATAGTTTTGTGGCACATTTAAGCTGAAATGTTTTGTTTGTGATTGTAAGGCATCTGTGCAATACCAGAACATATCAAGAAAGGTCCATGAAAAGACCCTTTTGTTTCTTCTAACAGCACCATAATCAGCATTTGCCTTTTGACATAGGTTCTTTTTAAATAGCTTTTAAAATCAAGTTGAAATCTCTGGATCGGCTGTATTTTGCTTGGCTGAGATTTTGTTTTCACATTCATTTCCTTTCCCACATTTTTTATCAACTTTAACCTAATTAAAGTTTCACTCCAGTGATTGTAAATCCAGTAAATGTGACAAAATCTTCTGGATCTTACTTCCTTGTGTTTCTTTTAGGTTTGAAGCTGGGGATGGAGCGAGACGCCTATGTGATGATAGCAGAGAAGGGAGAGAAGCTCTATCACATGATGATGACCAAGAACAGGCACCTGATTAAGGATAGGCGCAGGAAGCTCAGCATTGTGCCCAAGTGCTTTATGGGAAAGTGAGTTTCCTTTTTCTTTTTAGTGTCTGGTTTCTTTGGCTTTCAAGAATGTGAGTAGAATTTCACTCTGTTCACATGGAGATCTTTACAAATAGTTACATAAGATCATCGGACTTTCAAAAGAGCTGGAATCCACTTTCCCCCCGAAGTCCTGGCAGGATGCCTAAAATGTTTTATCCCCACATCCTCTTGTCTGCAGCGAGGCCCCTCACAGACTCAGCTCATGGGTTACAGAAGTGGCCAAGTTGGTCTCCACATTCAGAAATCATCTGACATACACAAGATTTTATTAGAAGACCTTTTACTCTTATTCACTAGATAGAAATGACACATTTTCTTACATTTATATCAACTGCACTAAACATATAGATGAGTGTGTGAGATTCTGATTAATAGTTAAACTTTTTTCTGGCCTCATTTTTGGGAAACAAAGAGTTACCATGGAGCAACCATTATTGTCTCTGACACTTTGTGGCCTCTTATTAAATGTGTTTTTCTTTAATGGTTGTCTTGCTAGGACTAATATAGAGGACAGTGGCAGAACATTACTGCATCCACATCACCAGAGTGGGAATTTATTGAGCTGTTTAAAAAGACAAATGTGTTTTTTAGAGGTGAATTTAATGTTGGTGGCCTTGTGAAATCCTCATTTGAATGTTGTCTTCTCCTTGCAGCATGAACAGGATCTTTAGACCTTATAATAATTACATTTCCTTTGCTTTGCATGTGTCTCCTTCTCTCCTACCAGAGAAATCACAATTTATCTTACAGAGAAACATCATTTCATAATAAAAGGAATTGGAATTTAATAAAAAAAACTAAATTTAAATTTAGAGCTGAAAGAGTTTAAAATGCCAGTTTTATTTGTCTATTTAAATGTTGCTTGGAAATCTTTCTCTCTTTCTCCCCTCTTGTTGATCTACCTTTTTCCACCTCCACTCTTTAAAGCAAAACCAATCAAAAAGCTCCAACTTTTCTCACAATCTATCAGTCATTTCCTGTTGATGAGTGTACCTTTCATTATCGGAGCATTTCTATTTCCGATTAAATTAGCAAGAGGCATAGATGAGGCTTTATTGCATTAAACAGAGATGCAGACTGCCGGTTTGATAGCACCCTGCTGTCACTCTAATTTAATTCCATCAAGTGTCTGCCATCCATCTTGAAAAACTGCTCATGTTAAGACACTTTTCTTTTGCTGTAGTGAATTGAGTTTGGTTGTGCCAGTGTTTGGTATTTATAATTATAGTTTCATATGTAATCTTGTATGCACCTATTTATGTCATGAGCACCCCTTAGGCTAAGAACAAATACTTTTAAGTCTCAGCTATTCAGGTTCATTTCTGGGTTAGCTTCTATTTCATTAGCACTTGGCTCTTAATTTTATTTTTTATCCCCAGTGGGAGAAACATTAGCTCTCATCTCATTTTCTTCTCGTGTTTTACTGTAAGAAGGGTTTAGGTCTTGTACCAGTAAAGAAATCAGCAGCAACAAGTAAAATCACAGGAAATTAACACTTAAAAAAGAAACAAGTTTAAAATTCAGCAGTTGAAAAAAAATTATACTTTCAGTTGGATTAATTTGCACAAGATGGACACATCATCTGCTGTTTCCCAGATCTCCAAAGTCCCCATCCTGTCCCCTCTATTCACTATTCCCTCTCATCATCTGTGTCATCACATCTGTGTTCAAAATAAATCAGACTCTTACGTAACATTTACACACATGACACAGTTTATCTCATGTTAATATCAGTTAAAAACCTCTGAGTTACCTGGTTGGTTGTTATTATCCCAAAATATGTCTTCTGTACCTCAGATAGACAAAAAGTCCTGAGACAGATGGTTCAAGGTACCAGCATGTGCATTATGATCATGTACACAGATCATAAAATATATTCACACCTTCGCACCATCTACACTTGAGATTTACCTAATTTTTATTCATAAATTATTTCCACCACTCTTGAAAAACAAATCAACACATTAGAACTAATTTCTCACTCACACTTGGTTCAAAGGGATTCAATTTTTTTCACGCATTCTTTCTTAGTATTAATAATCACTCGCACAAAAACACAGACTCTCTTGAATACAGCATTCATGATTGTCTTGGAAATGATGTCACGCAGCAGCATGAAAGACGAGTGCAAGAAAGTAATTTTCTTCTTCAAACATTTGCTTAGAGGGCAAGACAGGAGAACTAAAGAGTAAAAATCTGGATGGATTGCATGTGTGTATGGCAGAAATTTGTGGGAAAGATGATTAGTAGGGTTTGCACCACTTGTACCTGTGGTCCAAGCAAGCCATGAAAATAATGTCATACCTTCCATTTTGGCCTAAATAAATATAATATTTACATGCATAAATAACATTTACACTGTGTCAACATGTTGCATTGCTCAAAGCTCCCAGAGGACAGCAGGATGTATTTCTCTGGTTGGATCATGTGGGTGAACTGAAAACAGGCTCTTTGTCTACAAGACCTACAAGTACACACTATACACTATCCAGGTAGCCTGAATGGTTTCACCACAAATTAGTCTGAGTCCAGCAGGTTGTTTGGTTTAAACTAAACCAGCTGTATTATGAAGACAAGTTATAATACTATGGTTAAACCAGGGAACAACACAAGATTGTATGTTAAATGTGTCAGTTCTCTGGTATCCTCAAATTGATGCAATTAAACTTATACATACTTATGGAACTTATGTGAAAAATAAAAGTAAACTCACTATGAAATAACTGTGACTTTAAAAACCTGGACATTTGTTTGTCTTTTTCCCCTCAGTGAGTTTGTGTCTTGGCTGATAGAAAGTGGAGAGATCAGTAACGCTGATGAAGGAGTAAACTTGGGACAAGCCTTACTGGAAAACGGCATCATTCACCACGGTGAGACAAAGAAATAATTTCTGTCTTTTTTATTTATCTATTACCTGCTTTGTTTAGTTTGTGCTGCAGCTTTTTTATCAACTGTCATCTTCACCCATCTTCTATCACTCAATCATTTTAGATTATTATTATTTAGATGATTTTTCTTAAAAGGATTCTTATTATTTTAATTTTTCTGATTTTGACATCGGGGTGACAATTACAGATTCCCTCACCTGAATAATGCATTAAGAAAGGAAACTGACACACTCACACACTCTCTCACACACACACACATCCTCCCAAACATGTATAAATAATGTACGAATACACTTGTCCAGGATGTTTATACACGCCACAGTCTCAGGACATTTTGCTGAAACTCTGTGTGTTTGTTCCTTAATACCTGTGGAAAATCCCCAGAGATGCTGCCTGACAGCTGCTTACAACCACAGAGTTAAACAACATGGACGACCCTGTGGCATAGCAAGAAGGTATTGTGGGTGAACTGGATAGGTTCAGGCCTTGCAGGAAAATATTGGTGTCACAAGCGAGTCATTGAAAAGGAATCACTGGTTTTGTGTGTTAACATAAATGACTCGGCCCATTTTGTGCAATAAGATGTGTATTTCTGTTACTTCCACAGATTTGTTCATACTTGATTGTTTGCACTTGGCTTCAAGGATAATTCAGCTATCATTTCACACAAAAAGAAATCTCATATCAAATGATCTACAACAAACGGTTTGGTTTGCATACCCCTGGTTTTATAGGGTCGTTTCAAGTCTAGACTGGGAAAACCAGCAGCTTGTTTGAGCCGTTGCCAGCTTGTTGTGGTGGAACCAAACTGCCTCGGAAATATTTAACTCTTAGTCAGTCATGTTCTTCTGGATCATTTTTCATTTGCTGAATTTATTTTCAAAGTATTGTCTCCATCAGTGATGTTGGGAGACATTAGATTTCCTAAATATTTAAATGTTATTGCTTCCCCACACTGGAAACATAATAAGTTGGTCCAAACGCCAAAGAAATCGCTTAAAAAAAGTTGTATTCTGAGCTTTATTATACAGTAGTCATATTTTGTACAGGAGATTATTTTGGTGTGCAGACAGATTTATTTTTCTGTGTTTGTTACTTCTGCGTCCAGCACCCATTCCTGTGGATTTGGAGGGTGTCATTTGTTTGTTTTTTTCTTTTCCAACAGACATAAATTTATAACTGCATTTTTTCAGCAGAAGTTTGATTCTTGTCTCTTATCTTTTTTTATATCATGTTACCCTCTGAAAACTACATCTGTAAAATGTTTTAAAACTGAATGCATTAAAGGTAAAAGCTTGAGGCTGCAAACAATGTGAACTTAGCAGCAATATTTTTTTAACCTTGATAAAAGATATTGAGTAATTTTTTATCCATTTTGCTTTTTACATTCAGAAACAATCCAAAAAGAATAGTTTTATTTGCTTTAGATACTCTATTGTTACCAGTAAGAAAGAACAACACTTACATCATAAATATAATATCATATAATCAGTCAGTTGAGTTGATTTTTTTTCTTCTTCTTCAGTGTCAGACAAGCACCAGTTCAAGAATGAGCAAGTGTTGTACCGCTTTCGCTATGATGATGGTACGTACAAGGCACGCAGTGAGATGGAGGACATCATGTCAAAGGTAACCACACTTCTTCCTCCAGATTGGTATGATGTAAAAAATGAGAAAAACAAAAGTATAACAGTATAATTCTGAGAGATAAATGTGTTCAAAGTTGCTGTAGAAGGGGCACAGTTTTAATTCTGCATGAGCTTTAAATTGAAGGATAATTGTTGATAATAGTTTTCCACACCGTTTTTAAATATGTTTAAGACATTAAGCCGTTAGTTGTCAATTTTCTACTTTGTTGTTTACAACATCATCGTTTTATTTAACTCTGCCCTACAAAATAAGAGCGGAAATAATTTGTGTCCAGGTTATTGCTGGCTGAAGTTCATTGTCAATAAGCCAATTAAATGTGGTAATGTTTAATTAGGCACAATAATATAATATGAACAGTTTCAACAGCATGATTTTCTTTTTATCTCCTTATTACTAAAGTTTTTTTTATCTTTTATAACAGTTGCAACCAAAATATACTATTAAAAAAACATTTTAGAAATTATCCTCATTAGATGTTTCATTGTCAATAGTAGACAGTAACTTTGGGAACTATTGATCTGCATCACATGAGTAACTGCAAGTACAGCTTGCAGTTTATGCATTTTTTTACTATATTATATTTTTTACACATTATCAGATGCATTAGTTTAAAACAATAATTCCTTTTTAGGAAAAAATTTGAGAATAATGATGGTGGATGTTTGTGGCGTGTATAGCTTTGACAGTTTTATCCTAAAACGATAGCTTCAGGGTGACTCTTTTGAAGCTCTGAGTTAAAGCCTTTATTCATGATTGTACATGTTTATCCAAGGTGTGCACGATCTGATTCAGCAGCCTTGTTTTCTTCTCTTTTAGGGCGTCAGACTTTACTGTCGCCTTCACAGCCTCCACACTCCAGTCATCAAGTAAGTACCTGCCCTCCTCTCCTCTTAGCCTTCATTTTCCTCCCTCTCTCACCCACCCCCATATATGCTAATGCTTCTGCCCTCCAGGTGCAAAAATGCATATTCATGGAGGGCTCACATTCACCCTGCCTCAACCCTTTCTGTGGGGACTAAACAAACAGTTTCTAGAATGACATTTTAAAGAGATCCAATTTTCATGATTTAAAAAAAAGCTTTTAAATGACCTACAAACTCTTAGCAACCATGTTTTCTCATCTTTATTGGGTTGTGGGTTAGTTGAATATTAATTATTAAGGTACTCTTGTAAATCTTTTAAATAAAAGTGAAAAAAGACATCAAAAACATCAGATTAACTTTTATTTCTTCTTCTACTCTGTCTCTTTTGATGCACTTTAACTTTTCTGATGCATTTTACTAGCACTGAAAAATAAACCCACATTGGATTTTAATCCTTCTTTTTCATTAAATAAACTGTATAAATGTATCCCTTTTGTACAAAAGTATTCTTTAAAATAAAGCTTTGATTTAAATATTAACTGTAAATGTTGATTAAGTTCTTGAATTAATGGTTAAACAGTAGAGAATATTTCCAGTTCACAAGATGTTTTTCACACAGACCCCCCTATCTTCTCTCTATCTTTCTCTCCATCACTCACTCACTGATTGAAAAGCCCAGGGCTGCCATCAGAGCAAACAAAGAGCTTTTGGTCCAAGGACAAATCCTATTAACACACAAAGGCAATGCCTCTGCCTGCCTGCCAGTTATTATGTAACACGGCCTTCCTTTTTAAATCTATTGCTATATTGGTGTTGTAGCAGCAATTAATTAAAAGATTGGTGCGATATATTGATTTATGAATATTAATAATCATAAACTCTGTCTCTGCTTTATTAAAATCACAGACTGATAAAGCTCCTGTTGATTTAATCTTTTAGGAGTTTCCCTATAAAGAAAACAGGCATTTTGTTTCAGTGGTCTTAATTAGAATCAGAGTTGCACTTAAAAGATATAGTTTGATTTTTAGTTTTACATGTGACATCTTACAGCACCTCGAGGTGGCTTCTCAAAGTATTTCACTAAAATTTTCTGAATCCCCCCAAAAATCATGGTAAACTCAAGCAATTTAGAGACATTTTCACTGCTAATATGCAGGATTTCAGGCTGCTATTTGAAGCTTAGATGCAGAAGGATGGTTATTTTCAATCATCAACATGTGAATGTCTTCAATCACAATCTGCCTTTGATTCAGACCTTTGGTCAATAAAGATGCACAAAACACACCAGACTGGGTAAAATGTCAAAGCAGTTAACTATAACTGCCTTTTAGATTTCCTGTTCTTGTCTTTGCAAGATTGTCAAAACAGGGTTAAACCAAAACGTATCAATAAAGAGATTCAGTGTAACAAAACCCTGAAAGATGAACTAGCTTCTGATTTGAGGTGCTGTTTGAGTGGCTTTTTCAAGTTAAACATCTTATTTTTGGAGCCATTAATGAAACTTTTTATTTTGTATAAAACCCTTTAATGAATGATAATTTGATTTTGTTAAATGTCTTTTATAGGGACAGAGACCACCATCTGAAAACCTTTAAATCTGTTGTTCCTGCTAGCAAACTGGTAGACTGGCTCATCTCACAGGTAAGAATCAAAAGTTTTTCTGTTTTCACTTGGTTTTCGAGGTACGTTTCTCAGTCTATTGCCGCTGCACCGACAGAACACGGTGCGGCTCGTTTCACTGTAGCCCCCTGCGGACCCTTTTCCACCGCCTTTCTCGGGTCTGAACCGTGTCATTCCGCGCCAACCCGGCCTCTTTTTTCAGACCACCTCCTCGGTGGTCCGAAGCGGCCCAAAGCGGGCCCACACGCCCACCTGTCTACTGATTGGTCCAGTAAACTGTTACCAGTGACACGACTACCTACGTAGTGATAGCCCCTGATTGGCCCGGCTGTGTGTGCACGTGAAGCGCTTCCGCAAAAGGCTTTAAAAAAACTCCCAGCAACCATACAAATATTTTATTTTAAAATACAATTGACTTTGGACAATGGCGACTTCCTCCACAAGAACCAAAAATCAAACCAACCAAAATGAACCTGTACTGCTCTCAAGCGCGCCGTGCTGATTTGTCGGTGGAAAAGGGGCATATAACATTTTGAAACATTTCCAGTTATGTACATTGAGAAAACACAAATTTCAGTTTATTTTCAAAAACTGTTTCAGTATTTAGCCAAAACATTTTATTGGGAAATTACACTAAATACACTCATCTAAATTAAAACATGTTGCTGTTTTTTCACTGACAGTAAAATCAGCTCTGTTCCTATAGAACAATCTGATCCAATTTAATTTGACCGTTTAAAACAACAGATCAGGATATGTTGACTCGACCTCCTTCCTGTCATTGTATTTATTAGACATGAGGTTTTGAACATCTTTGTTAAAGATCATAATTCGTACTCAAGTGGTGCAGCAGTGTGCCGAGTATGAGAAGGTATAAACAGGCATTGTGACTGACTGTGTGCGTCATTGATTTGGTTTCCCAGGGAGACTGCTCGACCCGAGAGGATGCTGTGACGCTGGGTGTGGGGCTCTGCAACAGTGGCTTCATGCATCATGGTCAGTTCACCTATCCCTTATAGACACATGCATGTGAAGACAAATTTTTACTTCATTTTTAGTTTGATAAAGCTCTTCTTAAGTCATTTTGCGTTCACCCTTTGGCATCACAAACTCCTAAATGTCGTTATTGTTGTTCTTGTGTTTGTTCATTTCTATCTTTTTCCCAGTGATTTCCTTTCTGCACTGCTGTATTACATCATCTCGCCTCCAATTTCTCCTTCGTCAGTCCTCAAGAATTTAATGTTGGCTTTGCTTCTCTTATTCTGTCATGGGTTGAAAAGTGGGCATCGTAACCTCACCGGCCATATTGTAGTGAAGCAGATTTGGGTTCCCCCCAGAATGTAAACAGCCTTAGCAGTGTACCCTAACCAGTGTTTTTTGGCTTTACTAGAGAACTGTCTGGGTCAGTCCACTGAACCATGACCACTGTTTCAGGTCTATAATTGTGTCAGCCATGTCCTTGGACTGGTGTATTAAGTGTAAAGGGAGATGTGCTTACAGGACGTAGTGTCGGAATATTGTAGAATGAATATGATGATAGCACATCCTGATTTCTCTTAATACATGCTGTGAAATTTAAGCTCAAGATCATTCGTACTCAATCACAAGTTGGGCAAATGTATGCATTTAATTCCATTTTTGAAATTTAATTGTCTGAGTACCCCACTTGGATGCAACAAATATGCTTCCTGTTTACGCAAGATATATTTATATTGTTTTTTTACATTCCATTGACATTGGAGGAATGTATAGAGATGCGCAAGTGAATGGATTTAAAACTTTACTATCTTCTCCAACAATACTTCAGCTAATATTGTTGCATTTTTTACACACTGTCTGACAGTTATTTAGCAGTTGTTCTTTTACTCGTTCTTGTCTCACCTGAACTCTGATACACACCTAGTCCTGTACCATCTGTTTGAAGTTGTCACCCTTTTTTCTGCCCTTTATAAACACCATGACCTTTTTCCTCACAGTCTGTCTTCACTTCTCGCCTTCACCTAAGTCACTTTCTTAAGATCACAGTCAGCTCATCTGCTCTTCAGTGACTTTTCTTGGACTCTTTTCTGTTCCTCTTTTTATGTCTGTGTCTGCATCTTCTCTTTTTAGCTCTTTGTTTTTTTGAGCTTTCCACACATGTTGGCCTTCAGACAGCTCAGCATACAAAGTACAAAACCGGATACAGCAGAACATTTGCTATATTAGTTATGTGATTAGGTTAAGTAAGTTTAAAAAAATGCCAAATGCCATTTGCAAATATAAATAATTACATTTGAAACACAACTAGCACAACTCTGTCTACAGCAGAACAGATGTAAAGCTTCATTTTTAGTTAGAGTGAATGTGTTGACCTCCTTATATTCAACCCTTTAATTTGAGGTGTTAGTCTACTTAAAGAAAAACCTTTGTGCTTGCTAGCTCAGAGATGTCCTCTTATATCTTTGCATACTGTAACTTTTCAAATTTTAACTTGTGCACTAAAATAAGGAACTATAAAATGCAGCCATCACTTTTTTATATGTAGACTAAAATGTGCAGATAATAAACAGTAGCACAGTTGTAGTTTGATATTATCTGTATTCAAATAATGATTTAGCAGTGTGCATAAATATGTAAATGTGTGCCATTAGGTTTTAACAGTTTCTGGATTAGCACTCCCTCCAGTTAAACAGGTATCATAAGGCCACAGCCTGCATGACTCAGAAGATATAACTCACCTTCAGAAATAGTTTGTGTTGGCAGAAGGCCAGTGAGTGGGTGTGGGTGTATCGTGAAGTTGTGAATGCTTTTGTTCATCTTTGGGTGGCAGATGTTCTTCAAATCACTGAACAACTTGGTACCTTTTGTACTGAGATTTGCCTGCACAAGTCCCTTAGAGTGATACACCTACAAACTCACAGGAGATTAGGAAACATACATATCTCATATTTGTGAATACTTGTTCTACATATCACAAATTATCTCATCTATGACAAAGTCCTGATGCATATTTTCTCATGTTCTGTCACTGTACTGGTTGTTCATCAGCTTGATGAGCCATCAGGTGTAAAAATCCTTTTGACAGAGTATTTTGCTATTTTCAGTTCATTATGCTGTGCAACACAATGATACTTGGCTGAAAAACTTTTTTTTTTCAAGAACATTTGGTTTTATTCGTCTTCCCGAGGATAATTTTTTTGTCTGATACATTTTTTCTCCAGAAAACATGATTATTAGTTCATTGTTTTAGTATGTTAGAGAAAATGTCTGATTTGATTCAGGCTCCAAAAATGTTGTGACTGGAGACGCATCAGTAATGCTTCTCTGATCCGAGGTGCCCCATGTGTTAAAGTCATGCTTGGCCCAACAGTGGGATTTCCTTATACACTGAAACACACAACACAATATTTTTTAGTCCTCTGGAGAGTTTTTCTATCTCCATCATTCACTGGCTTTTATCCAGATGTGATTTGGCTCCAGATGTGACTGACCTCATCAGTTAATGATCAAATTAACCATTTGTTCTGTAGGAAGATGTCTACATATTCTATCTTAATTTTCTTACTATAAATTCCTCTGCCAACATGTCAGTTTTTCCATCATGACAACAACAACACACTTTGGATTGTTAATAGATGAGCAATGCTGTGTAAGAAGCTTATGAAAGGTTTTTTTGACTTTGTTCTGTAGCTTTGCATAATCGCTTAGTTAAATGAACAAGACTGAAATTTTACATATTTTAGTTTATCTCTTTGTTCTTTACTGCAGCTGGTCTGTACTCACATGTGCTGTGTGTCTTTTTCTCCGTAGTTTTGGAGAAAAGTGAGTTTAAAGACGAGTCGCAGTTTTTCCGTTTCTATGCGGATGAAGAAACGGAGGGAACTGGCACCAAGAGCAAACAGCTCCAGCGAAACGACTTCAAACTCATAGAAAACATCTTAGCCAAGTTTCTTGTGGTGAGCTGAAACGTACACATTTACATTTTCAAATGTTCACATACATAATGTAACACAAGGCTACAGCATGTCTCACATTATTCTGAGAATAGTAGCTTCTCAGTAACTGTTAATTTTTGCAACAACTGGACAAAACATGCTTATAATAAAAAGTCTGTGGACACGTCAATAAACATGGTGCACAGATGTGCAGTCCTCTGCAATAAACAGCTTTATTTACAGTGTTTTAGTGGGAAACAATGAGTTATTTTGGACTGAAATAAAACGGAACATAAGCTCCTTTTTCCTAAAACGAAAAAGAACCTTTTGGCAGCACACATACCGTAACACGCCTTTATGCACATGCACATTCTCAGCAGAATACGGTGTATTTGTTTTTGTCTCTACAGAGTAATCACAATGTGCCAGTCCTTTGGCTCTACCATCCTCTTAAGATTAGATGATACTTTGATGATAATGAGAGTGTTTGAATTTCCTCTGATCATTGTGCATTTTAATAGCTGTTATGTTGTCAGTGTAATCACGTCTTAATTCAGTTGTACTGGCAGGGATACTGTTACTGAACCTCTGATGCTGAGGCAAAATAAAACTATCTGTGACTAAATGACTAGTTTCAGTCAAGGTAAATGTAGTAGAAGTTTATTTTGTACTTTTTTTCAAAATGAACCTTAAAAATACATTTCCCTACAGGCTGACTAATATCTGCATCTAATAACCTAAAAACATGAATAAAATTGCAGCTCTTTGTTGGTTTTTACTGTTTTTAAACACCCATTTCTCCTCGTGGTTGTTTACATTCCCTGCAAGCTTTTATTCTTTTTTTACAGACACTCACTTGCCACCAATTCCAAAAAGCATGAATGCAGGAGATGTAGCAGGCCCACATACCCTGTTTACTAAAACACTGTAATAAAATATTTATGATTTTTATTTTTTTTTTTTTTTGTCAAGCAAGAGGATTTTTTTTCTTAAAAAAGTTTCCTTTAAGATGAAAAATGCCCCCCCCCACCACCAAACTGCTGATGCATGCATACATGCAGACAGGTAGTTATGTGCACATCTCATCCTTCATAAGACAGCATTTCATTCCCTTTATAATTATTTGACTTGTGAAATTAGGTCATTGAACAATGTTCTGGATCAAGCAGACCAGTTTTATTCCAGAGGCTGAAACAGAAAGTGAACTGTTTGTCATCTTACAAAAACAAATCACCAGCATCCTTTTCATGTCTGAGTGGGAAGTAGGCGTGCTATCTGGCCTTTCCACAAGAAGTGCAAAAGGCTTTTTCCTTGATTAGCGGATCTAATCCCCCCTCCTGCCCATTATTGAAGCGAAGTGCAGGAACTCTTTATTTACCGCAGTCATCTCTTCTGATATAACAAAAGAGATCGCCATCTTATCAGGACTGTGCAGCAGGAAGATGGGCCCAGCAGCTTAACTAATGGAAGCTTCTAATGGGTTTGGCGATGCCGTTTGACTAAGCCTCACTTCACAGGGGAATACAATATAAGGTCCAGAGAACATCATCAGATGCGAGACACTTGACACATTATGAAGATCATAAATGGCCAAGGGATATGAGATAGCGTGTGAATTGTTTCAACATAAAACCCCCTAAAAATGTTTTTTCCATTAGAGAAACTACAATTGTGCTTCTTAGAAACATCTGTCTATTTTTAAAGTGTAAAGAGCATTATGTGAAATTACAGGCCATGCAAAATGCATCAGAACATAGTCATAGCAATTGTATGAATACTTTCTGTTAAAGTTACATTGCTGTTGCTTACTCAGGATGTTAAACATCTAAGTCTGACTGTCAATGTATTAGTAAGTAAATATGTTCTTGTTTTTTTTACTGTGCTAGATTCACCCTGAGGAGGAAGATTACGGCTTTGAGATTGAGGAGAAAAACAAGGCCATTGTGGTGAAATCTGTCACCAGGGGCTCACATGCTGAGGTAATGGTCAACACACACACACACACACACACACACACACACACACACCACACACACACACACACACACACACACACAAGTGTGTTTTGTTATCCTTATGGGGACCGTCCATTGACTTCCATTGATTTTAGTAACTAGATTTATACCTAACCCAAACCCTTTTCCTAACCTTAACCATTACTGATCTATAACTAACCCTAAGACTAACTAAAACTCTATTCACACCATACCTATAAACCTAACCCCTAACCCTAAAAAGGGGAGTCCCCCTTATGGGGACCAGGCTTCGGTCCCCACAAGAACCCTCGGACCCCAGAAAGATAGTAAAAGTCAGGAAACTGGTCCTCAGGAGGTCAGAAATACAAACCCACACACACACACACACACACACACACACACACACAAGTGTGTTTTGGTATCCTTATGGGGACCGTCCATTGACTTCCATTGATTTTAGTAACTAGATTTATACCTAACCCAAACCCTTTTCCTAACCTTAACCATTACTGATCTATAACTAACCCTAAGACTAACTAAAACTCTATTCACACCATACCTATAAACCTAACCCCTAACCCTAAAAAGGGGAGTCCCCCTCATGGGGACCAGGCTTCGGTCCCCACAAGAACCCTCGGACCCCAGAAAGATAGTAAAAGTCAGGAAACGGGTCCTCAGGAGGTCAGAAATACAAACACACACACACACACACACACACAAGTGTGTTTTGTTATCCTTATGGGGACCGTCCATTGACTTCCATTGATTTTAGTAACTAGATTTATACCTAACCCAAACCCTTTTCCTAACCTTAACCATTACTGATCTATAACTAACCCTAAGACTAACTAAAACTCTATTCACACCATACCTATAAACCTAACCCCTAACCCTAAAAAGGGGAGTCCCCCTCATGGGGACCAGGCTTCGGTCCCCACAAGAACCCTCGGACCCCAGAAAGATAGTAAAAGTCAGGAAACGGGTCCTCAGGAGGTCAGAAATACAAACACACACACACACACACACACACACACAGTGTATGTTCTTCCCGCCACAGGGCATTAGTTCCAGTGTGTAATGGCTGTCTACTGTTTTGACGGCTGCTGTCAGTCTCCCTCTGTTCCTTTTCACAGGAACTTTGCTCTGATTGGTTGCAGATTCATCACCATGTTTACTCACATTACCTTCAAACAATATGTCCACATGCACTTCTGTCATCATTAGAGAAGCTCAAATATAGACAGTGCCCTTTCTGAATTAAAATAATTTGTTTCCGCTGCATGTTGGTTATTTTACATCTGTGGGTTCAGTTTCAACAGTGTCAGGTTTGGCACAAACAACTGCTGACAAGATTTTTAATGATTGCCCTAATGCAAAATAAAGGAACAGGAAAGGTCTTTTCTGTAATTTTATCTACATCTGATGTGTTTCTGTCTTATTTGGACAGCTTTTGTTCAAACAACCAATCAAACCAAACCTGTTCAATATACCGTTTATTTTTTTTATTCCAGCATCTGATTACTTGTGAACAGAAGTTAAATCTCTCAATACTTATGTAATCTAAACACTCTTTACATAGTGCTTTGAAGCCAGACCAGCTTCGAGGTTGTGTGAAAAGTTCCAAGGTCATTTTGGACTGGATCAGCTACCACTGAAGAAGCTGCAGAGCTGAAATGATATATGTAGAAGGGAGATACACATA
Source organism: Pachypanchax playfairii (assembly GCA_006937955.1). NCBI lineage: Eukaryota > Metazoa > Chordata > Actinopteri > Cyprinodontiformes > Aplocheilidae > Pachypanchax > Pachypanchax playfairii. The sequence goes on along the minus strand of SSNP01000025.1, from coordinate 4,853,706 downwards.
TGCAGAAAAAAAAAACAATCAGCAAGATGACATTTTCAGATTTACACACAACAAGATGCCTTATATCTGCATCTAGTCACAGGGTCATCTTTGCAGCCACATTACACCTGAAACTAGTTCAGTTCTACCAAAGATCTTCAGATGTTCTTCCAACAAAAAACTCACCTATAATATAACTAGTATTTCACATCAACTATTACAAATGTTTCAGCAAACATTCATTTTCTGTGAAGATGCCATTTCTCTAGTTCTTCAATAGTTTCTCCCATTTTACTGCGGTTCAGTTTTCTCAAAGTGTGCATTTTAATTCACACATTGTTCTTGTCCCTAAAAACCTTTTGGATAATTATTCTGTCTTTTACAATATTAATCCCTCCCTCCACAGCTTCTTGGTGTTCCTTTTTCCTCACGTCTTCCTCCTCCTGTTAGCCTGTTATTCGCCTCCTCCAGCCCTCAACAATAACAGGATCACTGGTAGTGACATGGCCTGTGTGCCAGCACAGTGAATGAAGCTCAGCTGATTCCCATGGGGCTCTGAAAAGGGCTGAGAGACACACTCACACACTGAGCTCTTTCACTATATGATACTATTATAGAAAGTCACGTGTAGACTAGCACCCATGCTGAGTAGTCACATACATCCTTCCTCATTGAAATGACTGTGGCTCCTCCCTGTCGTTCCTACATCCATCCTGGGCTCTTATCCAGAGTCGGGGTGTCTGGCTCTGCTAAGGCCACCCCACCGGATCTGTGCCCAGGACACTGGATTCACACAGCAAACAGACAGAGGCAGCATTATTCTCACAACGTGACTGAAGATGTGAAAGATGACTGAATTTAATGACATGCAACAGGCTATAGTGCAATGTGTCATTTATAAATGGGTTATAGAAGCTGATTTATGACCATGTTCATCTGGTGGAGCTTGACTCTTTGGGAGCATGCACATGTTTGTGCAACCATTTACTACATTGACACACTGTACTTTAAATCCTCTCCTAGTGGAGAGGTGGAATGTAAAGGTTAGCTTGACCCACCGAAGGTCATGAGTGCAAACAACCAACCACATAGCAAGAAAAAAATGTGGAGCTCATGTCTGTTTTCTGATTCTAAATCTGAGTAATGAAAGTTCTGTTGTGTGAATGCGTGCAAATCCACCAGTCAACCCTGTAAACGACATGCAGCTTTATCTTATCTAGTTACCAATCTTGATCTGTTTCTCATCCATAAAAAATTCATTCACATGCAGGAACACTGATTCTGTCTCATTTGTTTTGCTTGTTTGTTTCTGATTTTCTCCATGGAGCCACAAGATACTAAACAGTTCCTTCATGTTGGTTAATCTACATACATACAAAACCTTGAGTCATCTGAGCCACACAGAGTGCAAAGTTTGAGTTCTCACTTTGGTACAAAACAGCCAATTTGTGAACTTGGTGTGCTTTAAATTTGTAACACTTAGTAGGAGCTGGAACAAGCTGCAACCTATAAATAAGAGCATTCTGTCTCCTGTCTGTCCGTCTGTCCTTCCAGATGGCCGGACTGCAGGTGGGCAGAAAGATCTACATCATCAATGAAGACCTGCTGTTCCTCCGGACATTTTCGGAAGTCGAAGCCATGATTAACCAGGCTTTCTCCATGCGACGCTCTCTGAGGCTGCTGGTTGCCACCAAAGCTAAGGAGTGAGGAAGCATGCACAGTCAGTCATGCAAACACATGCAGTAAACACAAAGCAGATGCTGTTCTGACTTGCCTTTCTTCTTTCAGGATTGTAAAGATCCCTGACAACCCTGATAGCCTCTCGTTCAGACTATCTGGATCTGCACCTCCTCATGTCCATGCTGTCAGAAAGGGTAAGACAAAAAGGAAAAGGTGCCTTCTAGATCCAACCTATTCACTGGGAAATTGACATATTCAGATCTGAAATATATTTTGTCACCTACTACTTGTTGGCCAGATAGTTTGCAGTCAGAGTTCAAACTCCTGACAGACAAACCTGACTTTGAAACAACAGCCTCAGGCATCCATCTTTTGTATAATCTATGCTGGTTGCTCATGTACTCTGTGATTAGTGCTACTAGTATAATAAGAAACTGAAAATACACCAGACTTGTTTTTATCTTCTCATTCCTCCTACTGTCTCCTCACTGCCTCCTTACCAGATGTTTGTACTTCTTAGAATGGCTTAAAATAGAATAAGGAGAGATTTGCTGTGTGACAAGAAAATTGATGGATGAATCTGTGTGTAAACCAGATGGAAGTATGAGGACAAACGTGTTGAAAAGGACTCACTGAATAGTGCTTCTGAGGAATGTGATAACTTGGTTTTGTTTTACTTTATATCTCCTCTGTAACCCTCCCCTCGCTGCTTTCCTTCTCCATTTCTCTCCTTCTTTGTGTAGTATGTTACCTCTGGCTCTTTGTTGGTGTGTGAGGAGTTTTACATCTAAATTCACTGTAAAGTGTCTAATTTAACCCCACAATACTTTTGAAGCAACCTTCTATTAGAGTTAGATCATTGCTGGCCCTCTTAATTATATTCAGACTGTGAAATTTGCTGTTTTTATATATGAATTGATTACAAAATGTTATAGAATGACCTTAATGCACGTTTTTATAATTTGTTTTCCAAGAAAAAGATGTTTTAAAGGGACATATTAACTTGATTTATTTACCATAACAGTATATCTATGCTTTCCACTGCAGGCTGGGAGGCAGCTGCTGTGGGTCTTCAGCCTGGTCAGGTTATCCTAAAAGTTAATGGTAGTAATGTCAACCACAGTGATTACCAGGAGGTCCTCGAGCACTTCGCTGCACGTGACACTCACCAGGAACCTCGTCAAGCGGTGAGAGGATACACAATATTTATCCCTTCTTCTTAGGAGCAGGTTTTTGAAGCATAAGTCTGTTTTTTATTGTGAGATTAAAAAAAATTGTTCCATAAAGCAATTTTCCACCAAGTCACATCATCACACTCAACACATGGTGTCCAGAGAGGTTTACACAGACTTATGTGCAAGTGCTTGTTAGTGTACAAGAGAAGCTGTTAGTGGTTTACGCTTTTTACCAGCTAAGTATTGCCACAAAATGACATCATAATATATTTATAGTAACTTTGGAAGTTAATTCAACAAAGTAGAACAGCTGTAGAAAAAAAAAATTGATGGTTCAGACAGCAAAATTACCCTCACCCTTCTGAAACATTATCTAAAACATGAAAGAATAAATTAATGATTCTAAAACATAATTTTTTTTTTTTTTATCTCATCAGACAACCTCATCAAAACATTGTTAATGGTCTTTTATAGAAATTACTAGCAGTGGGATTTTGTGATTGTTAGCTGAAACTATAATCCAGCCTAAATTTAAAAAGCACAAACAACAAAGCAATAACTTCTTGATTCTTGATCTCTAACTCGTGACTAGATTTTTCCTTTCTTCTTACACTCAGTACCGCATGGCCGGTGTCAAAACTCAAACTCTTCTCTGCTTGTTTTGACATTCCTGTAGCAGCTTTTGTGTCTCCAGGCAGTATTTCACAAGGCTGCAGACAGAGCTGGATGTCTTCCGTACTGTGTAAAACAGTGTTTTGTTTTGTTTCATTCAGCCTTGCCTACTCTTCTGATAAATCCCTTTTTGCTCCAGCCTACTGAACGAGCTCAGCTGAGCAGCCTTATTTTGGCCTGATTTCAAGGAATGTTTGTTGGTTAATTTAGTTCAAGTTGTTCCAGTCAGCCTTGTGCAAATTATCTCCAGAGGGCATATAGAAATACTTCAGACTTTCCAGTGTACTCACCCTGTAAAGATAAATGTAATCACTTTTTCTTTATATATTTTTCATACTCATACTGTATCATTCTCTACTAATTCATCCACGGTATTATAAGTTCACTTCTTTTGCATCTCATTATATCACATCCAGCATTTTGGATTTTAAATTCTCAAACAAGAGGAATCACATTCAGTTTGTTGGACTTAATCTTTGTTTTCTTGACAGTTTCACTGGGTTTATCGTGCTTTTGAAGATGTAGAAGAGCTACAACACACAACGGATGCTGCTGAGAAGGAAGAGAACCTGTTCAGGCCTTACTCAGTGGAGAATGGTTCTGAGGAGAACACCACCAACGGAACAGGTAAAACTAAAGGCTATAACTTCTGAAAATGTTCTTCGATGTGTTTAAATATGGCAGCTAATGTTATCTGTCACCAATCACAGTGTCACTGAACAGATTTAGTGAAACATTTTGGTTTTCTTTTGAAACTCTGTTACTGTGTGTTTACAGGTTTTATATATTTATTTATCCAGTCATTCACTGACCCACTAGTCATAACATTTGATATGTCAGCAAAGATAGTAGCTAATATCTGTATGAACATTTACCTCTGAATGTGTGAAACTGATCTACAGATCACAGACTTGGCAGACTTTCTCTCTCTGATGAGCTGCCTCTGGTCAGTCTGACGGTTGATAATGTTCACCTGGAGCACGGTGTCGTTTACGAATATGTGAGCACTGCTGGCATCAAGAGCCACGTCCTAGAGAAGATCGTGGAACCTAAAGGCTGCTTCTGCCTCACTGCTAAGGTTTGTTGGTACAGATCCTCAGCTAAGAACTGCTAGTTCTGCTAGAGTAGTTGAGAAAATAAAGTGAAATTTAAAACATTTGTTTGCAGGAGAGCTTCTTCTGAACAGCGACTGAACACCACAGTACACTAAATCTCTTAATAAACCATCCGTATTACACTTTATATCTTAATATCACATTTTCACACTTCAGACAAACGTCTGGATCTATGAAAAGTTAACAGTATTACAAACTTTGCTGTCTCAAAATACAATAAATATTTGCAAAACTTTAATAATCCTGGTATGATAAATATGATACTGTGGACAGAATGTGCTTTAGGGGTGTTTGTTGTACTTTTATTCAGTTATCTTCTGATTCTTTAAGTATATCACTTTTGTTTTTCATTACAAAGGTTAGTGAAATGTGTCACATGTTCTCAGCCTTCAAACCATCATGAATATAGAAGAAGAAAATGATTTTTTTTTGCCCTACTTGTGGTTTTGTTTATTAGTACTAGAGATGTAATCATTTATGTAAAGTAAAAATACATCAAATTTGGATCTGATTTATTCTAAATCTTACTGGAACGGAGCAAATTAAAGTTCTTATCTTTTACTAAAGGGTTGATCAAACCTTTATAATGGTTCCTATCTTTACAGATCCTGGAGGCATTTTCTGGTGATGACAACCACTTTGTGGAGAACTGCAGCCAGCTCATCTCCCAGAGTGATCGCGTTGTTACCATGCCACAGTACGAGTTCAGACAAATCTGTGACACCAAGCTGGAGAGTATCAAGCGGCGTATCAAGAGTTATCTGCAGGTACTGAAACATAATTCTGTTTTGTATTAAACAGCTGTAAAAACAGGAACATCAATCAGCTTCTTGTGAATGTAATAGGGGTGAAAATGGCCAGTCAAACATTTGACGTGCACGTACCAACAGAACCCAGACTGTTCCTTCTTTGCTTATCAATATCTATATTTAACACATTTGTTTAACCCATTATTACCTGCAGCTACTGTTTGCCTCAGGACTGAATACATTAATGCCTGTACAAAAGACAGTTTGGTATGTCTCATACAAAGAATAAGCAAATAGCTCAAATTATATTTTAAACTGATCAGAGAGATTTGAGCTTTTTGGGAGGGGTTAGGTAGAGATGGTACTAAAACAAAATCTGTCAGACAGGTTATGTTGCTAAAATATACAGTAACTGAATGATTTTGTCTGCTTATAATAAACCTCTTCTACATTTAACTGAAAAAATGAGAATTTTTTAAACATTTTATGCTGGTAACAAAATGAGGCCACCTACTGTACATATCATATGTCTTTATATTGTCTCTTATTATCTTATATTTTCTGCAACACTGAAATACTGATGCACTCTTAATGTTTTCCATCACGGTTTTATCCAGTTTGCCAAGGAATTGAAGAACAAGGTGTGGCCCGCCTCCAGGCAGGCTGGTGTTCGTCCTCACCCGCTGGGCTGCATGGACTTTGTTCCCACCAACTGCCACGTCAACCTGATGCAAGTCTCTTACCCCAAAAGCACTACCTCTGCTGGCAGGACTTTCAATATCCGATTTGGTCGCAAAAACTCACTCTTTGGCATGGACCCAGACCAAGGTAGTATTAACTCATTAATACACTCCAATCTCTAATAACATTTTAACATAAGTACAGTCTCATTTCAGTCGCATATTTACAGCTTAATCTAAGCTTCTCTGAGTTCTGTGATAATGCAGCTTAACCCACTCGACACCTGGATTAGTAATCAGTTTTACTTCTTACCATCTTTGTCCATGTAATTCTGGGGTTATTGAGAAGGAAGCACCAGCTGCAGCTTCTACAATAACCAGAAGGCCTCAGCAATGAGTGGTTTGCTATTAAGACTCCATTAGTTTCACATTATTCTCCAGTTATTGACACTATAAATGACTGAATGAGGTTAGAAAAGATGTTGCCTCAAAGTCTGTGTTGGAAGTAATAAATTAATTCAGCATCACTGCTTGAAAAGGTAAAGATGGGAGGAAAAACTTGGCTGAACTATAAAATAATTTCAACAAGAGGTCAAAAAGCAGGAAAACCCTGTATCATTGCATAAAAAAAACATTTGTCTTCAGTTATCATTACAGCCCAACTTTATCATTAGAAAGCTTGGTATTAATTAGGAATCTTCATGTTTAACTGCTGAGCTATGTCTGCTCTCAGCAAAGATGAAAATTCAATCCAGCTGTCTAGACAGCAGTCTGTTAGCATCACTTGCTTTTCTCAATCTGCTTGTCTTCATCTTTTCTTTAACCTCCGGCTGCCAGCCAAACATTTGTCCAGCAGTTGTCAGTTTGAGATGATCTGCTTTGGTTTTCATTCTGCTGGTTTAGCCTGACTACAACAATGCAGATATAAGTTTTATTGCCTGAGATGATAAAAACAATTCTCCCTCCAGCAGTGTCCTGCATGTGAAATGTACATCAAAATGTTTGTATTTAATGTTAATTTACGCACTCAGTTTAGCATTGTATTGTCTGCATATTGGTTGTGTTTTTGTTTTCTTTTAAGAGGAAATGAATTCCAGACAACATTGTTACTTCACAGGCTTTTAACATCTGGGTTAGGTCTGATTGTCAGAGATGCAGTTCGGTTTCATTTCATCGCCACTAACAATTGTTTATTTATTCTCTTCTACTGTCCTCTCTCCTCCTTTCTCGTCCTGTAGCACAACTGAATCCAATGTCTCACACTCAGCACTGCGTGACCAGTATGGGAGCTCCTTCCTGGAGCTGCTCCGGCCTGAAAGTGGATGAGGCAGACTGTAGTGAGGAGGAGACTCTAGATGGAGGCGAGGGTGTGATGGATGGTTCAAAGGCCATCCACAGAGAGGGTGGACTAAGTTTCCTGCTCAAACAGGAAGATACAGAGACGCAGGATGCTTACATATACTTGTACAGCCGCTTGGATGTTGCCCTGAGGGAAATGAAGCAGTACGTTGCTCAAATAGATGTGTAAGTGTGGCACTTCATATCAATACCAAGCCAAGTGCTGACTCTTATGATTTAATAAATATTTTATTTCTGCAATTATATAATGTTAATCTAATTTCTACCTCCATGACATTTCACCCCTCTATATGTGTATAAACTCTGATTTATATATTTAGAGACTGCATAAAAACTAGGAGTTGTTATCTCAGACCTCCTCCAAGGCTGTTTGTCTGCTCCTTTTTGTGTGTCTGCCCTTTGCCTTGTTTAAAGCTGAGGATTTACAAAAGGAACATTCTTCCAGCCCAAAATATTTATGGGCCAGGCCCAGAACAGGAACAGGGAGTGAAGCCAGGATAACATCGAGTGAAAGAGACACATGTTGTGTGTCTTTGCTGAGGAAGGGGTGTGACAGCATGAATGAATAGATGTGTATGTTTTACTCTGGGATATATAATTTAATGTAAATATAACCATAATAATTTTTAATTCTGATTTGTTTTCTAATATGCATTAATCCAGTAAGACTATCTAAAATGTGAAACAACAAAATTGAGTCAAATATATTATTTAAAAAAAATATTTATTTTTTTTATCAGCCTCCTGTCATCAATCACTGAACCCACACAACTTGAAGGTGAAAGTGGGGAACCTCCGGTCTATGACTCCAATCAGACTCCCTCTTTGGCCCCCTGCGAGGATGGCTGTGATCAGGACAAATCAGAACAAGGCGGCATTAAAAAAGTTTGCTTTAAGGTGAATGAAGAAGACCAGGAGGACTCCGGCCATGACACAATGAGCTACAGGGATTCCTACAGGTAACGTTTGAAACAGCTTACACAGCTCATAAATTGCTGTAACAAAACAATAAAGTTGGCAAATAAAATGTTTATTTTGACACCTGAATTTTTAGCTGTAGATTCTATAAAATAAAAACAACATTTAAACTTCCTTTTTACCCCACAAAGCTTCCCCCTCAGAGATTAAAACTAGTTCCAGATGTTGATGTTTTAACAAAGATCGAGAACTAAAAATGGCTTAAAAAATATTTCGGTCAGATCTGGTTATGTCATTTACTTATTGTGAGTCAGTTCTGATTTTTCTGCACGCTTTCAGTTCACCGGGCCGAGCTCCTCTGCGCCCCACCTCCCACCACCCACTAAGATGCAGTTATTGGTCGTTGGTGTGGTGGCCTCGTGTGTAATAGAGCCAAATGTTCAGGGCGCGGCCTCTGAACCCACTCTGTCATTAAGTCAGGCCACGCCACGTAAAATTCAACGACCTCATCGTTATAAAATGTAAAGGAATATGTAAGCTGCTCTGTGTGTAGCACTCACATGTACACACACTGTTTACTAAGGATTTAAAATACTGGTGGGGTAAACAAGATTTCTGAATAAAGTATAAAATTTTGGACTACATAACATGTTTCTGTATTTACATAGAGGTGGGTGGTAGAATTTCTGTTGAGGGAATCAGACATTAAGATGTGGTGATACAGCAGTAGTGCTACTGACAGGGTTTACACAGAGAAACAGTGTTAGAATAAAGATAGAAGAGACGAGTTTCAGCAGACACAGTCTCTAAAGAACAATCAAATGTCATGCAGTTCACCTTATTAATCAGATAATGAAAGTCCTGAACTATCTCTGCTGGTTGTACTTTTGGTATCTACAGTTGCATTGAGTAATATAGTTGGAGTCACTGGAGAAAATGGTGATAATTTGTGTCTGCTTTAAATTGCTCATTCTAGTATCTATCTGTATCTTTGTGATTGTGTGGCTCTTTTTTAGACTTTAGTCTTTCATGTAGACTATCTAGAGAGTATCCAGATCCAGATTACAGTTCAGCCTTAGTGTCACAATCTATCTCAAGTGATTGATTGTCCTTACATACCTAAAATGCCAAATAGTTTTGATCATTACTTCTGTTTGACTGACATCTAAAGTTAATCCAACTTACAGAATTTCTTAAAGATTTGATCAGATGGTTGATTTTTGACAGCATTTCCATGAATGTTGCACTTTAAAATGTAAGTGGTTGCAGTAAATTCTTTATTTTCAATATAAAAACTGCAAATGGGATCATAAATGTTATTGATTTTAAGATAAATACAGAAGCAGTGTGTGATAAAGTTGTTATTAGCCCTATTTTTTCTTAATATGTATATATGTATTGCACTTATACTTGTTTTAGACATTTAAATACATCAGTTAGGATTTTAGGATAAGTTTTGAATCATAATCGATTATAACACTGTAATTATAAAACACTGTAAAATTGTCAAGAATCTCAGAGTGTATGTGTACAAGCAGGAAAAATATCTAAGTGCTGCTCACACTTTTAGAAAATTACCTGTTTCATGTATGAGACAAACCCAGACAGTGAGAGTGTGTCTGTCTCTGAATTCAATCCAAGTGTAGATGCACAGATCCAGATGTGGAATTAACCAAGTTATCCAAACTCTCTCCCCAGACTTTTATTGCATCTGTGGTCCCACCTCCCCACCAGTCCAAATACACACACACACACACACACACACACACACACACATTTAAATACACATTAGAAAACCACAGAATAACAGGGCAGGTGATATCCGGCCTGAATCGCCCACTTTTTTATGCAGGCAAGCTTAATAATATTGAAGGAAAACATTAAACTCCTGATGTTTTGGAGCTCATACGCTCTTGTTTTTCATGCAAGTTGTGAATCTTTCACAGCTTCTCTGAGGGGATTTCAAGCGTGCTCACTTAAATCCATGTATAATTTGAGTCTCATAAATCCTACACATGCTTGCAGTAATCATGTTGAATCATGTAAATGTATGACTATAAATGCCAGACTAAGTTATTTCAGAAGTTGTTGTCACAGGGAGGCAGAAATTTGTACACCCCAGAAAGTAATCCTGAAAACACTGGCTGCGCTGAAAGGGAAATAAAACAAAATTTACTTCAACCTTTAACGTCAAATAGCTAAAAACACTAATATAGCCACTTTTACTGGAAGCTCCCTCAACAGTAAAAGTTAACAGTGGCAGTTGTGGGACTCATAAATTATTTTGGGTTTCTTGTGCTACTAATCCAAAGAATAATATACAATCAGGAGGATTATTTGGCCACAAGATTCAAATTCTGTGTTCTATTAGTTCAGAATAAACTTCTGCTGTCTAATTCATGTAAACTTTATGCTATTTGCAGCGAGTGCAACAGCAACAGAGACTCTGTTCTGTCCTACACCAGTGTACGAAGTAACAGCTCTTACCTGGGAAGTGATGAGATGGGATCAGGTAACAGATGGCTGTTTCTTATTTTGGGGAGAAGGTGGTGGGGGGGTTATCCAAAGGCCTTCTGACTGTTTTCTGTGTTTTTGTTAAAAAAAAATTGTTTGGTTACACATTTTCTTTTGTTTTTTATTTAATTTAGACACGAGCCATTTGTGATGCAATATGAGAGTAATAGGAGTGCCCCCAAAAAACTCTTCACACAAATAGCAGCAAACATGCTTTTTAATGTCAGAGGAAAAAAAATAAGTAATGACTATTTGCATAAGAATTATTTATAATTTTCTGATTTCCTGCCCCTTAAAAAAAAAGAAATACTTCAGATATTTTTTGAAGAACTTACTGTGGTCAGATTTTCGAGAAACATTTCACGAGGCCACAGTCACATTTTTGCTATCTGAGCCAAGTATGTGTCCACTGCTATTTATCTTCCTGTTTTTATCAACATTCACCAATTCAGATTAATTCTTTAGATACAATCAACAGTTACCCCTCTCTGAATTTGATGCTTTGATAGAAATTTACAGAGTACAAAAAGCTTTAGATGCATTGGTTTGTAAGTCTTCAATTAAATCTTATTATTCTATATTTGTAAATAGGGGATGAGCTGCCGTGTGACATGAGGATTCCCTCCGACAAACAGGACAAGCTTCACGGCTGCCTCGAGCATCTTTTTAACCAGGTGAGTTTCAGTGTTCAGTGTTATAATTTTTATAGAATTAGAGCAAAATTTAAGCTTCATAGTTCATCACTTTTAATTTGTTGGTTTTACTTGCAAATTAAGTTATCTTCTGGTGTTAATGAGGCTAACAGTACTCTGTTACTATGTTGTACTCTCCTCTACAAACACATTTTGTAAAGCAGCCTTTGTATAATTATGTAAAAAAATATAGTCACTGGACAATAAAAAGGAAGTACAAAAATAAACAAATTATGAGGAAATAGAAAAGGGGAAAAAGGCAAAAAATACAAAGAAATAAAACATATTTACATTTTTAATGTATATCAATTTAAAAAAACAATGTAAAAGGAAATTTTAATTTAAAAAATAATAACAGATTAATGTCATGTCCTATTGACTTGCTATTATTTATCAAACTATTTGTATATTTTGTGTCTGTTCTTGATTTCTGTGTTCTGGTTGACTTGATGTGCTTAACTAAACCCCTAAAAATAAATGTATTTTAATTGATCAGTCAGCACTTGTGCAGATTTATCTAATACAGTTTAATATCCTTTGTTACGGGACTTTTTTATTACTTTCCCATAATTTTTCTCCACAAACATGGACTAAGTAAAAAAGATTTTTTTTCACCTCCTGTTGGCAACATTTGATGTTCTCTAATCCACTTTGTTGGCTGCAGTTCTTTGAACATGCAAACTGCAGCTCAAGGAACCTTCAAGTACAAGTGTTATTGTTGAATGACTACCTGAAGTATTTGCTGCATTATGTGTCGTTTATATGTAAATTATTTAGGATGAATTAAGGTGGCTGTGGGAGGAGATGATACAAAGATTTCTCTACTTTTCTAACAGGTTGAATCCATCAACGGCCTCCTGAAAGGAACTGTAATGACCAAAGCTTGTGAAGAGACCAAGCACTTTTACTCAGACCTCAGCCAGCCAGGTATACACTGTGTTTCACTGTGTGTTCACTGTCTGCCTGGGGAGGTGGGTCATTATCACATACAAACTGACACTCTGTGGTTTTATGCAAATAGAGTTTCGTCAAACAGATGACTGGACTGCCCGCTGTCGTTATGTTATCTACAAGAACATCCAGGAGGACCCTTGGAACCTGCCCAACTCAATCAAAACCCTGGTGGAAAGTCTGCAGAGATTTGTGGATGGTGAGAGTAACATACATGTATCTGCACTACATTCCTGTCACAGTATCATATATGAATATAATCAGTCATTTCATCTTACTTTTGTTCTACCTCATCAGATGGAAAGAACCACCTTCTTCTGGCTCTATTAAAATGTACAGGTCAGTGTTAAAATGGTTTATATTCAGAGTGAGACTGCAGCAGATCTTCAAACCAGATCAAGCCCCGTTTTAATTTTACATGAAATTAACAGAAGAGACAGAGGCCATGAACTCTCAGGGGACAGGAAAGGTGTCATAACCGGAGAATTTTAAGAGAGTGCAAAGTTTCGAGCCATTTGAAAATGAGCTCATTCATCAGCTTTTATGGGACATCTGCTGATGACTGAAACATTTTTAAAAATCACATCTGTCTTCTTCTTAATTATTAAACATTGGTTTTAAAGGAATAAGTTTCTCAGTTGTATTTAGTCTGTTAGTTTTTTCTGGATTAATATGCATTGCTTATACAGTATCATAAAGTTAATTTAAAGGAGCAAGTTAAATTTAACTTTACAGACTGGCTCTTTTTTTTACTACCTACACAAATCTTCAGCCTTTATTTGCATATTTCTGCTGACACAGCAGCACTCCTTTTCCTCCTACTTTGATTTCTGATATTATCATTTTCTGCCTTCCCCTCTTGCACCTTCAATAGACACATCCCTGCAGCTGCGACGGGATGTGATCTTCTGCCAGGCAGCGACGGGCGCATTGTGTACGCTGGCCGAACAACTGCTGACGGCCTTGCGGTCGCGGTTCAACAATGCCGGCGAGTACCAGGAGGACAGCAAGGAGACCAGCCGCAAGTGGCTGGAGCAGATATCTGTCATTGGTGTTCTGCTGCACTTTCAATCCACGCTTGCTCCACATCTGGTGAGTTAAAATGTTCTATATTTCTTCCATTCTTTTATTTATATAGTTTTGTAATTTGATCAAATTTGTTTTTAAGAATTCTTAACAAACACCAAAACATTGTGATCTTATATCATTAAGTTAGTCCTGCTCTTTAGCCGTGCACCTGTCTCAAGCTACATGAAAACTTTCTTCCTGGTGTGAGTTCTGAGCTTTTCTTTTCTCTCTCTTCCGGCAGAAAGAGGAGCGAACTATGCTGGAGGACATCAAGGCAGCCCTGTTAGACTTGGACAAAGTCACTGTGTTCTTCAAGCAACTGGAGGACGAGTGTCTAGTTGCAAGTAAGAGACTGCAGCAACAAAGACTGACTTTACCCTTTCAGGCCACATCATTTCTAATTTGCAGCTGAATGTTCTGACCAGCTTCTGTTAGGAGAATGTATAGAAGCAATTGAGGTTAAAATGCCATTTAAACATTTTCAGTGGGAAGCTACTGAATTGGAAGCTAAAGTATCTTTAAATGAAGCAGAATTTTGAGCCTTTTTACATCCTTCATGCCCTTGTCTCACTGATCACATGACAAGTCCCGACAAGCTTGATTTAAATTAAACTGCTGCTCTAAATCATATGAGAATCCTACTTGTGTGTACATTTAAAGCAGTTTGAGATTTAGAAAAAGTTAATTTAACCAGTAAACAAAACATTTTCTCTTCTAAAGGTAGTCTATATAAGCTTATTTTTATGCATTACTTATGTCTTGCAAACAGCTCAAGCATTTATTTTGTGCCTTTCCATGAGCATCTTTTTGAATTGGACCCATTTATTAAAGTTGGCATTGTGAGCATGTTTACAAAGCCTTAAACCTGGGTGACTTAGGTCCTGTTTTAATAACTTCACTATCTGCATTTATTGAAAATGTGCCCGGGTTACCGGAAGTCTTAAAGCCAACAGACACAAAAGATGGTTTCATCTTGCATCAGTGCTCTATTCAGCAGCTTCAATATGGTCAGCAACGATTGCTGCTCAAAGGAAAAGCACTTAAAGCACTTCCCTTTTTAACAAGCAAAGATGTGGATGAGGCAGAAATTTGCTATTGTAGATTTATGCTTAGCTGCAGAAAGTAGGTTGTGTACATGTGTAGAAAACAGTGCATATGCTAACAACTCACTGCACTGTGATTCTATTCACCAGTAGTGAAGGGCATGCACAGATACACATCACTACAGGTTCATTCTTGTATTGTTTGATGTAATTCTTTTTTAACTAGTTTCTTTGCTGAAGTTGCATATTGGCTCAGACTGCTGCAGTGCAGGTAGATATTTGTGGAGTCAGAGTAAACTGGACAGTATTGATTTACTAATAGCATCAATGTGCTGTGAGCCATTGGTACAAACATGTAACCCACACATGATGTGAAGTACATGCATTCAGCCTGGAGCCTCAGTGCCAATTCAAAAGGGTTACTGCTTGATGGGTTTTCCAGGAACTGAACTCTGACCCTAAAGGTTGCTCAGTAAATATCATCCATTTTCTCAGAACTGGTCAGGACTCACTGTTAAAATGTTCAAGAGTCGACAAATGTTACCTTCACATTTAAAAATTATTTCAAGACATGTCACGTGTTATAAATGGTGTATAAACATTTATATATTTGAATACATATTTATAGATATAATATTTTTACATTTCCTTGGACACACTTTCTCCAACAAACATCTGAAAAAGGATCTGAAAGTTTTATCATCCTTTTATTGATTGGTTACTGTATGCCAGATGTTGTCTGTAACATGTACACTCAAAACTAGTTTAACTCTTGAGATTAGGTACTTCTGAACCTTCAAGTGGATGTTCATATTTTAACCCTTAACGCCATGCTTGCCACCGTACCGGACTAGGGATCGTCAATTTTACATCAATACCAGCAAGTTATACATCGTTGGAAAGCATTTCTTCTCAATAAAAACGTCCAAAACATATTTTTTATGCCAACCAGTCACCCTAAAAAATTAAGAGCTACTACCGCCAGCAATGTAGGTATGGAAACTTTTGTGTGCAAGCTCTAAAGAGGTGGATTTGTGGGGTTAAGAACCCAGATTCATTTCTATAGCTGGAGATTTAAACATATTTTCATATTTTTTTAATCTTTTGTGAAAAGCCATTCAGTGAAATGTTGGGGGGTGAAAGGCCTTTTAAAGGGATGCAGAGCATCTCAAATATAGCTCACTAAAACAAAATAAGAATATAAATACAGTTTGCTTACAAAGGAAGACATTCATCCACATTATTCATAAAGACAGGACTTTAAGATTACAGTCTTGTTAATGTTTTTTTTGCTATTTTTCTGTTGCAGACACACCTGTATGTTATCAGGTAGAGGGCAGCCGGCATGCCTTGAAGGTCACCATGTACCTGGACAGTTGTCACTTCAATGAGCTGCCCAGTCGGCTACAGAATGGAGGCAGCCTCAAGCTACAAACAGTCCTTTTCAGCAGAGGTAAGACTGGGCAAACTGGGAAAGTTTGAGGGAAATAACACTAAGTGCAGATATTATTCTCTCTTTTTACTATACAATAACTCGCTGTCAGCACTGTAGACAAAGTATTAGTGTAATAATTTTCTTGACTTCTAATAGTCTTCTACAAACTGATTTTAGTGACATATGTCTGAAATACATCAAAATAACTAAATAAATCACATACATTAGACACATAGATTTGAATCATTTGAAAACACTCAGTGTGTCGTGCACCCATTCAGCCTCTCATGCATGTGCATTTGCTGATAGCTTTACATGCTGTTATTAAGTTAGACTGAAGGCATTTGTTGGTCTCTTCCACTTTTGCACTCTGTTGCTCCTTTTAGTTCTCCATCAGAGACGTTCAGAGTGCATTATGCATCACATCAGTCTGCCAAATAGCCATTCATTTTCCATACAAAAGTGCTAACTGGAACTCTAATACAGTGAAATGGCTCATATTCTCCCTGTGTACTTTAGAGTACGACGCAGTTTAGAGCGATAGACTTGTTCAGCTGTGTGGAGGAACATCGCCACCTACTGGAAAATAGATCTGGCTGCATGTTTTTGATATGACAGATTGCAAAGTGAGAATAAATGGGCTAATATTTCCTTTTTCTTCAGTATTTCTGATATCAAGAGTCTGAACTCTAAGGCAAGTTCAGTGTTAATGTTACAATATTTTTTTATAGAATTATATAGCACAGTGATCAGGTATAAAACAGTCTGAAGTTTCAGATGTGGGGTTTTGAAATTTTGCGTGTGCATTGAATAAAATGTCTCCTTGTTTTACTTTCCAGCTTTGGAGCGTCCAGAGGGAGTGTCCCAACAGGACAACATGGACATGGAGGAGTTCCAGCAGCGTATCAATGCTATATCACTGGAGAAGGTCAAGGCTTACTATCGCAGACTCAGGTACGCTGTCCTACTCTGCATCACAGCCCCTAGGTGGCTTCACCACCACTCAGAATGTCCTTTAGTTGGGTTGGACTAAACTTACTTAAACTATATATTTTAAATGCTGTCTTAAGAAAAACAAAGACACCCTCTTCTTTGTGAGGGTTAGTAAACTTCTGGGTGTGTATGACTCCTTTGGAAATATCATCAGAAAAAACCCTGTCTTGAAAGATTGTGGCAGCACAGTTACATCTGAACAATCTGTTATGATGTACTTTAGATAGACGGGATCAAAATGGAGCGCCGTATGGACACATCATTTCAACACAGTCACCTCATGCTAACTGTGAATCTCAGGAGTGAAGGGGTTAATAATTTAGTGTCTGTTTTGCGGCCACATGTCTGAGATACCCCAGTCAAGGACAAAAGGCAACAGAAAATCTACAAAAAAGAAGAAATACAATTTGTTAAATAAATAACACATTATGAAGTCATATTTCAACCTAATTTAAAGATCTGGTAAATAAAAGATACATTTTTGTTTTATACACATAAAACCTTAGAATTAAAATAAAACGTAATCCTTACAGTGACTGTATTTGTTTAGACTTTGATTGTTTTTTCCAGGATTTTTAGGTGTAATCATAATTTCTGCTAGATTATATGTGCAATAATTCCCAGATCATGAGTCATCATTGCAGCATTAGTAACAGATGAAGCACTACAGCAGGTCAATATAGTTTAAAGTGTCTGAATCTCGATGTGCCTGATTCAGCTCTCAAACTGAATGAGTCATAAGACACAAACCCTGTTTATTTTTTTACAGTAAGTAAAACTAAAACATTCAATCCAAATTGTTTTGTCCCCACAGAGCTTTTTATCTGGAGAAGTCCAACCTCCCCACTGACTCCAATTCCACAGCAATGAAGATAGACCAGGTAAATATTCTCTGATGTATTTTACGTTCTCTGCTTTTAATACAATCAGGATTGTCATTTATCACACAGATTTGTATTTTGCTCAAGTAATACAAGTCATTTTTTATATAATGTTGTGACTGAATATAAATGCTAAGTACAGATACTGGGCCTTGAAGTTAGAGACCTTCAACCAAGCATTTCAAAAGTAAGATGAACTGGTTTGACACCCTGTCCTGTGGAAACCCCCGTAGCTTTTCCAGACCCCCAATTAACTCCAACTAACTTCAACACATCAACATTATAAATTGATGTAATTTCAGCTTGACTTCTAGTGTCCCAGACTGACTGTAGCTGACAAGAAATGTGTAGAACATAGTGTTAAACTAAAGAAAGATCACAGATATAAACACACATTTGTGAGATTTGTGATTTTTTTTATGGTGTTCCATCTAACAAGTCAGATATTCTACTTTCAATATAATTTCAGTCTGCAAATTTCTTTTGTCACATGGTTTTAGATTGTGTGATTAAAAGCTGCTGCCATTTTGCAATTTATTCATCCTGTTAAAAAACTAAAACTATTTATTCATTCAGTAGTAGTTTAAATGACTTGTCAAGATGGGAAATGTTGTTGAATCATTTTATCCATTCCAGTTAATTGCTGCGTTTCTTTCATCACCACTTTCCCCCCTCTCACAGTTACTGCGGCCCCTCAACACCCTGGATGACCTCTGTCGACTCACGCAGTCCTATGTGAACGTGCGTCCGAGTGCCCAGGGCCACCCGTCAGGTGTCAGCGTGCTGTGTGTGTCCTCTGAGCTGTGTAACCGCCTGGGAGCCTGCCACATTACCATGTGTGCCACGGGCATGCAGAGGTCAGTCTGGTCCCACACCAGCATTTTTAAAATGCTTGTGTTATACCACTGGACTGTCACCTTGATAAAAGACTAGCAAAATTCACATTCGATGATCCGCTCTAATGAACTGCTAAAGCTCAAACAAACCTCGCCGTCTGAATCTATTTGGTCTTCAAAGTGTCCTGCAGATGCTCATTCTGACAGCTGCATCAGTGTGTGAATTATAAACATGTGCTTAAGTGTCTAAATTTGCCCCTTTGTTCTCTGTAGATGTACCCTAAATGTGACACTGGAACAAGCGATGATTCTTGCCCGGAATCACGGCCTCATGCCACGCTGCATCATGCAGACCATGGACATAATGAGGAAACAGGTAAGACTCCAATTGTAGGTGATTCAAATTAACACTTACTCTGCAAATGGGTTGTTATGCATCTGTTTTATAAGATCTGCAAACATAAAAATATAAATCAGTTCACTAAAGCATTAAAAAAAAATACAAATTTCCTCAATATTCTGTTCTACCAGGGGGCAAGAGTTGAACTCTCTGCCAAAAATCTCAAGGTTATGGACCAGATGCCTCCATCAGCTCCAAGGTATACCGTTCTCATTCAGTTTCACCCATGTTATCACTTATTTTAAGTCACAAACAGGACTGAATCTTGTTATTTTTCTTTTTGTAACAGGCTCTTCAAGTTGTGCTTGCCACCCTCAGATGGCGATCTCTAAAACCCCTCAGAGAACCATCAGAAAAAAATGTAGAAGTGGAAATATTAAGAAGACAGAAATTCTAAGTCTGACTTTTTATTTTTAAGTTATGCTCCCATTCAGAAAACCTTTGCTCCTCTCCACCCCTCACCCACAAGTTTAACGTGGATCATCAATATAACCAGAATCATCAGTACAAGCTTCACAAGACTGTTCCAACAACAAAACAAGGAGCTATAAATCAACTATGGAAAGAGTCATTAAACCCAAGACTAGCCACGTACTGCTACTTGGGAATGACTGTCTTCAGATGCAAAACTTATGTAAACAGTTTAACAACTGGTGCAAAATATTTATAACATGAGCAAACCAGAGAAAAGGATGTTCACATCGTTTATTCTGAGCTTCTGTTATTAACTGGATTAACCAAACTACCAAACTACCTGTAGCTAAGTGAATTAAATGTCTGTTACAAACTTTGCCATGGACTGCAAACTCCAGAGTTATTCTGTAGCTGTGAGGGCTGGTGTTCCTCAGGGCTCCGAGTTTAGACCACAAGTTATTTGAACACGGGAGGGGGGGTTGTGTGCTCTTGCTGGCTAAGTAGTTGCAGAAAGAAAAAAAAATAGACCGTGAGATGGAAGTAGGGATGGAGGGACAGATGAAAAAATGAAAAGGAGGGCTGTTATTTTTCCCAGTCCATTGCATGTGGTTATCGTGCAATTACTGTAAGTTTAGTATTACTGCACTATATGAAGGATCGTTATTTATTGTGTCCAGAAGGAACATTTTTATTACTTATTTCATCAGGTATTAAAGAATCTAAAAGCATTCCAACATACTTATTGAACAGTATTTAAAGGACCAATGGCACACCATTTTTTAGCTGTACCTGCTTGTGTATTTCATTTTTATTTAAATATATTGAATTTGAATATTCAGTAATTGTTAAATTACTCATCAGGGCATGTAAGGGATGGAGTACCTAAAGCTAGCTAGTGAGAATCAGGACAAAGGTAGAAATAACTTTTGAAAAACAAAGCTGTTTCTCAATAAGCAACCAATTCAGTTGTGATGCTGAATCACTGTTAAACTGTTTATATATTTATTTAAATGTTCTAGATTAAAGATTGCCTTGTGTTGACTGAAATCTGACTTTTAAATTGGCTTTTAGGTTGTCTTGAAACTGTCATGTTTACTAAAGAAAGAAGCACAGTGATTGGTCCATGCAGTGTTAACTAAAAGTACTGTAATCAGTTTTTGGATTAGGGCTTACGACATGACAAAGGGACTGTTTAATGACTGAAACACAGTAACATTACTTTACTGCTGATTTTATTTTCTTGTAAATAAAACTGTAACCATGTCAGAAAAGAAGATAGGGCAGCAGCAGAATAATGCTATAAATTATACTGGATTATTTTTATGGAAATAATATAGTATATAAAACTTTTTTGTATTTGTGACTGTGTGTTTGAAGAGATTCTTCTTCTGGTTTGAACATAACCTCACTGACAAATTGTTTTGGACTGTTAGACATGTTCAGCATGCATATTGATAACTTCTTTTTACATGCTTCGTTCATTAGCAAGATTCTCTCTATTTATTTAAAAACAAACTGATTACATCGGAGCATGTCAAAATAGTCTCAACTGTAGCATGAAGCATCCATCATATGAATAGTTCCTTGAATCATCTTGAACCAGAGCAGTGTCAATGAAAACTTCCTGTTAGTTAGAATAAACTGGTCATCTGTGTGTAACCTGTTCAGATATGACCTAGTGACTGCAGCATGTTGATGTAGCTGGACGAACACGTCACTGAGTTCCAATTTGTTAGCATCATTCTAATGTTCTCTATTGTATATACTTTATCTGCAATTTTATGTTGCTTGAAAATAATTGTACAAAGACTTTTTTTGTTGAATCTTTCTAAAGTCATCAGTGTAAATTGTATCTTAACAAGTTAGTAAATAAAATGTTCTTGGTATAGTGGTGTTTTTATTTATTTTTGCAGTTTGTGTCCCATTAGTGGATGTTGTTTGATATGGAAATCTATTGTTCGCATTTAAAAAAGTTTCACTTTCACAAAGCTTTTGTTTTCTTTTTGATAAGTCCCACTTATTCATGTACTGCCTTTTAGCCAATGCATGTGTAGGTTCAATTTAAAAGGAATGAACATGAGATTATCACATCTCTTTTCCTGTTCATATTGTATCAGCTGACTCTAAGTGCTGCTGCTCTTCTGATTTGGTTTCCTGTTTCAACTTTCTTACTCATAGTTTGTTATACACCACTTGATCATCGAATGCCTTTAACTAATGGTTAGAATGAATCCCAGCACATTCTGCTTTACCTTTTCATTTTAAAGCTTAACTTTACTCTTGAGTTTGCTGCAGTTAATCCTGTATTTTTATAAATGACTGTAGCCCTTTTGCGTCTAAAATGCTAAAAGTGATTTTTCAAGGTTTGATTTTGTTCTTATTTTCAGAATGCAAACCGTCAAACACCCTGACATAGTTTTTGGTCCATTTATCTGACTGAAAAAATCTGCACCTCTGAATATTGTATTAACATGCATCATCCAATAAAAGCTTTCATTGTAGCTTCCCTGCTGGGTTGGAGTTGAGTGGAGACAGTTTGCGAGGTTATCTTAGGTTAGAGTTTAGGAACTGAAACACCTTATTTTCCTCAAATAATTCCAATGAGTGTTACTAATCTGAATGAAATTTGCAACTTGACCAACCAGAACAGAAGGTGAAGGAAGTCTGATTACATGTTGAAGTAGATTTTACATTCTAATTCATGTTTAGCCTCTGTAATATTGCAGGCTGCTTCTAATTTGCTGATGCCCAAAGTGATTAGAGAGTGGATGGTAGTTCATTTGCATCCCCCCCTTGCTGTGCTCCTGTCCGGAAGGGGATAAGAAGATACACTGTGCATTTTCGCATGGTTGTTACAAAAGGTTTTCTACAGGGACCGACACCAACTGCATTCACTAGCAGCACACACCCCTCAGCACCGGTGATGCATCCCCGCGGCAAAGGCACGGCTAACTCCTCCTTAGAGTCGTCTGGACTTTAGAATGGTGCAGAAATCTCTCAACGGCGGGGTTTACCCAACTCAAGCCGGAGAGAAGAAACCCAAAGTCGGGTTCGTCGGCTTGGACCCGGGCGCTCCAGAATCCACCAGGGATGGGGCGCTGCTCATTGCAGGTTCGGAAAATACAAAGCGGAGCAGCATCCTAAGCAGACCCAGGTCCAGCATCTCCTGCGGAAGACCCAGACCATCGAAGAAAAATGCCAGCTATCGGAAACTACAATCTTTCCTCTATAATGCGCTGGAGAGACCTCGGGGATGGGCGTTTATCTACCACGCTTATGTGTAAGTGCTTCTCAGGCTTTACCTAAACACGTTGAGCCGGTCACTGTGGCCTTTTTTTACTTGGTGGTACATCGCTGTGTCATGATTTTGGGGGTGGGGGTGGAGGGGGGATCCTGATGTGGAGTTTTGTAGGTTGTTTCTTTGTGCTTAATGACGCATCACATGGTTAAATTCTGTCAAACTGCTGTAGTCTGATCATGAGGTATCTCCTGATCTGCATCAACTCTGCTGTAACTCATAAAATGGACTTTTGCACGATGTGCTCCTGTCAGATAATTCCTCTCATGTGTTCAGGGCACGTGTTCACATGTGTACGCTGGTTTTCATTGAGGGGTTTCCACCGAGTTGCGGCATGTTTCAGCACCGTGATCTGTGGACAGCTCCGGCCGGACCGCCTCAGTACTTTTACTAATTAGTCCAACATTGCAGTCTGGCTCTGCACAGTGATGACTCCACATATAAATGGACTTACATGTGCAATCAAATTGGAGCGCTCTGCTCTTTACAGCAGGTCTGGTTCTATTTCTTGCTGCGGGAGCATAGTTTCCCTTTGAGAACGGTTCCAAATCAAATTGTGTCTGGGATGAAGAATTTTTGGTGAATTTCCAGAAGCAATCTTTTAAGGAAATGGGTGACATGATTAAAAATTGGGGGAGATCTAGTGCAGCAATTTAGCAATGCATCCCTCTGCAAATCTCTTAAAATGGAATTGAACAGAAGCCATGCAGGAAATTTATCTTCAATATTATTTCCAGATCATTTCTGTTTTATTCCTTCATGAATCCTTTTTGTAATGCAAAATTCATGTTTCCTATACAGAAAGCATCTCAAGCTATTACCTAACTAATGAGTGAGTGAGTGCAGTTTATTGTTCTTACCAAAACCTGGAGTGTACATTGATGAAATAATTACAATAGCTTTGCCCAGCAGATGTAGAGCTTCAGTTTTTAATTGAAAATGTAAGTGAATTTGTTTCAAAGTGCCCTTCGGTGGTGCGTGACTCCTTCCAGTTCAGTGATACTGCATGTTTGGTGAGTAGGTGAAATGGCCACAGCCATTAAGGAGTTCACTGTGAACAGCATTTTGACTCCCCTGAGATGGTGCCCAGAAATGAGCATGTTTCTCCATGTTAAAACACATACACACACTCACTGGGGCACTTCTGAAATATTAACTGAATACTATAACAGCTAAGGGAAGCTCTCTGACCATTTGTTATGCTCTTTAGAAGACTGACCAATGACATTCTCTGGATAGAGCTATGTTTATTTAGTTATTGTGATTTTTACCTTGTTTTTTGGGGAAAAAAAGAACAAAACACATACGTACAGTAAAACGAGGACCCAATCTCCTTACTGCAAAGGAATCTGTACAGGACAATTGAGGTTCTACATTAATTCCACCTGTGAGTTTTATGCATTTTTCATACTCACTCACATCCCTTAGTCTTCCACTTCTTTGCTTCCAGTCTGATTATTTATGAAGCTATCATGTGGTTACATAATCATATCTGTCTTCACTTGCTTTTTTCATTCATACTTTAAACTAATTAGAACAGCTTCACCCATGAAACACTTTTCACTCTAAACAGGTTTTTAAATTAATTTTATCTGGAAATGTTTGATGGGTTTTATGTTGCATTTGTCATAATATGTGTAATATGACTTTACCTTCTTATCTTCTCAATCTTTTCATTTCATTCTGTCTGCAGTAGCTTTCTGAAACCAAGGCTCCTTAGTTCTTCATCAGTTCCGTCTCTTGGTCAACATCAGTTAAAGGGCAGAAACTCAGTGAGCCAGAGCCACAGAGTTTTCATTAGATCTCAGTTTTAAGATTCAGTTTGTAAAATGGACTCAGGAACAGAAAACATGGCTGTTTAGAAGGTTTATGATAACAGATGACAGAATAAAAAAGACCTTTGTCCATTTATCTCCACAACATGTCAGTATATTCCTGCATTGCTTCCTGCATTGTTATATTGCAATATATGGCACTAAAATAGATCAGTTTGGCTTCTTTTTCTGCAAGAAAGAAGAAGAATATTATGAACAAAGACCACAAGAAGAACAAGAGTGAACAAAGGCTGCAGCTGATGATACATCAGTGAAACAAAGCTGATTCTGGGAGAGATTCTGGAACAGTCAAGTGGCAATCTGGGAGATTTAGTTCATGATCCAGTTAGACACTATTTTGCTGATCTGGCCTGCTGAAGGAAAACTTGGGAGGAAATAAGGCAAGGTCAATATACTAGACAGATGTTGGCTGCCAAGCTGCTGGGATGTGACTGAGTGCCCTATTTCAGGAAAAGAGCAGCCTGCTGTGGAAATTTAGATTCTGAATGGTTCTGGGTGAAATGTGTTCTTCTACTGCTTAAAATGTTGATAAAAATCATAATAAGTAGAAAGCATCTAGTTTAATCCATTATATTGAATCAAGAGTTCCCTCGATGTTGCCTAATTCAAAACAAACAAGTTTAGAGCAACCACACCCTTATTTACTCAGACTTATTGGGTTCTCTGAAGGTTAACACACTGGAGATAATTGTTGCTCTAAAATTTAATATTCTCTAAAAGTGAAATGAGATTACCTAATCATCCTTCTGTTTTTTTACAGTTACACTTTATTTCATTTGTGGCTGAGCAGGAAATGCAACAACTTTATTTACTTTAAAATAAAATCCTTCATATGTTCAGTTTACCAAACAATGAAAAGTGTGTAAATATTTCATCTATTTTTTTTTCAATGTTTGAAACAAAACAAAACAACAACAATAAGAAAATTAGAAATGTTTGTGTTGCCTGCAGCATGTTTAAATCATATGGGACAAGATCAGCATGTTGCTGGAAAAGCTGTGCTTAAAAAAGTCAGGAACATTTAAACATTTGACATTTAAAAAGTAGTAACCCCAAAAGGTTCCCAACTATGTAGGTAAATAAACCAGCAAGTTTAAAAACATTCTAAAGAAATTATTTTGTATTATAAACTTCTATCAACACATTTGCTTTTCTTGAATCTAAACACAGAACACATAAAACCAGGTCCCAGATATAAAGTTAAGAATTTGTAATTCAAATTAAAAGTGATTTAACTTCATGTAAGAGATGTTTCCTTCAAGTTTCAAACAAAGTTGAGTTTTACATTGTAACTGGTTCTGACTGGTTTTAGTTGCATCATACATCTTGTTGACACGCCGATAGTTTCTTGGCTATCGGCTCTATCGGCTGATGGGGTTCATTTTCTTTTTATTCCTTGATGCTGATTCCTTATTTTTCATTTGATTTAATAAATATGCAAAACTTTAATCCTCACAGCAGATTAAACTCTCTTGTTTTGCCTGATCAGTGTCAACATCTGTGAGTCAATAGGAGGACAGCATGAGCAGTGACAGCGTCACTGCTCTGGTGTCTTACTTTTCACCAGATTGATGTCTGTCATCTCTCAAGCTCCGGTGGTGAGCCTGCAGCCACACACTGCTGATGGAAACTCTTTGCTAAAGAAAAATCTTTTTTTCTTTATTTATTCTCGCCTCGCTTGTCGCAGTCCAAATTTAGCACGATGAGTATGTCTGGGTAGGCAAAGCTGTGCTGAGAGGGACAAATCAATGTTTCTGTGCTTGCAGCCCAGAAAGAAATGCAAGCTTTTCTGTTTACAACAGTCTTCAGCTGAGGGATGGACAGTCTCATTGTCACTTAGACTTTTGTGGCAACAAGTGGAGGCAGCATGTAACTGTCAGCTGCAGAAAGGAACTTGCTTCTCAGTGAGTTTTTACTTGAGAGGTCAGAGACAACACTTTGTGTGCCCTATTGTGATGTGTTTATTATTGTCTGTATGACGTTGCTGAAAAACTACCTGAAGCTTTCAAACATCCCATCTTTATAAATGTATTGGTAACTATCAACTATCTGTGGATCCTTCCAACAGATTCAATTCTACTCAATTCAGTTCACTTCACTTCAATTACACGGAATTCAATCATATTTTATTCAAATATTCTCTATTAATCCCTGAAGGAACATTAGATGTTGTAATAAATTATATTTTCTTATAAGAGCCATTGTAGAGGGTTCTAGCTGTGGACAAGAAGGTTTTCCTGTAGCAGTCTGTGCTGCAGGGGATCTGATGAAGCCTTTGACTGAAGACACTGTTGTTGAGTTTACTGTGTTATGAAGAGGATGATGAGGGTTCTCCATGATGTTTCTCATTTTTCGGAGCATCTACATTCGTACAATCAACTCAGGAGACTCCAGAACAGAACCAGCCATCCTTTTCATTTTGCTCAGCCTCTTTATGTCACTTGCTCTGATGCTGCTCCCCCAACAGGTGACTGCAGATGTGATCACACTCTCCACAACAGACTTATAAAAGATATTACAAAACATCTTGCTGCAAACATTGAAGGATCTAAGCTTCCTGAGGAAGTACAGTCTGCTCTGTCCCTTCCTAAAAACAGCATCACAGTTGTGTCTCCAGATCAGTCTGTTATCTAGGTGAACACAGAAGTATTTATACTCCACCACCTCCACTTCTTCTCCCATGATGGAATAAGATTTTGACATGTTGCTGTTCCTAAAAAATCCACAATAATCTTCTTTGTCTTGTTCACATTCACCATGCATTCATTCATGAGATGATTGTTCCCTGTTGTGCTCCTGTGCTGCTGATCACCTGGTAATCAGCAGTAAATCATTAATTCAGTCATCAAAATTGTTTTAACCATCAAACTGAGTACAAATACTGCAATGGATCTGGGAAAACATTAAACATGTTTTGATTTAGATTAAACTGTCACCTTTGATAAAAATAATGTTGCATCATATTTTCTTTTAATGTACAGTATATTGTTTGTGAGTCATGCTGCTGTAAGATGTGCTGTAGGTAGTTTGTTCTTGTTGAAATAAACAAGGACTTTCCTAAAAAGTCTCAAAACATCATGCAGGTGAAAAAGCTAACATCCAGGAAAAGCTGCTTTTCTGGATTTGGTTCAAATGTTTTATTTTTGCTTGGTGGACTTTGAATATTTGGATATAGTGGATGAAGCAAAAAACTTCCTTCCCAAGCAGAAGTGTTCCAAATAGATCTTGAGATCACGCTGCAAAAACTGCAGGAAGGTGTTATCTCTGACTTGATGACAGGCAAATCTTACGAGCGTCACGCAGCTGATGGTGAAGTGATGGCTAGCTGAGGTTCTGGAGAAGCTAATTGTTTAACTGCTTCAGGAGGCAACTTCTGTCCCCGTCCTTTATCAGAAAGTGGCCTCATTACTTGGTGCTGATGAGTTTTGCAAATTGGAATGAGAAAAGATCTTGTATTTGACTCACGGCCAGCCAGACTCTTTGTTCATAGTATTTCTTCAGTCTATGCTTTTAATGATCAGATGTTAATAATTAAATTTGATCTCAGACTGAAGTTCTGAAATTTCTGCCTGATGACATCACAGGTGATTGTGGCCATGTTCACATTTCTTTAAGGTATCTGATAATGCTGAATTGCAAAACTCTGAGCAGTGATACTATGACACAAAAGCAATGCTTGCCTTTAGGTAGCGGAATACTTAGTTTAGACATTAGACATTTCTGTATATTTGAAATGTCTAATATGTCTTGTGGCTACAAGCCAACAAAAATATCAGTAGTGATCATCAGGTCATCACTGCTTGCTCCAAGAAAACAGAATTTAGCCATTTTTCTCATAAATAAATAAAGCCATTACAATAAAAGTGTAACATGCCAAAAGAAAAGTACAGTAAATTTAGTACATTGATTATAATCCCTGTATTATAGTGAAAATATTTAAATAAAAAAAAAGTACTTTTATAAGATTAAAGCAAAATCAGTCAAGTAGGATCCCAAAAACAGATCCATACCAGAAACATGGACAAAATGATTACATAACCGCTGCAGAACATCTGAATGTTTTATTGCTAGTGAAATTAGCTGTCACTAAAAGAAACCAGCATTGCTGCTATTGGCTTTAACAAAAAGTGTCTCAGAATGTTATTTCAAAATTAAACATACTTTGGTTTGTATTCAACATATTTGATTTTCTGTATATGTGTGCAGACATGTTCAGCTTGGTTTCACTTCAGCTTTTCTTTGTTATTCTTTGAGTTTTTTTAAACATTTTTGTGCATGTTTTCTGTTACATCAGAAAGTCATGTAGTTTTAAAGGTTTTTGTTCCTCAGTATCTTGTTTTTAGATCTAATGAAGGTTTTAATGAAAACAAATAATCCACCTGATTGCAGCAAGCTGTGTTTTCTGTCTCTTTAATAAACTTTTGTGGCAATGAGGAGTAAAACTCCTCAGGCCTGCTGACATCTTGGATGCAGATTGCTTTCACAGCAGCTCACTAGAGAGGAAAAATATAACATTCTGTCTTTCTCTCATCTTTTCCAGCTTCTTCTTGGTCTTCTCCTGTCTTATTCTCTCCGTCTTTGCGACTATCAGAGAGCATAAGGACAAGTCAGAAAATGCCTTGTACATTTTGGTAAGAATCAGTTTATGTGTTTTAACAGTCTGCTGCAGGAGTCTTTCAGGTCTGAGATTTTGTCCTACTATCAAGACAAATTCTATTGAAAGCTGTCTCCTTACCCTCACTCCAGTCTCCTCCATCACATTATAGGATGATGATTATGTAATTTGATCCCAGAATCTCTACAAGCAAGCCAGTCCAGCCCTATAAAGCTGGTTGATGTATATTGTGATTACAAAAAACACATTTATAAAAAGTAGAACCATTAACTGTATGAATTTATGAGATAAAGAGTAAAACAGTTATTTTAGCTCATGTATTTCTGAAGCAACTCTTCAACTAAATCACAAATTGGATTTCATAAAGTAACTCCAGTTATAATAACTAATAGAAGATCTTCCTAGAAACTATTAAAAAACTCTTCAAAGACCTGATTTAGTAATGTTTATGTTCTCTGTGTTTTCTGCGTCCTACAGGAATTTGTGACCATTGTGGTATTTGGAGTGGAGTACATTGTAAGGATATGGGCCGCTGGCTGTTGTTGTCGGTACAGAGGATGGAGAGGGAGGCTAAAATTTGCCAGAAAGCCTTTCTGTGTCATAGGTGAGAAAACAAGTTCGGCTTGTGTTTTTATGTCTGTCATTTTTCTCATTACATTACACTAAAATGTTGCTTTGCTTTCTATTTGCTCCACTTGGAATAAACAACAAATCTTCTTAAAACTGACAGCTAAAACTTTGACTTGTTGATTCAGTCAAGTTTGATAGATAGTATTTTATTTCCAGCTGCTTTGTGTTTTCTAATGGAGTGTTCTGCCTGCCTCTCCAGACATGATGGTGCTCATTGCCTCAGTCTCTGTACTGGCAGCAGGATCTCAGGGGAATGTTTTTGCTACCTCGGCCATCAGAAGTCTGAGATTCCTGCAGATCCTGCGCATGCTGCGCATGGATCGTCGTGGAGGCACCTGGAAACTGCTGGGATCTGTAGTTTACGCCCACAGCAAGGTGATCCCCAAGATATTTCATCAGTTTCTTTACTTCTTTAAATTGATGTCAGCGTGAGACTTAGAGCCTAACTTGACATTCTCTTGAGCAGTTTTGAAAAGCTTTCTCCAGGCGAGGAACTTTTAAATTGTCACCGAGATGATCTGGATTAAATAAACAACAAGCTTGACTTAAAGTTCATCACAGCTCTTTTGAAACAAGGTTATGTGGAAAGGTTATGAACAATTATCATCTACCTGTTGCAGGTCGCTCTGTGAATGACCTCAGTTTGGAGAAACAGAGATTAGTTGGTGGGGGATGGGGGGTGGGGGTAGAAGGGAGTTGGGGTCTGAATTGTTGTTTTTGTTTCTGTCTGTTTTTAATTGTTTTTATTATGTGAAGCACTTTGTGTTGCAAATAGCAGGAAACGTGCTATAAAAAAGTTTGATTTGATTTGATTAATTCTGATTGGACAGACAAGCTAACACAGTGGGATAAATTAAAAAGTGGATTTCTGTTGTCTTAAGACATTTCTTAAAAGTTTCATTGTAGTTCATGAAAACAGAAACTTTTACATCACTTTTAATTTTATTACAGCATTAAAAATGTACAATTCTGAACTGGAAATGTTACATCTAGCAGAGCTGTAATCATAAGTTCAGATGAAAATAATAATAGAGTTCTTGGTAAATAGCTGTGTAATTTTAAATATAAGGCAGTATTTATTTAATGTTTGTCCTTTAGAGCAGGCTGTGCAATGCTAAACCATTAGCTCATCAATCCAGTCAGAATTAAACTGTTTCTCCTGCTGATTTAATTCCAAAGTAAGATATTAACTCATCATAACCTTTTCAGAAGACTCAATTTAAGAAAATCTAAACTATAACCCAAAGACCAGTATTTTATTATGCTAGAAACTATTCCACATGCTAAGAAAAATGTTGTTCCTGTCTATGAATTAATCAGGATAAAAGCTAGCTGTCACTTTGATTGTAGACATATTCACGGGATTTAATTAAAACTTCTGGATTCATTTGTTTTTTTGAAACATACAAACATCTTCCATTAAGAGGAAACATATTCCCTTTAGTTTTTGTTTAATGATCTTTGAAATTGAATCAGTTAGTTGCACTAATAGGCTGTGGAACGTTCTGTGCTGTATGTTTATATGTGATGTTACAAGGCGTGGCAGGAAATCTGCAGCATGTTGCGAGTCAAGGGAAATAAAGACCTTTATTAAACACCACACAGGGCATGGAGCTCACATACTCGTGTCCATTATTATTATGGATTGGCCCTTTTTACTAGTCAACAGGGGTTACATTGCCGTTTTTGGAAGGCAGTTTATTACTTTAGATTCCCTGATGCTCACTCTGTTGTTTCCCCCTGTAGGAACTCATCACAGCCTGGTATATAGGCTTTCTGTGTCTCATCCTGGCTTCTTTCTTGGTCTATTCTGTGGAAAAGGAGTCAAATGAAGAGTTTGAGACATATGCTGATGCTCTTTGGTGGGGACTGGTAAGACTTTAAAAAGTCACAGGAATCCATCGTAAACACAATGTGCCTGACTCAAAAAGTGCTATACAAGTACACACTATTTATCCTTTTCAATTCACATAATAGAGATTTGAAAATTATTCTGCCATGATGCTTGATCTGTTTTTTGTAGTTCAATCTTTACTTGGATTACATAGATGTTTCATTTTGCACTATGGTATTTAAATGTAGAAATGAGCAAAATGTTAATTTTTTTCCACAGATCACTCTCACCACCATCGGTTATGGTGATAAAGTTCCCAAAACCTGGAATGGACGAATGCTTGGAGCTGCATTCAGTATGATTGGAGTGGCTTTCTTTGCACTTCCTGCTGTAAGTGAGTCGATTCATAGAGAACGCTTTAACCTCTCTCTGTTGACTAAAGGGCATGTTTAAAGTACCGGTGAAGATGCTTGTTAAATGCTCATCATCAGTGCTGTCACAAGGACTGAACCACAAGAGATTCAAAAAGTAAACATAAAGACTTTAGAAGGCAAGTAAAAAGCTTTTTATAAAAGTGGATGTAATGTACAGCAGCTGAGGGATCAGCTCAGAGGATGGTGGATTTTCCTCGCTGGAGATGTCAGAGGTAGGTAGAGGATTAACTTCACAGGTGAGTAGTTTCATTCTCAAAGTTTTCAGGCTGAATCTAAGAAAAAAAATTGCACATTTTTAATATGATAGCAGCAATTTATCTCACAGAATTGGGAACAATTTGTACCATTATTTTGTAGTAGGGAAGAGAAGAGATTAACTGCTCAGGTTTTAGTAGAGAAGTGCTGTCTCATTCCGGTCTGATGCAGGATACAAGCTGCTCATCTTTGTGGCTGGATTTTTAATTTCATGAAACCTTTAAATTGTTACATGTTTTTTAGATGCAATTTGTTGCAGACTGGTGAATATCTGACCATCTTTACATCTGAAAGGCTCTGCTCAGTCATGTTACAAAGATGTTCCCAATTAACCTAATTAGTTGTCAAAAGTTCCTCCATGTGTTTTTAAATTGGGCTTATTAGATTTTCAAATCGTTGTGTTTCATTTTTATTTACATTTGATGTCCTATTTTTTGAATTGGGGTTGTACAAACACATTCAATACCTACATGATTATTTCTTCAAAATATTGAAACTATGTACCTACAGTACTTTGAATGAATGTTTAATTTAGAACCTTGTGAAAAACGTCTCCAGTTGAATATTGAATATATTTTGAACAGGTTATTGTCAGTCACTTCATTCTTTGGAGACGTTTCATTGTAGCTCATCTCACCCAAATCACCAACCAGTTCCTCCATCTAATCTCCAAATGTTTCAGTAAACCCTGTGACCACACCCACGTTTTCCACCGTCATGGTCTAATAGCTACTGATTCCTGGAGTTTCTTTCAGCAAGAGGAAATAATGCAGACACTTTTACTTTTGCTCAGAAATTTACATGATGAGGTAAAAAGGATTTGTAAAAACAGAATTTGCTTTTTGTATGTGTGTTTTTTTAGGGTATTTTAGGTTCTGGCTTTGCTCTCAAAGTCCAAGAGCAGCACAGACAGAAACACTTTGAGAAGAGACGTAACCCTGCAGCCGGCCTCATCCAGGTACTCTGAAAATCACCTCTTACAGACCAAATTCTGGTTTGTACTCTTGGTGTAAAGCTGAAGGAATGTTTTTCCATCCAGGCTGCTTGGAGGTTTCATGCCACCAACCTTTCTCGTACAGATCTGCTTTGCACTTGGGATTTCTATGAGCAGACTGTGGCTGTTCCGATGTACAGGTTAGTCATTAAACAGGCTTAAGACAGCAACTGTATTTTCAGGAAATACAGTTGTTTTCCTGTATCATATTTTGCTATCTTTGTTAAAAATGTAGGCAAAGTGTAACATATCCTGTAACAATTGTATTCCAAAGTATATATTGTTGAATCAGCTGCAGCTTTCTGCTGTGAGTAATCACACGGCGGTGTAACTTTTCACTTTTTGCAGCAGATGAGTCTTGGCAGAGACAATATATTTTGGAAAGAGTTCACAAGTCAACTCCTGCCTTTGGCCAATACTAGACTAAATACTTGGACTGCTGTCTACTTCCATTAATCAGTAACAAAGTTTTTCACCTCAACTTTTATAGAATATTTTTATTCTTTTTAAGGTATAATTCTAACTAGAGGAGTTCTACTTAGAAATTGTTCATTTTTTGTTTGAGTTTAAATGTATTATAGAGAGGTGAATGTCAGTGGAAAAAGTTACCTGCCAGATGAGATGGAATTAGCTCTAAATGATCCAAAGGCGAGCTTTGACCTTTTTAAATTGATGAAATCATCTTGACAGGATGAGAAAATGCTCTTTGTCTTTTCCCAGAATTATTCCACCTCTGAATCAACTGGACCTGCTGAGGAGCCTGAAGAGCAAATCATTCAGGTACGAATATGGTAATAACAGCAAGGATATGAGAAAAGACAGATTTAAGTATCAACATTAAACAAATTATCTTATTGTAAAGCTTATTAAATTTAATAAAGGCTGTAAAGTCAAAATAGGGGAAGTAAAAAACAATATTTGTTTGATCCAAACATTTAATCTTAGACAACAAAAAATAAAAAGGATACTTGCTGCTGATCTTGTTTCATTTAGGTTGACCTTTTAACAAAACCACTCTCCTCTATTTCATTGGATTTTACCTCTGACCTCATCAAATTAAAATTAGAAATATCGACCAGTAGTTGTGACAACAACCTAGTGCCAACCTAGTAAAACATTTTGGAAACCAAAGAAATAATAAAATATTTGAAACAATCCAATAGCTTAAAAACATTCACTTTTTGAAGTGAAAACACTTGAGCAGGTTTAAATAAAAGTGAAGAATCAGGAAATTTTTTCTATCAAACCTAAATACATTTATTTCAGACTCTGCAGTGTCTCACAGCTGAAATACCCTGTATAACCTCTTTGAAATGTTATTTCATACCACTGAATAACTTTTTGAATCAAGAGATAAAAATAGGAAAAAGGAAAGTATGGCAGAAATGTTACTAAATTTCAAATGAATGTTGTTTATCGGCAAATAATCTCTAACTGTTGGATAAATGTGACAGATGTGAACATGTGTGTACAGACATGCTGTTGTTTAGAACTGGTTACTGCTGCCCCCTGGTGGTAATAGTCAACAACAAATTT
The DNA here is from genome assembly GCA_006937955.1 of Pachypanchax playfairii. Lineage (NCBI taxonomy): Eukaryota > Metazoa > Chordata > Actinopteri > Cyprinodontiformes > Aplocheilidae > Pachypanchax > Pachypanchax playfairii. Next base: position 4,818,721 of record SSNP01000025.1, on the reverse strand, counting down.
CTTTAGAAGATTTTTTTCAAGCAGACAATCATTTTTCCACAAAATCAGATCATGAGATAAATATAAAAGATCTTGAAACTGATAAGATCTGCATTGCATGTTTATCTCATTTCAATTTCTTGCTGTATTGTTTTTTTTTCCTTATTTATTTTCTTTCCTCAATATACTGAGGAATCTCAACCCCATCAACATGGAGAGATGTTAATTATTGACATTATCGTCTGATGTCAGCTCGCATCACACAGTAAAATGCTTTTCTTTTCACAGGAAGGAGTCTCAGGCAGAGATCTCTCCCAGGTCTGTGAACCTTTTGCTTTGTATCTCGTCTCATCTTCCTTTGGCTTCTCTTCAATTTTGCTCTTAGCTGCTGCTGAGGCACTCTTCTTGGGGGAGTGTTAGTACAGTGCATCTGTGTGAGCGTAGGACTGTGTGTTGCTGTGTTGGACATAGTTGTGCCTGACTGATAAGTGCCTCCTTCAAGAATGGTCATGATGCATTTGCTCACTTGCTCAAAGTTCAGCTCACTTTGGCCTCACTCCCAAACAGCAGCTTTACTAAATATTCATGGGGTGACCAGATCCCAACATACCAATAAAAGGAGGGAGAGTGTGTTCAATGTGAGACATGTTAGCAACAACAAAAAGTAGTCTGAAACTTGACAGAATGTTCAGCTCACTAAAATTGACTAACCTTGTACATGCTGTTTTTTTTTCCAGCTGCAGCTTGTATCCATTTTTATTTTCTTTGCTTGTTTCAGCAGGAATGCAACGGCTTGTAGTTGTATTTCTAAAACGTTTTGATAAAAGACAAAGCTTCAAAAAAGTATTGTGCTCCACTTTGGAGTTTAAAAAAATAAAAATGTGGGACAGTAAAACTACTTTTCTGTCCCACAAACACAGAGGGACACCTGGTCACCCTGAATATTCACTGACAGGCTGTTTTTTTCTTCTTGATAGTACAGCTTTCAGCATCACCTCAAGAAAGTATGTTTCGAACACTTATGAGCCATGCTTAATTCTTGCCACACTGTTTTTGGTAAAGAAAACATGTGTAATAATTGATAATGCAGTAGCACTTTATCACGTATGACTTGTGCTATTTGTGCAAACTTTGATGCATAAAAATGTTCATAAAAACACAAAAGAAAGATTTGGGAAACATTTCAAGAACTCAATTTGGAAAAGTACAACTATCTAATTATGAACTAACTGAAACAGATTTCAAATGAATGTTAAAGTGTTACTTGCATCATTTTACGGCACACTTGTGTTTTTGTGATTGTATCCACTGCTATTTTATCTTTTTGTCTCCTTTACTGCCCACCACTCCAGCTATGAACATGCACACAAAGACAGACTTTGTGGGTGCTGTCCGAGAACTATTAGGTATAGTTGATGCACAGATACTAACATCTGCACTGCAAGTTTGTGTTTTTTCTTTTCCTGTCTGTTTGTTTCATTCTCTTATTAGACAAGTCAAACCTGAGGATTCACTGAAAAGTAACAGTTTTAGCAGCACGTTAAGATTTGAATAGATCATTTTTAAAAGTTGGAGTTCTGTCAGTGACATGTAACAGATGTATGACTGAAACAAGGAGAAGTTTTACCTTTTTTCAGATACAGACCTCTGTGTCTGCCCCTGCCACTGTTGATTTATGGTTTCCATTTAGTAACATCTTTATGCAGTTTATTTGCTTGCTGTCTTTTTTTTGCCAATTCAGCTCTTGTAAAACTCTGTTCAGCAGGCAAGGTGCATATTGCTGAGTACCTAACAATTCCCGAGTATATGGTGGAGCATACAAACTGAGGGGGTTTAATTTTGCATGATTTTTATTCACTTTTTACTTTTTGCGTAGAGTGAGACCACAGCTCTTCCTTTTAAGATGCACAGTGCCACTTTGCTTCACATGCATGCCTGCTTGTAGCTTCCTGCTGCTTGCCTGACCTACTGAATGCTCTACCATGCTCGTATATGGACATGGCTCCTTCTGCTGTAGGACTTTGCCCTTTTTGAGTTTCTTCTGAGGTAAGAGAAATAGTCACTCACATTTAAATAGTCCCAGAAATAATAACTCAGTGCAGAATTCTTCAAATTTTCAAAATTACACTGTAGACACATTTTGTTTTAGAATGATGTCCTATAATTTAGACATTCTATCAAATAATAAAATACATTCATTTAATTTTTCTTCATGTTACTCTGTGTAGTCGGAAGCCCAGTCTGAAGGACAAAGTGTTTCCCAGTCCTTCCAAAGCTCCTGTGGTTAAGGGGAAGGCCCTCTCTCCAGGAGCAGAAGATGGGGCTGAAGCAAGTCCCAGCAAGGTTGCCAAGAGCTGGAGTTTCAATGAAAAGAACCGAGGGCAGAAGCATGCTCTCAGAGTCCGAGGCAGCACGTCACGCCAAAACTCAGATGGTAAAGAAATGCAGAGTTTGACCCAGGAAGAGCAACAAATTAGAGGCTGATGCTTGTTTGGTGCATTTTTAAAAATAGTTCTATTTAGAACAGGGGACTAAAATGTTCTTTCTGATGAAATCTGACGTTTATATTCTGTGTTCTTCAGTTCTGAAATTGTTTTACATATCTTAAATCTTTATTAGTATATAAACTATTAAATATATTGTCTTTCTGTTAGCTAGAAGCTACAACTCAAACCAAAAATGGTAGAAAAACACAGACAACTGACACTCCTGAAAATGAAGTTCTGTTTCACTGCCAGCATTTTCTTTGTAATTTAAATTTTGACTTTAAAACTTTAGATACACAACAACAAGCTTTAGCAATACATCATTATGCTTCTGCTGCTTTAACACACCCAACAAAGATCTTTTCTTATTTTAGAGTTGTTCTCAAAAATGTGTTTAATGAATTGACTTTGAATTTAGCTCTACCAGCTCTAAAACTTAGCCCTTAAAGTTTTTTAGAAGGACTTTGTTCATACCTCTTGATTTATACAAACGCAATCATTTCCAGCTAGTTACTGCAATGACCGAGAATGTTTCCAACTTGTTTCTCATAATGTCCACAAACAGAAAATGTCTTTGCAAACAAAACAAAGTCAACATTTTAACACTGGGTTGATGAGACAAAAGAGAATCTGTTTGGATTTATTTGTCCAGTCATCATGTACTGCAGTTACAAACAGTGCTTATACATCCATACATCATCCCAGGCCACTGTATCACTTTCAAAAAAATATTTCTCTCTTTCACATTTTTCAAACTTTTTTGTTAAACAGTTTGAACCAGTTCTCATTAGCTGTTTTTCTTCTTTCACCTCATGACATGTTAAAGTGCTGATTGAAATGCAGGACGACGACTTTGGACTGAAGAGGTCTCCAGGTTAGACGAGTTATCATCATATCTCCTCAGATTTGCCTTTTAAACATAAACCAGAAAGTACCCAGTGGATTTCTCATGCTTTCATGTTTAGAATTGATTTGTCTGCCATTGTCATCCAGCTAGAATCCATGACAGATCTTTTTCATGTCTCCCCCTCTCTCTTTTGCAGCAATTGAAGGTTTAATAAGTAAGACATTGGGAATACATTTATTTTTGGTTGGCTTCTATGAAGAAAGTTTTTTAAAAAAACATGTTGGCTTCAAAAACTGCATGCTGAAATCTGATGACTAGACAAGAAACCCTCTATAATTTTATTAAATTGTTTTTTTTTTCTTCTCCCTCTTGACTGAAGGCTGTAAAGCATGAGTGTAGATGAGAACAAGCATGGAATGATTTAAATAATTTAATTTAATAAGATTTTGAAAGCAACACTCAAATGATCGTACAGTTTATTTTACAGTAAAAGTAGACTAAGCTGAGAGCAGGTTCAAGTCAAGCAGTGCCAAGACAAACCAAAGCTGACCCAGATGGAAAAATGGCCAAAACCTGCTTTATTTTGCATGAAAAGACCTCACTTTCCCTACCAAAGTTTCAGCTTATTTCTGTAATTAGGTCTTGACACCTTTTTTGAATATCCACTGAGAAGAATTCTGGCTGATCTTAACATGCTAAATACAAAGTTAAATCAAACACTAGTTGGTGGTGGGAAGAGAGTACTTACCGTTAACTTTTCAGTAAAGCTTTATTGCATCAGCACTATCCTTCAATTCTGCTCTTCACAAGTCTGTTTTTTTCCTCTCTGTTGCTCATTGCACTCACAAACAGGCTGACTGGCTTGAAACCAACAGGGTAGCTGTAATCCGAAAAGATCAAATCAACAGCTCTGCTTTGCTTCTTTTATTCAAGCTTGTCTGAATAAAATAAACAAAATATTTCTAATGAGGGTTTTTTGTCTTTGCTCCAGAGGCAAGTCTTCCAGGAGAGGAAGTAGGTGATGATAAGAGCTGCCACTGTGAGTTTTTCACCCAAGAATTACCTCCAGGATTGAAGGTTACAATTAGGGCTATTTGGTAAGATACTGATAATTTCTTTTTGTAAATTACACAAAAACCTCTTGGTTCAGCTTTAAACTTTAAACAGTTTTCTGGCTTTCGTGGTTATTTGAAATCTTTCTCCTCAACTGTTTGCTGGGAATCTTTAAACCAATATTGTTCTCAGATATACACAAGAACTTTAGTGAGTTCATTTCTAAAAAAAAAAAAAAACAAAAAAAGTTAAACATTAAAAAGTGCTGATTCCATCTAAAATCAACTTGGAGTTGGAAAAAGTTGTTAAAGAACTGTAAATATGATTTTGGATTTTTTTAGTTTAGTAATTTTCCTGTATAATAAAGTCTTCTTCTTTCAATAGAATGTCAAAAACAAACATCTGACATGTTGTTCAATGAAAACATTCCCTTTCTAGTCTGGATCTTTTGCAGGTTAGCTCACTGTCACATTGCCAGGGTCTTCAACACAGCAGTGCTTTTTGGACAAGTCAGAACAACTGGTGTGAACTCACTGTGTAAAATGCTGTACTCAAAAATAAGCTGTCATCCTCTGCAGTGTCATGAAGTTCCTGGTGTCAAAAAGGAGGTTCAAAGAGAGCTTGCGGCCTTATGATGTCATGGATGTGATCGAACAGTACTCTGCAGGACACCTGGACATGCTGTCGCGCATTAAAAACCTGCAGTCCAGGCAAGTGCATGTTCACTATTAGAGTTATATGAATTATTATCATTGATAAGAATAGTGTTTAAATAATAACTCAACAGGTATCTTTAATAATGTATACAGTCATTCACTAACAGTGAATACACACATGTTGATCACTTGTTTCATTTGTCCAACTACATGTGTTGTATTCAGGTCTGTATTAAATCTGCAGCTTTATTATCAGTGATCACAGTACAGTTAATTTATTCAATATAATATCAAATCTTGATGTCCTGAAGGTCTAACATGCACAAGAAATATATTCCAGCCGTGAAATACATAAACTTTTCATCCATGAAGCAAGTCAGACTCACCATATGTGCTGTGTGTATGGAATATATTGATGTGATTCCCACGTTACTTCATTTTGCATTGCACTCTTATCGTCTCTGTGTGCCTTGCCAGGATAGATATGATTGTTGGGCCCCCTCCCCCAACAACACCTCGCCATAAGAAGTCCACTGAAGGTCCTAGGTTAGGTTAATAGACTGCACCTTTAGAATAAGCATTTTATCAGCATTTTTCTATTTAAAGCATAGTTTAATTATTGGAGCGATTGCATATTCCATCATTTTATTATTAGACCCCTTTTGAGTTCAGGCTGTTGGATCAGTCTCATTAGGCCAAAAGATCACTAATGCATGAAAGCAGAGTGAAACATTTGAGTTTTAATAGCTTGTTCAATGTGTTTACTTGGTTAACATGTAATATAATATCATAGCAACTGTCTTTTAGAAAAGGCATAAAACTAAACAACACGAAGGCTAAACAAAGAGATATCCTGCAGTTTGCTTATGTTAATGAGTCTCATCTCATGGCTTCACTCAACGGGGGTTTAACATGCAAGTTGCTTGTTCTTGTAGTGAAAAGACAGAGGGAGAAATTCCCCAGTAGGATACAATGGAAATGAAGCATGAAGCACCACAACGAAGGCATGCCGCGATGCATTTTGGCACTAGATGAATTATCTCTCAATTTAGGCTTTGTTTATCTCATAAAGCATGCATCCACACATTTCACCAGAAACCATAACTTTTTAAATAATCATCATTTCAAACACATTTACGTATGTGGAGTTTGACAGAAATGATCATATTGAATCATTTTTTCCCTCATCATTCATGTAAGAATCATCCACAGTTTTGCATTATAAGATTGTTACAGTGACCTTCTTTACTTCTCTGACAGAACCCTTTTTTTTATATCCAGTAACCATTTTCTTTTTCAAATGCTAGAGTTGACCAGATTGTCGGTAAAGGCTCTAAAGCTGATGGTGATGCTGCAGAAGACCAGAGTATGATGGGACGTCTAGTCAAAGTGGAAAAACAGGTAGGAATGTTTCCCCTACTTTGTCTACCAGATCAAAAACAATTAAAGTTTGATCTTATTTTGTGTGTTTTTCTTCTTTACTGTAGGTGGTCTGCATGGACAGGAAGCTTGATTTTCTGGTAAATGTATATGTCCAGCGAATGGGCATCACTCATTCTGAAACAGAGGCCTTTTTCAACTCCAAAGAGCCGTATCCAGCCCCGCCTTACCACAGCCCAGAAGAGAACAAGGAGGAAAGGGAAGGGGAGGTGAAGGTGGGAAAAAAGGTCAAGACATGTTCAGCAGATGCCCCATGTTCTGATGGGTCTCTGGAAAAGAAAGATCCTTTACTTGGTCAGTCTGTGGCGAGATCATTGAGTCCTCCATCTGGTAGTAACAGCCGCCCCTGCACATCATGGCAGCACCAGCTGCAGCATCCCCTCAGCCAACCTGCCTGGGGCAGCAGCATAGCCAACACCCCTTCACCTGTTGGTGGTGGAGGTGATCAGTCGCCCACTGTGTTCCGTCTTCCCCCTCCACCTGCTCGTATGCTTGATCGACCCTCCTCTGGTCAGGGCGGGAGCGGCAGGGACAGTGGGTCCCAGAGCAGAAGGCGCCACAGGAGGCAGAGATGCCAGCAGGATGCCACGGCTGTGGAGAGCGACACGTCTCTCTCCATCCCATCTGTTGATCACGAGGAGCTGGAACGCTCTTTCAGCGGCTTCAGCATCTCTCAGGCCAAGGAGGACTTCTTTGGGCCTTCTTTCTTTACTGGTTCATTAGCAGGTGTAACAGGGACTGAAGCTGGAGCCGGTACATCACTCTGTGCCAGGGTCAGACCTTTTATAGCTGAAGGGGAATCAGATACTGACTCTGACCTGTATGCCCCTTCACCTTTGTCCTTCACTGGAGAGGCTCCTTGTGGAGAAAGAGGATGGCCCGGACTGAAGTAGGTTAGGGAGGACTACTGTGTCGAGGCTGGCCATGACAGATCAGTGCCAACATGAGGTCTATCATTCTTCCAGCCAACTGACTTTCTGTCCATGATGATGCTGTTACAAACAGGCTAAATGGATGCATACTAAAGTTGGAAAAAGTTTGAGCTCATAAAAACTAAAGGTTTACGTTTTATCACCGTTTGTGATTGTAATCCAATATTTCACAAGCTAGATTTTGGATGAAAAGGAAAAAAAAACAAACTTTTTATTTGAATGAATTTAGTTTTTGTTGAAATTCTTAATAATAAAAGGCCAGTGTGAAAGTGTAAAACTTGTAAAAATATGGAACTTTTGAATTCAGCATATACTTACTATTGATTTGGAATTTCATTTAACTTTTATGAGTGGTAAGTGCTTCCAGCACTCCTTATGTTAAGACCACTTTAACATGCAAAAGACAGTGGGAGTTTGTAAATGCAAGGTTGTGAAAATCGTATCACTTGTTTAGCCTAATGTCTTGACAACCTCTATATCTTTGAATGACTTGACGTGTTACGATGCCAAACCCTTAGTTATGATAATCAGTTAGATTCTTGCAGAGTAAAAGAAAATTGCTTGCTTCCATATCGGCGATTCAGCCAACTGAGAACTCCCCGTAAATTAAAACAAATATTTCCTCTTCAGTAAACCAGTGAACCTCCTGCATGGCATGTCAAATGGTCGACTTTAGGACTGTGTTAAGCAGGTAAACAGCTGCAAAAAAATCAGCTCCAAACCCTTCTTTTTGAAATAATTCTCTAGAGAGTAAGTGGTGCTTAAAACATGAACTAAAACCTGATGTGCATGCGTGATTGGTTTCAAGCTACAATGTTTTAATGTTTCTGAGAGGCTTTGCTTGAACACATCTAAATGCTGCCTGAGCTTGTTAGTTTTAACAGCACATGTTTGTTGAACAAACATGTACAAAATTTGTGTGCAGACTTAAATGCTGCATTTGTGGGAGAGCATTGGGGGCTGATTTTGATGCAGTTGGATTTTATAGTGGTATCACAACATGTATTGTTAAAGGTAGACTGAGTGATTTGTTATTCAGACATGATGGTTTTTGGCTTGCAGTGCAATGATCTTTACTGTAGATTATCTGATGCTAAATCAGCTCTATGAGAAATGAGGAAATGCAATAAAAAAATCTAACAGGGCAATTAAGAACCACACTTAACACACATTGCCTTATTTTCACACCAAAACTCATTTCTAAGTCATCATTAATCAATCCTTTAATTCTAAATTTTTCCTAAATGAGTGGGACACCCATTTTCAGTGGTTATATGAGAGTTTCTGCGATCTGGACACATTTATACATTGATTATTTTATCATGAACAGAACTCACTGACAATAACCAAACTCCAACATTTAAACAATAGTGCTATAACATTGTCCAAAGAAAAACATTTCCTCAAAACAGATTAAACACAGTTCACATTTTTCCAAGCTAAAGAAACAGGCTTGCAGACATGTTTTTCCCCATTTTTATTTTTTACAACCAAAAAAGTTTGACATCAGACTGTAAATCAATGTTTAATAACATGATGTAACTGCATCTTCATCATTAATAAAACTTTTTACATCACAGAAAATTATGACTTTGGTTTTTATATATATTTTATATACATTTTTTGCTGCTTTTTCTGTGAGACTTCTGAAGCATTGTGTAATGACAACAATGATTCACTAGATGGCAGCCAACAACTGAAGATAGATAGATATAGATGCCTCATGCATTTGTGTGTCAATTAAATTAGATTTATTCATTTATTGGAACAGATTTTATGTAACAATCGATCCACAACAAAATGGTATAATTTGCAAGGCAGCAAAGGAGGATTTTCTACGCATCAGGCTTAACCTCAGGTCAGTTAATTTGTTAAGCTTGTGAAGTTGGGATCTCAGCTGAAAGGGTGAAACAAATAAGAATTGATCTGCTCATTAATAAAAGTCAAAGAACCTGAGGCTTATTTACTTGAACACCTGGGGATTTGTAGATGTCCTGACCACCCAACGCTTTGACAGGAATTCAAGTTTGAATGTTAAACAAGGGCTGTTGGTAGAGCTGTTTGCCTTGCAGCGAGAAGGTCCTGGTTTGAATCCGGGCTGGGACCTTGCTGCATGGCATTTGCATGTTCTCCCCGTGCATGCATGCGGGGACTCCGGTTTCCTCCCACCATATAAAAACATGCAAAAGGGTAATTGGCAACTCTAAATTGTTCCTAGGTGTGTGTGTGCATGGTTGTTTGTCTATGTGTGACCCTGTGATGGACTAGCAACCTGTCCAGGGTGTCCCCCACCTCGTCCAAATATTGCTAGAGATCGACACCAGTCCCCTGCGACCTGAACAGGTAGAAACAGGTTTAGAAAATGGATGGATGTTAAACAAATTGTTCACATAACCATTACATTTTATTTAGTGAATTGAAAATATAAGTTTGGCACAGTAATGCATCAGATGCTGTTGACTTTATATTTCTGTTAAAGAGCTTGTGTTTTTTTTTTGCATCCATCTGTGTGCTACATTTATTTCTTTAAAAATGAGCGATATGTGTTTAAATAGTGTCGTTAGATGGCGACTGAAAGCTGACCCTCAGATGATGGATGTGAAGACTGAACAATCAATGAAACCATTACTGACCTGACTCTTACAATAGTCCTGACAAATGAGAAGCTAAAACAGATACGATGCATTTTGGAATAAAATTGTTTCTCCGCTGTGCAAACAAAGAGGAAACTAATAAATATGCAGATGTCTAAAGCATGCCATGTTCCCTTCATTTTACCAGTGTCTCTTCGCTTTAGATTGTAAATGAAACATTGATATTAAAGAAAAAAATATACAAATGCAATTTTATTTGTCACCTATAGATAACAGCCTTTGATAAAGAGCTCAGGTCACATAGAAAAGCTTCATTTTTCAGACTCTCTGCAGTTACAGATGAGAGGAATAAACATGTCCTTGACTCCAGTTGTTTGTGTACAGGTTTGGTGGTCTCCATGTAAACACTGCATTTCTGTTTAGTGTTAGGTAACATCAGCTCTAAGCCCTCAGTGTCTACAAGGGCAAACACAGCCAGGTGACCTTCCTGTTTCTCTGTTTAACACACACCACTGGGAGCAGGGGTGGAGGTCATTAGCTATATAAATATTAGACGACATGCATCTCAATTAAATTCATTACACACTGGCAGCATTTCAGACAAAGTATTTACAAGATGACAGAAGGCAATCTGTATTACTTTACTGCTTTGTGACAGAAATGGATTCTGTAAACCCTGTGGGGGAGTATGACTTTCATATGTAGCTATAAAAGATAAAAATACATACACATGACGCCACAGTCACATATGGGAGGAATATGTTAGATGAATGCATTTATAGCTGAGGAATGAGGTACGATATTATTCATTTGTGTAATGAATTGTTTGTGAACAGGTTTCCATGTTTACCTTAAACATGACATTATTTATGGAACAGGTTCTATTAAAATATTTCAACCTTTTGTCAACAACATTAAAGAAATGAAGCTGAAGGAATACAGATATTGCTTCCTGAGGAGGAATAACACTTTGGACTAAATGGTTGAGTGGACACAGCTTTTCATTAATTTGAAGAAAATCGCTGAACTTAATTGACATCGATTCCCTTCAAGACACTAATTAGAGCCAACTCTGATCATCCACTCACCAGTCTAGGAAGAATATGACAATCTTACTGATGCACAACCATGACTGGAAAAACAAACCTAATATGAGTTAGAACTGCAAAGCTACTGTTTGCTTATTTGTTGTTATCTACGATAATTAATTTTTGTCATTATTTGTGCATTAGCAATGACATTAGAGAAAATAATGGCAATTATTTAGTTAAAAGCCTTTTTTGATTGACCTGTGTTCTGAAACACGTCTTCACAAACTTAATGAGGCAGAAGTCAGCCATGTTTGCCCACTCCTGGAAAATATTTAGTTTGAGGTAAATATACAGATTATTTTGATAAAGATAAAGACGTCAAAACCAGAAAATCTTGGATTCTAAATTGGCACCAGGTGTGAGTGTGTCAGGAGTTGATCACCTCTCTGTGTCTCCAGGATTTAAACCCACCTCTCACCCACTGATTGTACTAACGCCCCCATAAACCTGCACAGGATAAAGTAGGTGTAGAAAATGGATAGATGGACATCATGACACCAGACATTTTTCTTACACTGGTCTTCTCTCTCTTTGTTCTTCTACTTTAACCATGGACCACTATTAAGGATCTCCACTAAATAGCATCTCCTGCCCTCTGGCACTGACCTGACCCTGCTCCAGCCAGCACACCTGTCCCTTGTTCCTTTAATAAGCCCCATAAATAGCAGCAGAGTCTGTCACAGATACTGGAACAGTGTCCTGTTAACTGTGACCTGCTGATACACTTTGGGATTAATTCGTCTCAGACCTACTTTTTTAAAGAAAGTTTCTTTGACTGTTCTTCCAGATTCTTTTGCTTGTCTGTGATCTGGATCATTCTTTGTGTTATTTACAGAACCATACTGTCACAGTTTCTTTGCAAGATGCAGGTATTCAAAACTAAATTTGTACTGAAATTTGCTAACTCTTATTTGGACGACTCTGGTCTGAGAAAGCAGAAACATAATCTGATTAGACACAATATAAAAATGCAGCAACTACAATAATTTTGCTGATATTCTTTAAAAGCATTGCATAGTTTTATTAAAAACAAAATACAACATGTAGTATATAATAATGTAAACTGAGATTTTTGTCATATTTACTAGCCTTCTTTATCTGTAGTGTTCATAAAGGTAAACTCCTGTAATATAATACATACTGTACTTTAGAGACACAACTACAACTCTGATGAGACATTGATATCTTTGAACAAAAAAACAAATCTTTGACTGGCTTGCATCAGATGTTTTTGGAGTTAATAATGGCAGGGACTTTCATCAAAGAAAAAAGTCAGTGAATCTTTGCATTTGAGGTGGTTTAAGATCATTTCTGTGATGATTTATTTGCTGTTGAAAACTCTGAATAGAAACACAAGTGAGTGCTTTCCTTTTATCAGAGAAGATTGAAACAAGACTCCACTGAAACTAATTAAATTCAAGGAAAGCGGAAATATGTTTAGAATTTGCTTTCAAGGATTCCTTCATCACTCTTTCAAAAGTAAAGGACACTATACAATGAAAAGGTTTGATGTAGGTGTACATAAAGGTGATTAGATATCATTTTATTGTGCAATGATGGATGCACATTAGCATAAATACAAGGATACTTTTTATGCAGAATAGAACTTTTCAGGATTTATAAATGGGTCAGATGACCAAAGTGTTATCCACATGGTATCATACAGACTAGGAGCTACAAATTGAAGATGACAGATCTTCATTTTCTACATTAAGACTGATGATATCCCATGTCAATCATGATTACCTGAGATTTATAGAACTCTCTCTATTAATTAGATGTTAGTCATGGATGTGCAGAAGTGAAACTGTGTCTAATAATCTAATATTCAGTTGCTCTTTAACATGAAATGAGGTATTTAGAGACATTTTATAAAATGCAAACATTATTTTTTATTTGAAAATCCAGATTAGTGCAACATACTGATTCCTAAAATAACTCTTATCCAAGAGACTTCATTTATTTGTCTGAGCAAGTTATTTTTTCATTCATATTGGAAACAAAAATCAGTTAAAGAATATTATGAGTTGCTGAGTTCATTAACATTACTCAGCTCAAGAAGGTTTTACTTAATAAATCTTCCCTGGCAAACAGCACATGACATAACTGAACTCTCAGCAAATATAATCCTGACCGAAAAAAGAAAATGCATGTCAGAAAACAGTAAAGATAATAAAAAGGCTTTTAGTTTATTGCAGCAACATGAATAAATATTGCTCAAGTAGACTCCATTGTGCTCTATGATTAAACTAAAGTGACTGTGGCTGTCTAAATATTTTGTTTATTTCAAAAAAGACCATCATTGCAATCTGATTTGAACAGTTCAACAGTTTTCATTGGGAGAATCAGATTGCTGCATCACATCAACAATTGATAATATTTTACAAAAATGTTTCTAGTTTTTTTTTAATCATTGTTTCCAGTGCCTGTTGGGCCTGAGCAGATTAATGTACAAGCTTGATAAAGTAAATAATAAACATTCAAATGTTTGCAGATGTTTAAAAAGACAACATTTATACCCAGATATAGATCTGTTCACCAGAACTAGTTCTGTTTATGTAATAAAGGTTTTGTGACAAATTAGTCCAAAAATAGATCAGTTCTACAATACAGACTCGAAAGTGGTCACAGTATTTTTTTCTAATTCTTGATTTGTGTTCATGTAACATGTATCTTATTGGATATTTTGGAAAATTATTTCTTGTTCCTTGAAGAACAAAGGGCTCTGTTCTCTACGACATCCAGGGGCAATTTTGGGGATTCAGAATCTGGGTTAAGGGTCCTTCAACAAATGTCCTGGTGGGGCTCGGGATCGAACCCCTCACCTCCTGATTAGTGGAGAACTTCCTTCCCCATCAATAAAAGAAAATGTGTTCTAGCGCCAGTCAGCTGGTTAACATGTTATTTTCCTCTCAGTGATGCAATTAGCTTCTCATTCCCTACAAAACTACAGGAATAGATGGAAATGGAGATAATATGGTTCTCAAAACCTTTTCAAAACAAATAAATACTGAATAATTAGGGCTATTTTAACTGATTAACAAACTATTAAGACACAGTTGGAGAAAAGACATTTTAAAAATGAAAAATGATAAATTATTATTATTATTATAAGAACATCAACAACACCAATGACAAAGTTTGATGTTGAATGCACGACCACTTTTGCACACACAATTCAGAGACCATCATCAGGATAAATATTGTAGAATCATGGCGAGATCAGAGTTAGAAAAGGATGAAGTCATGCATCTGTCAGTGCCAGTGCATGTTGTGCATGCCTGTAAGGGTAGAGTCATAATCTCACGAGGCTTCAGTTGTTCATGTGTGAGATCAGCAGCATAATGAGGCCAGATGACTACCAACATTTGTAAATGATCAGGTTTCCATATCAACATTTTTATTTCCCTGATAGCAGAAATTGTAAATGAGTATTTTAGAGAACATGAAACATTCATCTGTCTAATTTCTCACAGGAAGCTGTTGCTTATCTTCAACAGTCATTGGGCAAAAAGCAGGAGACACTCTGAACAGGATGATAGCCTATCATAGGACATCATATAAACAACCTGAAGCACACAGTCACATTTATTCATAAACTTGAACTAACTTGGCATACAATATTTTGGATGGTGTCCCAGCCAGGAGTTAATCCTTGCAAAGGAAAAAAGCAGGTATATAGCTATTTAATATTTTGATATTAGAATTAGCTGCAAAAAGTATAAAGAAGATGTAATTTGAAAAGAAAAATAATTACAAATAGCAAATAGTTACTAAAGTAAAAATATTGGGTATTAACACCTGACGTTTACCCACAATCTTAGTCTACCTTCTAAAATGAAAATAGTTTGATATTTTACTGATGTCTCGATTTGGTGATTTTAAACATCTCTAATTAACAGCTTGATGGAAGCTGGAGTGTCTGTGACATGACCAGATTTATTGATTAGGGGGTGATGTTGGAAAGAGACATGATTAGCATACTGTATGTTGAGTTAATGGGATTTCACAGAGGTTTAGATGAGCTGCAGTTTTCTCAAAGTCAAAAAATGGGCACTTTAGATTATTGTACAGTTTGAGAAAATACTTGAATGAAGCTGTTTAAGTCTGATGGAAAAAGGATTTTGGGAGGCAGAGGTTGTTTTAATTCCTGATTGTCACATGTGAAAATTGGAAGTGACGGGTCAAAGAAAAACTCAGCAGTTTTGAGGGGAGAAATGGGCATCAGTGAGATAAAATGAATAAGGGTGACTGTAAAGGAGTGTAGTTCATGGCATTAGCAATAAAGGTCAGCTCAAAAAGAGGCATAAAGATATTACAATTGTTTAAATGAAGGTCATGACACAATTTTTGCCATATGAAGTGGGACGGTGAGTGTAGAGCACAGCTGTATGATTGCACATAGAGGTTACACACAGGTCAGATAATCCCATTTTTGCTTGGAACAGCCCTTTTATGGTTTTTACACTGAAGGATCTGAGTAGCAGTCATGATAAAAGCTGGTTAAGTAGTTGAAATAATAAGGAAAAGCTCTTCAGTGCTTCTTTCAATTTCTCATTTAGCATAAAAATGGAAAAATATAAAAAGGCACATCTGTCCCATAATACTTAGCATCAGCAACATTCGAAGTAGCATTTTTTTTACCCTAATTTTAAAGATCCAAGTAACCAACCAAAGATCAGACAGGATATACATAAAGTAAAGTAAAGTAAATATTCATAATGAGATTTGCTTACTGGTCTTTTCTTTTATCTTCAGGCTTTAAGGAGAGTTGGTGGTTGACCTAAGAAGGAGGAGGAGAAGAGGAGCAGAAGGGGAGTGTGGGGGTGGACATGTCCATAGGATTTACACAAGATCCTCACATGAGTGCATCTCTCAAAGGGGTTTTCCAAACTGATATTCCAGCTAGTATTCTCAAAAGATAAGTACCGCAACAGGAGATTGCATTGGTACTAGAGTTTTCTCTTGAAAATAAAACTGAGAAGTTTACTTGGAGTTCCACTGAATTTAACCAATGTTCACCATGGTAACATCACTATTCAGCCATGGAGAATGGTTGAAAATTTGCTTGAGAAGCAGAGCTTGATGAGACTTAACGAGGTACAACAAGATACAGGTGGGCTTGTAGAGGCTGGAACTGAGGACAAACAGAGTACCATTTCAAGGTGCAACAAGGTTCTGCTCACCTCCTCATCTAACAAATAGAAAGCATAAAGAAGGAATAATGATAAAAGAGAAAAAGTAAAAGAATAAATGTTTTCATAGGAAACTCTGAAACCTGGCAGCCTGTGTCTGGATCTGTTGTTGTTTTCTTGCTTGTTTTTGTGTTTGTGGTGTTAGCAAAAACATTAATGAACAATGGGTCATATTTTTGATCAGGATCAAGCTTTATTGCCAAGTATTATTTGCATACTGTAATACAAAGAATTTGACTTGGGTGAGAAGCAAAGGCACGTCTCCCCCTAGGCTGCCATCTATCTTCAGCGTCATGGAATTACAACACAATGCAATTCTCAGAAAGTAATTATTGAATGCCCATCTACAAATAGCTGTTAAAGTTACTCAATTCAAGATGGCTGCAGCTAATTAAAAGTATCAAACCTACAGATGGCAAGAACCCGGTAAGTTTTATAGATACTGAGCTAAAATTATGTGTGATTGTCTACTTCAAATACTTCAAAGTCTACTATTTGCACAATATCTATGTTTTTTGTCCAGGTACTTTGGTCTCTTCTCAAAATATGTTATTATTATTGTA
Organism: Pachypanchax playfairii; assembly: GCA_006937955.1. NCBI lineage: Eukaryota > Metazoa > Chordata > Actinopteri > Cyprinodontiformes > Aplocheilidae > Pachypanchax > Pachypanchax playfairii. The sequence continues at coordinate 4,801,885 of SSNP01000025.1, read as the reverse complement.
GTGACTAACCATGAAAATACAGAATTCTAAACTGCTGTAGTCACTGTGACAGGATCCAGACATGACGCTCCCAAGAGACAGAAAACCTTAAAGAGAAAGTTATGTCAGATTACAGTCAAGGACATTTTTGTTGGCTCAAAAGCTGTTGGACTGTTGGTTGTTAATCATTGTATTTTCAAAGGGCCTTTTCAGTTATTTAATTTGTGATGAACTTCTACAATAATGGATGTACTGACTCACATGCTCATACATCTTGCATGCTGTCTTAAAAAGGTAAATTAATTATTCAGCATAGTTTAACACCAGATTAAACTGACCTGCATGATTCTTGTTTGCAAGAAAGAATAATGACTGAAGTGTCCCTCAACTTTTCAAGGTCTGAACCGATCAGAGTAGAGCAGTTCCAAGCACTTGGCCTGCAATCAAAAAGGAAAATAAAAATAAATATGAAGCTTATAAATGAATAACCTTAATACTAAGTCTTAAAGATTCAGTGAGGAGATTTTTAAAAGTTCAGCCTTTACGTGCTTTGGATTAAATCTGAACTGCCATTTGCTGTAATACTTCTTGACCTTTTGTCCATCTGAAATGATTAAATGAGGTCTGTTAGAGGAAATTAACAAAATGTGATTGAGTCTCCAAAATTAACTCTCAAAACCTGGTTCTTCCTCTTTTTATTTTTCTTTCATATTTCTGTCTCATGCTTTCAGTTTCCTTTATGGTTTCCGCCTCTACAAGCAGAGATGCACCTAGTTTCATTATTATTTGCTTCTTAAGCGGCTGAGATCAGTTTCCAGTGCCATAGGACAATTAGAAACATTTCTAAGCATAAGCGAGTTAGTTGTGACTATTGGGAGCAGGAGGAAACATATTTCTATAGTGGGAAAAATATCAGCAAGAAAGGAAGGAACTTTAAAATGTAATAACAAAAGAGTAAAATGTTAAAGGGCTCCAGCACTGAAATGTGTTACACATTTATTGAAACGTCATTAACGTAGTTTCAGTAACTTGTTGTGATCTTCGGAGGTGAGGGAAGAAAAAAGTCAAGTCAGTCATGCCTGAAATTTAGAGAAATATTTGAACATTTAAATTTCTAACTCACTTCTAGCATTTTGCTGGCAAAAAAAAAACAACTTTTACTTTCTTGCAGCTTATATTCCTTAGATATACAACAAAATAAACAAATTCATCAACTGCATTCTCAATCCAGCACCTGAGACCACTGTGGGTGGTGAGGGACAACACAACGGGGAACCTGAGGAAGGCTTTTTAAGCTCTGCAGCACAATTATCACTCATCTATCTTTAATATCTCATCCATTTTCTCCATCTCTACCAACAGAGAAGTACTCACCTTGCAATTATTATCACAGCTGGTTTCTACAATGGATGAATTAGATCTCCTGCCTTTCAAAAATGATTGATTAGAACAAAAAATAAATGGAAAGAAAAAATCTTTTTATTGTATACTGCACTCTGCAGGCAGTAAATGCTGTTTTTGGTGAGATGTGTTTGTTGAGCAAAGACACACTGCTGTAGTCAAAAAAGGAACTGATGCTCTGTCAGCCCATTTTGAACTGGGCTTAAGGCTCACATTTGCAGTGATTAAATTTCAGTAAATGTATGCAGAGTTGAGACCTTTACAACCAAATTGAGACAATACAATATGGTATGATATAATAGTACATGATTTCATCAAGATTTGCATGTTTTTCAGAATAAAAGGCTTTGGATTTGGATTCTGTGTTGGCAAAAACAGTCTTATGCTCTCTGAACCACTCTTTTTCAATTTAAACTCATGAATCTTGTCACTGTCATCTAGAAATGTCCGTGGCATCAGTGAAGACAGAATTCTACTGGCGAAAAAAACAATCTTTCAGGATATTCAGAATGTCAAAAGGACCTCATTTTTGGGGCACATGATGTTGCTGAAGTTCTCTTTAGTTTCTGTATGTGGAAATGCTCAAAATTTCACTCATTTTTCTTTATTGTAATCATTCAATATTTGTTTTTATAGATGATGGTTCATCCATCCATCCATCCATCCATCCATCCATCCATCCATCCATCCATCCATCCATCCATCCATCCATCCATCCATCCATCCATCCATCCATCNCATCCATCCATCCATCCACAGACTACACGAGTCGCCAAGGCAGTGCAACAACATAAGAACTTTGCAGCCACTCTAACATAATTAAAATATATATATATTGTGTCATTTATTATTTAGTTGCAAATTTGATCTTTCATGCAACTGATACTTTTAAGCAGAAAAAAAAATTCCAACTTGGATTTAAATTTACAGCATAGAGAATGACAACCTGGTAATGAAACCTATGTACATCTGGTGTTGCAGAGAAGGTAAGTGTCAATCAACGAACAAGCTGCTGAGCCGAGACATAAATTCAGCAGTGAAATGGAAGCATCTTGGTTGTGAGCAGCTTGATGGAAGATCATAAATCTTTTTTTATGAGGAGACTCTCATTGCTAATGCAGTAACAAGAATACTCCCTGCCTCATGGACCAATTTGTCTACTGGTTGTTTGCCAAATAGAGACGATCTGATGAGATGGCACCTTGGTGTTCCTTCCATGCCAAGGTTTGATCTATAGTCTGAAAGGTGTTTTGAATTTTTAAACATTAAACTTTTTAAACTCTTTAAATTTTGAAGATACACTTGAGCAGACTTTTTGCTCATCTCATATTTCACATTTTTGCAAGTTTTTATTAGTCTTGATGATCTTTGACCTTCAGTAAAATGATTAAATATATTCTGTAAAATTGCACTTAAACACCAAATAAAACTTTCGAGTTGGATTTTTGCAACTTATGGGAGACGAAAAAGCATGAAACAGCTGTACCTTTAATTTTAACATCGTTCAAACAACTTCCATTAAATTAAAAGTGCCACTGGATAAGGGCCTGACAGCATGAGTGCCCAAGACTCATCAAATAAATTAAGAGGTGTATAAAGACCAAGGGCTTTGGTTGGGCAGCACTCTAAATTAAATGCATCACAAAGTAAATCTGCATGACTAAAAATAGACGGATTGGCCAAAGCTAATACTATTGGCACTAAACATTGGCTGAAATCATTGCATGATCTTGTAATTCATGTCTCATCACACTAAATGACATTTATGTATCTTGGGGAAAAAATGGTACTTATATAAAAAAAATGAGGTACTGAGAAAAGCCGACCCCCACTGGTCTTCAGATGGAAACCTTTACATCAGGGGAACAGGATTAGCTATTCAAGCTGCACTTTAGTATTCCCTGTTCAATTAAAGCTATTAAATGGGGTGCTCTTTAAACTGGGAAGTCCACAGGCATTAGAAAAAAAACTGATAACAATAGATGAATGAAAGGGGAAATTGAAAATGTGGTACACCATAGAAAGTTGGTTCATGAGACATTTTAATGCCCCTAATGCTGAAGACATTAATATTTATATTTCAGCTGAATAAATCTTGATTTATCTGTTATCTTGATTGATCTGACATCAAACTCTGATGTCTTTTTTGTTGGAGATGTTGTCATGCTTTGTGATGAATAAACTATGCTTATCAAGTTTGAAGTAGAAAAAATGATTAAACTGATGTAAATTGAACAAATAATTTTTCCAGTTTTTTAACAACTGTACTATATACTGGATTAAATCTTTTACATCTATGAGAAACATATAAGAAAAAAACTCTTCATTTTCTTGGTTGAAAAGAAAAGTACAGACTGCAAGGGAGTATTTTTGGAGTGCATTCATTGTGTACTTTTTTAGTTATTCAAAATTAAAGTTGGTTAATACTGAAAAAAACTATTAATTTGGTCTCATGGCCCTTATCACCCATCCAAAGTTACTTTAAATTGCTAGAATACCATTAAATCGTTCAATTTTATGCCCTAAGGGATAAATAACTACTTAATTTCAATCTGTTTTTCAAATGCATAAAGTATCCTTTTGAATTAAAATCCAATTTCAAACACTTTATTGTTGTTTGGTTCCAAATTATCTTTAGTTAATAAAATGCATTTAAAAAGGGAGACACAGATAAAAAGCATTTTACTCACATTGTCAGCTGGACACAATACAGCTGAGAGCAGCAAAAACACCAAGTCAAAACAACCTCCTCTAAACTCTCAGTACCTGCAGTGGTTCACCTGAGATTTCCCTCGCTGAGGGCCGAGTCAGAGGAAGGATGATCTCCCTTCCTTTTTCAGCTTTCTTAGTCAATCATTTCACACAGACTAAACTGGATCCATGTTACTCCAGAGGGATTTATACCTATAAATAAAATATCTCAATGAAACAAACCTCCCTGCACAAGCAGATAGTTCCCCATTCAGCATTTTTTACAGACGAGAAGGAAAAACCTTAGACATCAGAATGTTACCCACTCTGTTGATTTTGAGTTTTCATCAATAAGACCTTCAACATGGAGGTATTGTAAATCCCATTTTGTCTGTCATTTCTCAATAACCTAAACTTGTCAAACATGTCATTATCAAGTCAGTTTCTTCCAGTCTGATCAAAGAAAAAGAAAAGCAAACTGAGATTTTGATTTTCCTGCGTTGTTTCTGTTTTACTCTGTAAAGTCTCCCAGCAAAAAAAACCAAACATCTTAACTGCAGTTTGTGTAAAGTTGCTGTTGAGTTAAGTTACAATATAATTCAGGCATCACAAGGCAACCTTGGCAACGCCCCCCTCCTCAGTGAATGCTTGAATGAGATCCACATCATAAAGCACATTGTGGAAACTTTACTTGGTCCCAAAAAGCACTAATATTTGTGAGCTTTTTACAATTTCCAGCCCACGTGTGACCATGAAAGAACTCAGAGTCTCATCTGTAAAAAAAACTTGCTTGCAAAGCTCTTTTTTTGAGACAAGCTCCCCAGATGACTATGTTATTCTAGAATCTATTAATTTATTTATGATCTAGACCAAATAAAGTATATGCTGTACTGAGGTTGGCTGGTTGAAACTCTAAGGTGCTCCAACTTTCACTCTTCATCGCTTTTGGCGCAGATAACATTTAAAAACAAGCTTATAAATACAGGCGTGAGTAAACATTTCAAACAGTGTAAGTCTCCAGTAATAAGACTGGTGTGATGAATAACTTGCTGGAGTGCAATGAATCTGTAATTTCATTTGCTTTTAAGAGAAATTGAGAGATAATTTGAGAAATATTAGAAATTTGAATATTTATATCCATTTTTTGTAAGACAGTTTTGCAAACACAATACATTTTTCGCCTTGGCAAAGAAGAATTTGTGGCCTGAGATTTCTTCAAAACTTTCAGATCTCAGATGAACTGTCAGATGAGTTTCTTAATTTAACATTCAGAGCAACTGCCCTTCATCTTTGCTCCTCTTTTCATTGTCATTTCTAATATCATTTGGAGAGAGTAATTGTATGCAAATGATTAATTATCTGTGTATAAATATCCATTCACAGCTAAAAATAGCACAGTGAATCAGACTCCTGCACTAGTGTAATAATTTGAAACAAACAACAACTAAAAAAGGTTTAACAAATAGAGCCATGTGTATATAATCCTATATGACAAACAATAAAACACACAATGTGCATTTCTGCCTTTGTGAGCACAAGCAGTCTTACTGGTGAATAAAACACAGATTTGTGCATTTGGCTCTGTGTGTCTATGAGTCTTAGGGGAAATCTTTAGTGTACAGAAATGTCTTAATTACAGAAAACCTTCTTTCTCCCAAATCCCCGTCATGAGTGTGAGCATGTGTTTGTTTGCAGCTGTCATCCTTGAATGGAATAAGCAACAGCAAGTGACTCAGAAAATGTCTTTTGGACATCATACACAGCAAGCTGTGCAGCATTTTGCATCTTATCTCTGTCTTGTTATTTGTGAAGCTGATGACTTCTGTTTGCATAAATTAATGACTTAATCACAAAATAATTTGAAGAACAGAAGAGAGGAGTGACACAGGGCTGCAAAGAGTCATATTTGTGCAGCACAACAATGAAAGCATTTTTTTAGATCAGTAGATTCAAATTTATTGCAATTGTACTTGCATTTTTAGAATGAGTGTGTATGTTTCATGACATTGTTTTATTTAATGAAAACAAGCAAAAGATATATTTTGAAAATAAGGCTTGACGTCAATGAAAATAAGTCTGCGGTTGATTTCCCTGGAACGATGAGTGGCCACTTAGGGTGATCTTGTCAGCAGCTGTAGAATCTATATACTGTTGAAAATCAGGGAAAGTAAACACTCAGACACACACATCCACTTTCCTCGCCATCCTACTGAGGAGATGACATTAGATGGATTTTGAACCAGATGAGAACAGGCAGTAAAAGAAAAAGAAAAAAAAAGGCAGTAAAGAGATGATGAACATAAGAATGAGAGTAGAAGGAAGGAGGCAGAAAGGGAACACCATGACAAACAGTCCTGCTAAGCTAGCTACACGCTTTCTGTATTCACTTCAGTTATTTCTGTGAAACTCATTTGTGTGAAAGGCAGAGATCCAAGGGATGCTGTTTCTGTTCAAGGCCTTTGAGTTAAAAGGATTTACTCACAGAAAACTGTTCAAACTTTTCTCTTTGATGGACAACTTACAGCTTTTAGTGATTTATTATAATAGGTAACTGTACAAAGATACATCAAATGAAGAGACTGCTTCCTTTTTTGTACTTGTAGGTCTGTAATCGAGCGTGGAATAAAGTGGATAAGGAAACAGTGGAAAACAACCCCCCCAGGCTATTGACACCCCAAAATGCTGAGCACTGCAAATGACTTCTGTGTCTGTCACTCAGCTGCCTGGAGTTAGACACCATCTTACATTAGAATTATAAACAGAAAGAAGAACATTACATGGGCTTCACTGAAAACTGTTTCAGTGACATGTTTGATGAAAATTTAAACTTTTCCATCTAGTTTAATTCTATTACTCTAACCTTTGTTAGGTCACATGGGTCAACATGGCTTGTTTTTCATTGTGGTTTTTCATAACATCAGGCTGGACAAATAAGTGACATGTTTGTAACGTCTCTGCAGCATGACCCAGTTCCATGATGCAAACTTTAGTTTATTTCTACCTTTTCTAATAGTAAAAAAAATTGTGACTGCTTATCGAAAAGCAGTGAGATAAATGTTCATGGAAAACAAGTTGGATTGAGCTACAGGATTAAAAACGTGAATGAAAATTTAGAGTGCGACACAAGCAGATGGATTCAATTTTCTCCCGATGTCTGATGACACCATCAAATAAATAAGCTGCTGCAGATATTTAATTAATGTAAAATCAAAGTAAAATGTTAAAATGATCACAGCAGACAAGAGGTTAATAGAAATGTGATCCTGTGAGGTTGTCAGGAGAAGATGTTACCACTGCTAAAAATGTCATTGATGAATCACAGCTGGAAAAATGCAAAACATAGAAACATGGATGGTTACTGGAAAACACTGTGGGATATAAAAGAGGGGCCAGGGGCTAACAGTTGCAGAATTCATCCCGGCACGTTGTGTCAGGTTGTCAAATTGATTGGTGATGAATGAGCGAGCCTCTCACTACAAGCTTTAGACATGTAAGGATGCTCAGGATCCTGGTGACATGATGTGGGACTCTGGCTGCAGCCAAGATAAATTACCTCTGACGTGCATTGGAGATTTCCCCTAACTCACTTGACATTTTAGTGATGTCTCGTTAATTCAGCTCTGTCTCCCCTACGAAGAGCATTCATTTGCAAAAATCCTCCTGCAGTTCTAATTTATGTAGAAATGACCACTGAGAATGCAGCAAGTAGCCTGACATGATGGTAAAAGTGAAAATGATTCTGTAAGCTTTTATATGAAGACATGACAATTTTCCAAAGAGTGCCACCCAGATAATCATCAATTGGTTGGGCAGCTATTATTATAATATAATTTAATTAATGTAATAACAATTATTTGTCTGCAGCTGACCTTTGCGCATTTTATAATAATTTAAATCTTTTAAAAAAATAGAATTTGTCATTTTATAATTAGATGTTACCAGAAATAAAAGTGGAAAGTGGACCTTGAAATGCAAATGCATCACCTTGCCTCGAGACTTTAACTGTTTATTGCAGAATGAAATATTAAGGTCAAGTTCCAAAGAAATAATAATAAAAAAAAAAGAAATCTGGGTAGCATTTTCAATATTCCACACATTCAACTCACAGTCTGCAGTTGTATAACCGATATGATGCATGAAGTAAATATTTATGACTGCTCATTGATATTTGGATGTTGATTTTGGTCAACAATCTAAAATTTGTGCCTTACTTTTGGTTATATTGCATTAAAAGGCAAAAAGAGAAAACACATTCCATAAAGGTCTTTCTGAACATTGAATTAAATGCCTTTGAAAGGAGAGCAGTAATAAAGTGCAGTTTATTTTTTAAATAAAAGCAAAGGTGAAGCAAAAGGGGGTGGAGAGGTGTGGGGGCTGAGTGGGGGCCATTGTGTAATACATTAAAACACCTCTTTCACAGTATTTTAATGGGGCTTGTTTTATTATCTTGTCTTTCAAAACAGCTGATACTTTTGATCTGAAAAATAAATGTATTCTAAAATAAGAGCTTCAACCACATTAAACAGATATTTTCAACACAAAAGAGCTTGAATAAAATTCTGTTTTGTGCATTTGTGCATCCATCTATGGGTAAAGATTTTCTAAAAGTATGAGTTTTATCAGAGGATACGATTCTGAAACTAGTAGACCTAGTGCAGGTGTAAATCCATCCATCCTTTACATGCTTGTTCTTGTTCTGGGTGGCAGGGAGCTGGCACCAATGTCCAACAGTCACTGCCGTCAGTCTGCAGGTATAAACATGCAGTAGAGACAGACAGAGTTAAAACTAGGTTTTAGTTATTTACTTTTCAAGTATAAAACATGTTGAGCGGTTTATACCAGAGTTCAGATAGAGTTAGTAACTTTGAACATATTCAGGCTGAATATCCTACAGAATACTCAAAGACCAAATAAATTAAAGTTGTCAATGTGAAATCAACAATATAGAGGGTGTTCTTTTACCAAGGCAAACGATTGTGAACACATTCACTGTGGTGCAACGTGCCATAAAAAAGCAGTAATGGATTTTTGACAGATCCCCCCACATCTACCCCAACCCAGGGTAAAATAAATGCAAAAATAAAACACCCCTTATTGTTCTTGGTCCTTTTCTAATTTCAGTCTGCAGCTTTTTTCTTTTGTACATACTGTATAATGTCTTTCTTTGTGCAGTTCAGCTCATTCTGCATGACATTGTACAGGAAATACAAAGTCAGCAGAACCAGCTGAGGATTCTTGTTTGGGTCAATTAAACAGTTGTGAGGATCTCTGCTGCTGGTGGTGGTGAGTGGAATTAATCTGTCTTGCAGGGCGTGGCAGCAGAGGATCATTGATCTCAGGTGTGGATCGTTACCCAGCTCAGGAGAGCTGGGTACTTAAGCAGAGGAGGAACAAGAGACAGACGCCAGTTTGTTCCGCAACTTTACGTGGTACAGAGTGGCTAGTGAGCAATATTTATCAGAGAGTCTTTCGCAGTATTAACCTGCCTTCTTTCCCTTTATGTTCAGCCTGCTGTATTGGAGCTCCTCTCCTGACAGCATAACCTCCAGCGTGGATATCGAATCGCTCATAGTGAGGATTGGCTCAACACGGGAACTTCCTAGAGCTCCGTTGCGGTGCTACGCGACCAGCTCTCTCCCTCTGGCTCCCTGTCTGTCTCTGGCTTCCTCTGGTCCACACCTCACCGGTCACCGTTCTGCTGTCACCCCTGTCGCAGTCACGTCTGCGCACTCAGCACTCGGACCCGGATCTCACACACGGATTACCGACAGCTTGGCTCACCACCCCTGCGGCAGCATCCTAGGATCTCTCCTCAAACCCGGACGTCATTCACACAACCGTGAGTTGAGCGAGCACAATCCCCGCACGCCGCAGCTGGTTTCTCCAACTGTCACTAACCCCTCTCTCTCTCACAACCCCAGGACCGTTCCTGTCCCGCACCAGGCCCGTCCTGCGTTTTCATCAGCACATTCATTGTTTACGTGTATTGTACTTGGAGCACTGTATATAATAAACACTGTTACCCGTGAGCGCTGTCTCCTCGCATTGTGTGTGTCTGGAGTTTGGGTCACTTTGAGAGCTCGTCAACAACCCCACCTGGTACGAACCATGACAACAGTAATTAAATGCTGCTGCTTCCACTGTGTACTGACTGTTTTTACTGCTTAAATCTCAAGTGACTGTGCAGTTTACACAGTCTAATGTGGGCCCTGCTTAATCTCAATACAAAAACAATTTCAGTCCAGAGCCAAGTACAGTGATTTAAGGTAACACTCATTTGTTGGGAACAGTGGTTAACAGTGGTCAAATCACTTATAATAATCACTTATCACAAATCACTTATAAAAGACGCGAACACAAACGCACCATGAATTACTTTTTGAAAATGTATGTAAATGGTTTTTTTTTATAGCATCTAATTGCTTGTTAACAAACAAAATGTGTATATAAATTACCAGATAGGAGTTAGTTACATTTACAATTGAAATTGTGATATTACGTGATAATAATGTATGATAATGACATTTTTATTATCAGCATACTTCATGTCAGTGTCAGTTTTTTTCTTTGGTTTTCAAAAATCGTTAACACAGCGGTTGCTTTTACAGCGACAGTTTGCAAATTCAATGAGAAATGTACTCAGTTTATTACACTTAAAGAGGTAATGTTTTGCTTTAATGTCTTATTCATATAGGCGTATATGTTCAGAGTTCAAAAAACATTAGAATTTTTATCTCATATTTTGGCAGCACCTTGCTTCATTTTATTTTCCTGTGTGCTGTTGGTCAGCAGAGACTGATTCAAGGCTAAAGAGGGGTAAAATTTGCACAGTATCTGTAAAGCAATTTAAATTTTAATGGCCTCACTGACGCCAAGATTCAAATGTTTTTTTAATTTTCTCAGCATTGAATGTGTAAAAAATTTATTTCAATATTAAAATTTTTCAGACAAAGAATGTCTAAAGTATTTCTTATTTAGAAAACTATATTTCATCCTAGTTGACAGGAGAGAAATGTACTACTTTTGTGTACTGCATCCAGACACATTCATTAATAAAATTAATAAATGCATGTCTACTAAAAGTAATATCCTGGAAAATGTGATGTCCTGAAATTATTTGGATACATTTTGCTATTACTGTAAATATCATTACTTTTATTGATTCAACACCCATGGACAACTACCATAGTCTACAGAATTGTTGTCATGATCAGTTTATCAGCCAAAGCAACAACTGAAGGTGTAATAACAGGTATTATTCCTGGACATAACATCATATAATGATATCGATCCCAAGCAGCAGTTTCATCAACCAGCATAAAAAGATACTTCTTTTATTGAAAATCATTTTCCTTGTTGTGTTCTGAGATGAAGACGAGTTACATTTTAAAAAGATTTTTGCTAATTAATCAGCATTTGTGTGCTGAAGGATATTTTGGTGCAGACAGTGTGTATCAGGTGTACCTTGGATGCTGCGGGGTCCCCCCATTTGTTGATACCTGTTCAGAAGCCATCTTACCTCAGCCCTGGAGCTGTTGCAGATGGGTTCATGGTCAAGATCCAAAAATGTCAATATCTGCCAAAGGATAGCTTTAGTATCTATTCACTGCTGGGAGGTGCTTTTTGTATCCAAATTGGCTCTGGTCTTAAAGTAAACTTCACAGTAAAACAAGCCATGGCAAGTGTGTTATTAATATTTAAGACTGTTTTGTTCATTTCTTGTAAAGACAACGTGTGAAATCATCTCATTTTCTGCAAACAGTCCAGGAGAAGTGGAGTGGGGTTTATGTGATAGCAGTCATGATTGACGGATGATTTTTGGCAACCCTAGTGGGCAACATGTTTATGTATTCAAGGGATGATTCCTCCTCATCTATGTGTGGGTTTAGAAGGAAAGCTGTGTGAATCACAGTAGTGAAACATGTGGTGTTGAGTGAAAGCTGACCTGGTGAACTCATAACCTGGGGGTGTTTCAGGGAGTTCTCCTCATAGAGGCTGGAATACATTCTGTGATCCAATCAATACACCAGATACTTCACACACTTTTTGGAACGCATCAGAACTGCTGCTCTTCTCACAGATGATTCAATCTCTGGTGACTACTGACTGCTGTATGATTACATCTATATCCCACCTCCCACCAGCCTTCTTGCCATGCACATTTATGCAGCTAAGAAAGGAAATACTTTCGTGAATATCAGTTAAAGATTAAAAATCTGTCCATTTGCAATAAATAATAATTTGCACATGAGTCCGTTATAGAACAATTGTTTCAGTTGATCTTGGATAATGAATTGTGAAATTCGATTTTCAAAACAGATATCAAGGGTTTAACCACAGACTGTTCTGGATCTTTGTCATTGTCCCCTGATGATGACCTCATCAATGACCTTATTGCCCTATTGTTTACACATCTACACCAACAAACTGTTTATTCCCAAACCAAGTCTATGCTCTTATGCCTATCTGACATTCCCAGAAGTTGTTGCCAGTCATCTTCTCCAGTTAAATATCACTCACCTTTGTTGTCCCCCTCCAGACAACTACTGCTCACCTCATTCCCAAAACCTGCAAAGACACTCATGTTTTCTACACTTCCATCTGATCTCGGTCTATAGAAAACAAACTTTTTTGCTCTCTCCCACTGTTGATGCGATTGTGTCCTTGGAGTTGCTTGTTCCTGTTGACGTCATTCCTCCACCGACTCACCTTTTCAATAAATCTTTTCACTTGTGTTGATTCTCAATGTGCATCTTGGTCTAGCCATTGTGAAGTCATTACACAGTCATTTATTAACCTCACATGTATGTTACTGGTCTGTGATAGCAGGTTCCAAGTAGTTCATGCACTCCACTTTACAGTCATCCTATTTTTATTTTTATTTTCTTGCTATAAAAAAGAAATCCTCAAATCCATCAAACTTTTCTATGTTTTTCCTTTCTATATTTTTAAAGAGTGCAGAGGGGTTGTTTCATCCTAAAGATTTGGTTTCTGTTTAAATTTCTGTTCATGGATTTTAAAATTGTTGATTGGTTTAAGTATGAAAAAGACCACAGGTCAAAAACGAAGTAAAGTTCTGACCATCTCAAGCAGAGGTAATACATATATATATTTATCTGTTTGGAATCAGTACTGGTTTTCCAATATCAGTACAAATTTAATTATTTAAGGTGCTGCTGCTGGAGAAAGTGACCCCTGGCACATGGTCTCCTCCTGTACCGATTGAAAGGCATCGAAGCACAGATGGCTCTTTTCATCTGAGGGAGCTTATGTGTGTCTACATGTGGGTGTAAAACACTCTAATATGTCGGCCAAGAGGCTACACTGGCCTATTTGTGCTCTCTGCCTCTTTACTGAAAGTGAGATTTCCTCTTGCAGCCCCCAACCCTTGCTGGTGTTGTCCCACTTACAAACTCTTGCAAGATTCCTGTCAGCAGTCCAACTGAATAAACGGCAATCAAATCTCTGATGGCACAAACACACATCTGTGTGGCCCCACACCGATGTCTGGGCAGTGTAAGTCATCATCAGATCAAGGAAACTACTTCTTTCATTCAAAAAAAGATGTGTGCATTACACTGTGAACTCCTCTCTGTGGACACACTGTGTATTAAAAAGGAGCAGATCTGACAAAAAACACCTACAAAAGCAAAACAAATCTCCTCCTGGACCTCTTTTGTTTTTCTCAATCATGTAACACCAGCAAAACACTAACTTGTCACTCAAAAGTGAGCTTCTGACTTAACCACTCTAAAGTAAACTTGACTGTTGAGTCAAGGATTTTTAAGTGTCTTCATTTATACTTCCTTCCTTTGAATCGTCAAAACATGACATGCTGCCATTGGAGAAAAAAAAGTGCAATAAAAGTAAACACATCTAAAGGAAAAAAGATGGCCAGCCTTGGTTGCAAGATCTGCTGGTGTACAAAAGCTTTTTTTCTGCTTTAGCAAAGTAGAAAGAGGCTGCAGAAGAAACAGTAATCTGTGTGTGTCCCTATGTGTGTGTGTGAAATGCTATGTGGAGAAAACTGACAGCAGGTGAGGGTCAGGTTGGGGTTAAGATAGAAGAGGGAGGAGTAGAGATGATATGCTCCTGGGACTTGGTACAGAGACAAATCTCAGGAGTACAGATTCTGTGACTCACTGGTACTTTTTACCACACTGGACCTTGACAGGTAGCTGGCTGCACACACATTATAAGACAGCTCACACACGGGAAAACTACATAGCTTGTGTACACTGATAAGACAATCCGTATTTCCCTTCTTTCTGACACAGATGCAGTGACTGTCAAAAAAGTTTATTATTTTTAATAGAAAGAAAGTGAAGAAGAGACACATACTGGAACCCAGAGAAAAGAAAACAGGTGGGAGAGGAAGAGAAAGCAATGGACGAAGGTGTGTTTCTGTGTGAGTAAGAGAGAGAGAGAGATGAAGTGAGGAGGCGGAGAGATGAGAGACGAGGGAAGGAACGTGGTGAAAAGGGAGGGTGGAGCAGAGAAAGGAAGAGCCACACTTGGTTGAAGGAGTCCAGTCGAATGAGAGGGACTTTTAAGAGTTGAATCAGAAACGCTACACTCAGTGAATCTGTTGTGACTGAACAGAAAAGCAACTGAGAAAATGGACAGATGGACCAGCAGGAGGATCGGATCGGACATTGGGCTTCGATACATCCTCTCAATCTGCTTGTTTAGCCTGATCTAAACCTTCTGAAGAAACTGCTGCCATAAGAATAATTATAAGGCTTGGTCACTTCCAGGATGACTGACCATGACTGAAGAGTAAAACAAGTTGGAAGGAGTTCACTTATAAAGTTGGATACTACTCAAGCCACAATGGACATGTACATATGTTTATGCTTGGTTTTCATCACACTTCTTCCAAGAGGTGAGGTATTTTCTTTTAGATGTAGCTGAATTTGATTTACAGGAATTATGCACATTTATCAGGTGTTCAAAGAGAATGAAGAAGAATGTTCAAATTCTTCTCAGGAGAGGAGAGAGTCTGTTTATCAAAGCAGGGAAAATGTGTTTCACTGTTACTCGTTGTATCACAATGTGCTGTGTCGTATTGTATCATTTTTACTTTCATTACATTGTAGATGTGATTTCATTTTTATGTCATATTTGAATAAACTTTTACTTTCTTATATTTTATTACACTAATCCTTCAGCATAATCACTGTTGGCATGGTGATCACTGATTGCTTGACTAATAAATCACCCAGCAGCACAAAACTAGAGCTTGAATCTTAGCTTAGAAGAAATTTTGGTCTTTAGATGTTTCTATTGTATAAAGACTTTTTTAAGCAGCTGAGCGACTTGTTTTTCTGGGAAGTAAAATCAAGTCCAGTTCTTCTTCTAATCTTACTCATCTTTGTAGAGTCCAGATTCAGTCTTACTATTCATTAAAAAGGCAAGGCTTGTTGCTTAAGGCTGAATTTGCAGTGAGTCAGAATCTCTGACAAAAACACACGACCTTGGGGACACAAAACATCTGTTGTATAGTTTTTATTTTAAGTGTGCGAGAGCAGAGGCAGCGTCTGTCACTCAAGCTTTGCAGCCTTGAAAAAAAATGTCATTTACCTGGTTAAAGAAAAGTATTTGCTTTATTTGCTGCTGTTGCTGCATTGTTCTGTAAGAGAGATTGATCAAAAGGAGATGCATTGAATAAAAAAAACTCAAACTGCTTTGAAATATGTAGAAAAAAATTTATAAAATTCATCATTATTTTTTTTTTCAAAATTCATGAACCAGATCTGAACTTTAATTAGTCAAATTTTAAAAATCTGACAACTCAATAACAATTTATATACAAATTTTCCTGTAACTGTTATTGTAATTTCTGGGAGCTTTTCAGCTTTGCTTGAGTTAGTGCCCTTGATAACATACAGGAAAGGAAATGACACAGAAGTACCTTTAATCAGTCTTAAACACTGTCAGAATTAGGCCACCCATCTAAACCCATTGGTGCAAGTCGCTTCAGTCTGACCAAGTATGATTAAAAACAACAGATATCTGTTTCTCTCATCAGAAATCATACAGGCATTTCAAGGTTGTCGAAAGTCCAGACAAATCAGACAAATTCAAGCACGAAAAGGAACAGAAGAAGTCAGGGAGGGGAAGTAGCTCAATTTAATAAGTTATTGATCCAAATCATTTCAAAATTGTGGATGCCTGCTTCCAGTCAGCTAAAGGACAGTCCATCAGCTGTGATTGAGTGGGCAGCAGATGTAGGCCAAGGGGTTTGATAACGACACCTGGATTCCTGTTTTCAGACTCCACCTTAAAACAGCAAAGCATGTTTACATATAAATGTAATATTTAACGAAATTATCATCTAAATTTGTAACACTCCACTATACTTTCCCATCCTAAGCTATTATATGACTTCACTCATAAGAAGGTATAAAATACCCTGACCTCTCAAAAATTGGATATTTTCCCCAAATAACTCAAATAAAGAAAGACGAGACACTAAAATATTAACTTGTGGCAAACATATTGAGCCCAGCTAGAAAATATAATAACTTCCAGTAATAATGGAATGAGGTGGTGGGAGGTGCGAGAGGAAGTGATGAGACTTCCAGACTGAAATGTAACGGATGTTCCCAGATTAAGATTCACCCTTTTGCTTCCCCACACCCACCCCCATTTGTCTCATATCTCAGATACTGTCTCATGTAACCATATGCCACCTGCATCATAGAGGTCACCCTACTTTCACATTACACTCTGTATTCTTTGGTGTAGCCACATCAGCTAAATTCACTGCAGATTAATATGTTGTTAAAGGAAGTTTGTGCATGTGAAAAGATGGATTCTATTTGAAACAATTATACAAATAGAGAGACTATTCAAAAGGTGTTTGTCATATCCATATTATTTATAAAAAACAGTAAGACAGCTTTTTTATTGATTTTTATTATCTTCTTTGTTCTCAGTGTGTTCCCAACTTGGACCTCGTGCCCATGCAGAAGAAAAGCTCCTCCAAAATTTGTTTATAAATTACAATAAGCATTCGCGGCCTGTGCAGAACACTACAGACACAGTGTTTGTCAAATTTGGACTGTCTATTGCCCAGCTAATTGATGTGGTGAGTGAATCCTCTTGTAAAGTCTCATAAATAACAATCATGAAATGTCAAGACCACATGCCTCTTTTTGCTTGTTTTAGTTTTGGACCATTAAATGTACAATATGTAAGAATTTTACAGTGAAATAATCATACAACAGTCTAATGTCCCACAGATGTTGAAAGTAAAGTTACAGTTGGGTGGTTGTGAGTTTTTGTCATTTTAAAAACGCTGGCCTGGGGTGGAATCATTGTTTACAATAACTATTCAATGTCCAATCTTCTTGGCTATATAGCAAATCACATGTGAGCCAGCAAAGTTGCCAAGTCTTCAACACAATCAGTAGCAATTCAACAACAACCAGCAGCAAAGAGTACCAGCACTGTAGACAAAATGGAAGTCAGTAAAAGAAGCAGCCCTGAGGTAATTTGTAGTAAACCTAAGAAACCAAAGCATCCTTCCCAAAAATTGATCTAATACAAGAGATATAAAACAGGGCTCAGCACTGGAACTGGCAACCCAGCAGAAAAATCAGTAAGGGGAGGGGGTAAGTGGCTGAGAGCGTGTTTTTCTACATGAACGGTGCTCCAATTTGACCACAAGGTTTAATTCTTACATATTGTACCTTTAAGTGGTTTTATCATTAGCATGGCAAAAGGAGGAGGGACTACCAGCCCTCAGGTGGTGACTCCGCAGTATCACCTCTGGACTCTAAAATTGCTCATTTTACTCAAACAGTAGCAAGATGTATGTCATATTTTTAATATGAGCAGATATACTTACAAAATCGTTGTTGCTTTAGCAGTGTTATAGAACAAGACAGAAACAAAATAGATACAGAAACTGAATCTGAACTTCTCGTCTTTCCTGTTTAAGTATAAGCTTGCATTAGCATACTATTGCAGTTAGCCACTGCAGGATGTAATTTTGAAATAAACAAGAAAACTATCGGAAGTTGAGCTTTATTTTGTTTTCTGTCAGGGTGTTATTTTTTTTGTAAGCATCTTTTGCAATAAATTGCCGACAAAGTTGTAAAAAATAAATTCTATTTGGTCAAAGACACTAAACTACACTAACAACAGTTTAAGGAAGTGCCAAAGAAATCAGACACATTAGCTTCAGCACATCATACAGGATGTGTGCTGGGTGCTGTGTGGTATAATGTTACTGTGCAGCATAATTACGTGAAGGACATTTTTTCCAATTGTTCCCACTCTGTTCATCATAACATGCTCAAAGCTACATCAAGCAAGCGCAATATATTTCCAAGACAGATCACTTATCAGCGGAAATGAAACCACAACAAATGAGATTGGATTATTTTTCCTAAATTAAATTCTATTGTCAAGTATTCAAACACAGAAATAAACATTCAAAGCTGTCTAATGAACTGTATTTCAGTCACATTAACTCCTGCTAAAGTAACATCTTTATTCATGATTCTCCTTGTTGTATCTTTCTGTTTCAATTGCTTTCAAGCACATGCGTTCAATGTGAATATTTATCAATTGTGGTGAGAATTTTGTTGTCTTATATGAAAACATTTCCTCACAAAACTTGCCAGGAGAAGCCTACAACCCATGGATTATGAAACTTTTTCTCCCCACAAAGATGATTTTTCTAGCTTTTTGACACTGATTTAGTTGACAGTGCTTGCTCCACATGCCTGGTGGTGTGTCAACTCCAGGTGAAGTTGTCTCCTCGTACAGAGTGTTTTCACTGACTGCCGTTTCTTAGATGTTGCTGTGGAAGAGCCAGGGAAACCAGCTTGGCAGAAAAGTAACAGGGTTCCTCTGCATGAAACATTGGCTGATATTTTTTATAAGTCTATTACACGATAAATATCAAAAAGTTCTGTCAGAAATATTAATTTGGAATAAAGTTAAAGCCATATTTTTTATATCCTTTAAAGGATGAGAAGAACCAGATGATGACCACAAACGTCTGGGTTAAGCAGGTGAGAAATAACAACAGTCAAATCTGCACAGTCCAAGAAATAGCTGCAGTATGTGAATATGATTTCTGTTTCCTGCAGGAATGGAATGACTACAAACTCCGCTGGAACCCTGAGGAATATGAAAATGTCACCTCCATCCGGATACCATCTGAAATTATCTGGAGGCCTGATATTGTCCTCTACAATAAGTGAGGAGCTTCAACAGGACTTTACACTGAATTAGCTATTTTCCACAGTAGAGTAGCTCTAATTTGTTTCTATTTTCAAGACAGCATCACATGTCAAGGGTTTTTTTAGAAGTTGATAAAGAGGAATATATTGTCATGCCAAACAGCTTATCTAGTGCCAGTTTCATAAAATAATTCAGCTGGAATAAATATGAACAAGGTCACCTTTAATGGACAGGCTTTCAAGAAAATTTCAGGATCATAGAAAGCAATGCATCATGATGGAAAATAGAGTGTAAATGGATGTTAGGACAGGCTGTAGGTAAAAATGTTTCCACAAAAAAACTCATACAAGGGTATAAAACCATGTAATTGTTATTCAGAGAAGTAGAATACAAGTGGAATACAAATTTAAAGCAAAATATACTGAATAATTGAAAACTTGACTATCAATAACTGCCTGAAACAACCAAATTATAAGAATGCATATGATTTCAAAGATAAAATGATAAATACCCATTTTTTAAACTGAGTTATCATTTGTGATGACTAGAAATATATTTTTGGTGAGCTCTTGCTTTTAACCTACTTTTTTTGTCTGGGTCAAATGCAGATAAAAGCAACAGGGGAGCTCAGGTGTGTGAAGGTAAGGCTGAAATGAAAGTACACAAAGAGATTAGTCAAATAAACAAGAGGGAGATTATTAGAAGAAACAAGGTTGAAGCAGCTGTTGCTCTAACAAATTCAGGGGACTGAAAAATCGCAGTCTTTCATGTCAGTGGTAAAAATATACATTTTTGAAAATAGGAAAAAAATTGAACGTATACGAGGAGATTCCACTAAACATCTGTTTTTATAGCTTAAAAAAGAATAAATCCATCAAAGGAAACTAAATAAGTCTCTGCAAGTGCTTAAAACATCACTTCATGAATCCAGAATCTCCATGAACTCACCCGTAGGCTACATGCAACCTCACACTAAAACGTTTGGTGTAAGTAAAATAATTATTCTCCTTTTTAAAATGTGTTTTTCTTCTTGTTTTATGTCTCTTTATCCATCTGTAGTGCGGATGGCGACTTTGCAGTAACTCATCTCACGAAGGCACATCTGTTTTACGATGGACACATAAAGTGGACCCCGCCGGCCATTTATAAGTCTTCTTGCAGCATAGATGTCACGTTTTTCCCTTTTGACCAGCAAAGCTGTAAGATGAAGTTTGGATCTTGGACCTATGACCGTGCCAAGATAGATCTGATTAGCATGGCCAGTGATGTGGACCAGATGGATTACTGGGAGAGTGGAGAGTGGGTCATCATCAATGCGGTGGGCAAGTACAACACTAAAAAGTACGAGTGTTGCACTGAGATCTATGCAGACATTACTTACTACTTCATCATTCGGAGGCTTCCTTTGTTCTACACCATTAACCTAATCATCCCCTGTTTGCTTATTTCCTGTTTGACTGTTCTGGTGTTTTATTTGCCGTCACAATGTGGAGAAAAGATTACGTTATGTATTTCAGTCTTACTGTCTCTGACTGTGTTTCTCTTGCTGATCACAGAGATTATCCCATCCACATCCCTGGTGATACCATTGATTGGTGAATACTTGCTGTTCACTATGGTATTTGTCACACTTTCCATCATAATTACAGTTTTTGTGTTGAATGTACATCACCGATCTCCAAAAACACACAGCATGCCTCACTGGGTGCGTAGAGTATTCTTGGACTTGGTACCTCGAGTCCTGTTCATGAAGCGTCCACCGGGCACAGCAAAGCAGCACTGCAAGAAATTGATTGAGATGATGCATCGTCCAACTGTTTCTACAACAAGCAACTCACAGGCTTTTTGGATAGGATTAGACACAGGGCTCAGGCAGATGACCCAGACTGAGAATACTCTCCCCAAGACTCCATCTGACAGTCCAAGAATCCTGGTCTGCTCAGCCTCTCCACCATCTTCCCCTCAGAAGGACCACAGTGAAGACCATCTTCTAAGTGCACACATTTTCTGCAGATCAAAATCTGTCCAATATTCAGTTCTCTCTGAGAAACAAACCATGGGCAGACATAACTCTGCAAGTATGTTTGCATCACAGTTGTCCTTGCCTCCATCTTTGGCCCTGGGTCCACTAGACAACCTCTCCAGAGAACAGTCAAGCACACCGGCCCTGAATGGTCGTTCCCTAAGTGCAGAGCAAATGTGCGACCAGGAGCAGCTCCCCCAGAGATCTCAGCCTCGATGTCGTTCCCACAGCTTCCAATATTGCTGTCTGCATGATGATGTGTTGAAAGGAACTCCAAAGCAAGTGAAAACAACACCCTCAAAAGAGAATTTGCCAGAAACCCAAACAGTAGTGTCCACCAAAGATGCAAGTACCCAACTGGATCGCCTGATTCCAACCATTTCACCAGCTGTGCAGCGAGCCATAGAGGGAGTTCAGTACATCGCTGATCATCTCAGGGCAGAGGATGCAGACTTTTCAGTAAGTTTAGATTAATTACCTTTATTCAACTATAAAACAAACCACCTGCAAAAAGTAGCTGTGATAAGTATTTATATTTTTATAAAGTTTGTAAAAATACAACACCAGCTGTGGTGGTCTTGTCAGATACCAGCTGAAGTAAACAGAGCATAGTCCCACTGGATTTCATGTTAATACACATTTAAAAATAAGAGTTTTATGCATAAATTGCAGCAGCTCACATGCAGAGATGACAGAAAACCCTCTGAAATCTCCTAGCAGTCTGAGTAACCCCCAATATCTCATGCAAAAGATTAAAAACTAAGTTCTGCTGCTAAAATGAGATGTCAGTCTCATTATTGTTTAACTTAATTATATCTGAGTACACTGTGACTGGATAGGTCTGGACACCTGCAAACAATATTACATATTATGTGCTTTGGAGTCCATTTGTAAATAAAACAGTCCTGGGAATACAAGATGATGATGTTTGCTGATGCATTCTATATTTGAATGCCTGTGTCTGGTTTTCTTTTTTTGCTATGGATCATATATACGTTGATAAATATACGGCAGTAATATGATTCAAAATTCTGTGACCTCCTCCTCTTCCTCAACTTCCAAAACACTGTGATTTGCTAAAGTGTACTTCTGCATCCACATTATACTTTTGCCCTCCCGTGCACTTTACCAAGTTGCTTCTCAGGAGGATTTCCAGTAATGAGGATGCATGTGACCGAGACAGTCACCACAGCTGCAGATTGATTCTTTAGACGTCAACAAGAGTCAGCACATTTTATTTGCCATGTTAAATTGCTGTCATCTGTTTCTTAATACCACATATTCAGATTATCTCCCTTTGCCATTTTGAATTTCTTGACAATGCTTCAGCAGTATACACACACCTGAGCATTAAATCTAGCTCACAAACACATTTAAAGGTGGGTGAAGTGGGTGAAGTGGGTGAGATAAAGCAACAGTTTCTATTCCTGAAAAGGCTTTTCAACTGCAGTAAATGGCTTTATTCTCACATTCCTCCAACTGTTTGAGACATTTCCACATGAGACCTACAATATATATGTACTTTTATTTTGTCAGATTTTAGTTGGATATTGTGAGATTTATGCAGCTTCCCTACCTGGTTAGGAACTGAAACTACTTTTGTTCAGAAAAACTGCAACATTGGCCTAAACTTTTAGAACCCCGCTGCTCCTCATCTATGACAGAAAACTTTGTGTTTTTTCTATTTGGAAAAAGATTCACAGAATTTGATGGCAAATCCGGAATTAAAAGAACAAAACAAACAAAAAAAAAAAACAGCACATCCATACTTAAAAAAGTTTGCTACTATTTAAAATGCTGTCTTTCATGCAGCATACTCTGTATTAGTGACGTTAACCTGCAGAAAAAAACAGCTATACTGAAGGTAAAATCCTTCACAGACTTTCCTGGTTCCTTTGAGCTTTTTTTTGTTCTGAGCTGTAGTCTTGTGTGTCAATAGCTACTCAACTAAAATTTAAAGTATTTTATTATGATTTTAAGAATTCTTTTGCTCCTGGTAAACAATAATTTACTCAAACTGACTGCATAAAAAATCTATATTTTTCTGCTTAAGTTCATCTTCCAAAACTGTGGCCTTCATTTAAAGGTAAAACTTAAACAACATGAATAAAAGCTCTTAGTCACCTACAAAAGCCTAAAAAGAAATCCCACATGAGACACTTCAGTTGTTTTTATTTCCCAAAACAAGATTATGGATTTCTAATTTAACAGCAAACAGTGGCAACAAAATCCAAATTATTTTAATATTTTCAGTCAGACTTCATGTTAAAACGTCGAACTGAATAAAAATCTAACAAAAGATGTCCTTTCAAATGCCCTTCAGACAAGTTACAATTTAATGATCATATTTGTCACGTAACTTTATACAAGTCTTTTATCTTTTTGTCTTAGCTAAGCATCAATATATAGAAATAGTTCTTATTTCTAGGTGCAAAAAACATTTTAATATATTAGGTGAAAGAGGAATAGACATCTGGAGATGTAAAATGTTAAATATTGTTCTTGCAAGCTCCAGCCAGAGGAGACCAGTCCTCAGAATACTAAGATTTATATGATTTTATTGTAAATCTTTTATACAATAGGAACTTGAGGATTGATTGACATTTAGAAGAATGCAGCCTCTTAGTGAAACATCAGTTGTTTAAAAGAAATCAATCATTCAAGGGTGAAAAGTGTTACCTGTTAAGAAGAAAAGGTGTAAAATTTGAAATGTCTCTTTGTGCTGTTTGTTCTTTCTGAAAGGTGAAGGAGGACTGGAAGTATGTGGCGATGGTCATTGACAGGATATTCCTCTGGATGTTTGTGCTGGTGTGCATTCTGGGATCTGTGGGACTCTTCCTTCCTCCCTGGCTGGCTGGAATGATCTAAAATCTCTGTATCAAACACTTGAAAACAGGCAGGAAGACTGACTGTCATAAATTCTAGGGAAAAAAGTTTATTAATAGTCTTTTTTATTTTTTGTTCAGAGGACTGACATGAAGAAACAAGATGAAATATCTATCACTGATCCCCGTGGGCATATAAATTCTTTATAAGGGCAAAAGGCCAACAGCGTAAATGTCCCATTGTGCCACTTTATTTGACATTGAGCTTCATAGCTCAAACTGACAGTTTGTGATAAAGAATTTTTAAAAATTGACTTTGACAGTTAAAAAGTACAGCAGAAGAAGACTGAAACACAGGACACTGATTTAGGATTTTATTTTAACATTCCAACAAAGCAGGTGTTGCAGTATATTGAAAACAGCACAGTTACAAATGAACTTCTTTCACAAAATATTAATAAAGATGAAGTCAGAAAATCCTGTTTCTGTTGTTTTTACTGAGGGAGTGTGTTTCTGCAAAGGCCACATCCATCCATCCATCCATCCATCCATCCATCCATCCATCCATCCATCCATCCATCCATCCATCCATCCATCCATCCATCCATCCATCCATCCATCCATCCATCCTTTTTCCACTAATACACAAAAATGGAAGTAATAGCTCCAAGCCCAGACATCAATTTACTGAACCACACTCTGCTGCTCCTCTAGAGGAATTCCAAAGTGTTTCCAGGCCAGAAATGCTTTCTAATCCCTCCAGCAAATCCAAGGGCTGTTCTGGGGTCTGTTCCCTGTTGGATGTGTCCAGAGAACCTCTAGAGAAAGCCAACCAGGAGGGAATCCAATCAGATGTCCAAACCACCTTGACTGATTCCTCTTTAGTAAAAAAGGACATGACATCACCAAGTGTCCTGTCTGAATTAGTGCTTTAAAGTGAGTATTGATAAAAGTATTACTGTGAGACACAGAATCCCATTTATAATCTGATGAAAGATGCTTTAAAGCTGGAAAGAGGAAGTTTACTTTAGTAAATTATTGTAAATCCTGATGTTTAGAGTAAAACCAAAAATATACACATGTAACAGCAATTTGATCCACAATGACCAAAAACACCATAAACAACAGATGAATTATGGCAAAATTTTTAAGGCAAAGTGAAAGTGCTTGTGTTTGCAACTGTCATGCTCACATTGTTATTATATAGGAGTCTCTGGCAGCTTTATGGGGAAAAATCTCTGCTAGAAACTTGCTGAAGTCTTGCTTCGAGATAACGTGGGAGGTGAGGTGTTGCAGGAAGACAGATTATATGTGAGTGAGAGAAGAGGCAGCTGCCCAGGAAGGAGACCAACGTTACAGGGAACAGATGTAAAGTTGCTTTTCTAATAACAGTGCTTTACTTGTTAAAACTATGATGAGAAAATGTCTGACCACAATCCAAACATCCATCCTAGACTACAGCATATTTTTTAATCTTTTATAGCATCTTTTCTTGATTAAACGGGGTTGCTATTTGATCTGAAATGAACATGTTTTAAATTACTGATGAATCTGCAGGTAATCAGTTATTACTAATCTTTCAACTTGTCACAGCTGTTATTATGAATCTATAAAAGCAGTCGCTGGTCATCTTTACAATGTTCCTTCATTCAGACATGTCAGTGAAATAGAGAGATCCTCTGTTTGTGCACTATAGTTGCCTTTGACTAAAGATTGGATGATAAATTAGGTAACGTGAATTATTAAAGTCTATACAAAATCAAGATTTTCTCATAAAGCATCAGTAAGTATATGATAGGTTAAAAACAGTTGTGGTGAAAACAAGAATAATTATTAAAGTTTTTCTTCAGGTTTTTGTTGCTTTTTACTAATTTTTGGTCATTTTATTTCTTTTTTTGTTGTGCCATTGAACTCAAAGATCCTGAGTTAACGGGGTAAATCAGTCTTTGTTGACATAATTGACTTAAAAATGCCAATAAAAACACAGTTTGACAAGCATAAAATTCCTCCTGTCTTTTGTCCTTTGTTAGGTTTTTGATGTCATTTAGATGTGACTTTTAGACGTTCACATGCTCTAAAGAGTTTTTAAGGCAGTTTCTCTTTTCTCATTTTCAAGCGCTCATTGTGCAATTAGCAGCCATGTTCAAGAGAGAGAACTGGACAGAAAATGAATGACAAAGCAGCCAAAATCCAAAGAAAAGCTTTGAAATACAGTGATTTTTTTTACCCAAGTCCACTTTGAAAGATTACAGGAAAGTCTGACTCCAGAGTAAAAAGAAATAGGTAATGGTTTAAAACTTTTACACAGGACTGTATATTTTAAGACTCTTAGCAGAAGCTTCTCCTGGAGCTCAGACACCTTTTAACAGCTTTCTGTCATACTTGACTCAGAGGCTATGAAAAAATGAGCTGCAGCTAATTATTGTGGCTAAAACCACGAAGGTGGAAAGTTTGGACAGAACTGTTAAATATATTTATAACACGACTGCAGCAATTCAGACCTGTCTTGTTTAAAGTGACGTGTTTAAGTTACTGGGTCAGAATGTTCTCTGGAAGTTTTACAGAAAGCACTGGAGTGTAATTTAGACACGACAGCAACAGGATCAACATCAGCAGTACCATGGATTTTAATTAATACCTCTTTGATTCTTACACACACTTTTCCTGCCATTCTGTCCAAGTAAAATCTTAGATTGGAATAAAAAGCATGTAACTTTACACCTGAAGGCCCAAAGTAATGACCTTAATCTTGACCTCAACCAACAAACGATTGTATTTCACTTGCTCAGCACACGACCGTCCATTGATCATTATACAGATTTACTGAGAGGACAAAACAGCAAATTCATTCAATATGAAAACACAGAACTTTGAACAAGGTCAAATAATAGCTGAACTGTTTGTTTATTCAGTTACTTCAGCTTCTTATTTAGATAAAAATAACACTAGATAATGATCAGGAATAGAAGGCGGTACCATCGATTCGGTGTAAATTAGTTGAAAACCCACATAAACACACACACATAAAAACAGGTTATAATTTGTCTTCACTCAAGTAATTCATCAGTGGAGATTAATTGCTGCTAGACCCCCCTAGTTTATGTTAATAGGAACAAAAGGATGCAATTATCTATTGTTTACTGAATTCTGAAATTGATGAAGATTGTTTTAAGGTTATTCCAACTTTTTCCCATTAAATGATAAAACACCTTTTCCCCAGCGATCTCATATGCATAATTTTATTATTAAAAACACAAAAAGGTAAATCACAAATGGGACCAGATGATGACATTACATAAAAGTCTTCTCGGTCAGATTTCCCAGGAAAGCAGAACAAAATGTCAAACAAGGTCACCCAGTTATTAATTACAACTAAATGTGGTTAATACATTTATCTTGATAAAGAATCACCTTCAGTGCTAATTTCAATTATATTCTATGGAGATACATATGCTAGATGTTCAGTATTTAATTTAGACAAAGAAATGTTTTAATTTGCTAACTAAACTCAATGGTTAAATGGTTGAAACACAGTAACCCTGATGGAAAAAATCTGCTGCTGCTTCTCAGTGTGGAACAGAATCTGTATATGTAAGCAGTTTATGTACAGTTTTGTTATCTTATCTATAGTATTCATGTCACACCATAATAAAAATGAGTACAGTGTCTGTTGTGTATCTTATTACCAAGCTCACAACTGCATTCTCTTTTTTTCCCTCATATAGTGCAGACGTTTTGATTTAAGACGTATCAACAGCTGAATTGTTCTTAGAGAAACTCATGTTTTCGCACATGTTCTATAGATAAGCGTCTTTTCACAGGTGCTGCTCTGATCAATTTATCTTTGATTTGAAGTCAGACGTCTGTTGTGAAATAGGTCAGTACATTAAAGCTTGATTTGGTCATTCTGGATCTTCTGGTCTTTTCCCTGTGATCCCCTTGGATCATGGCTTCCAAGAATAAAATACAATAGTTTCATCCCTTCAACCATCCTAACCAAAAAAACTATGAAGGTTTAGTTAATCCGTTTCCATAAATCAGCTTCTGGGTTAGTTTGTCACATTTGAAGATGAGCAAACGAGTTTGACAAACATAAAAGTTTATTCTTCTATTGTGGAGCAATCTTTTGTGTCATATTTAAAATGACAAAAATCTGTTTTAGTTGGGTTTTTTTTGTAAATTCTTGTAATTAAAATCTTTAAAATGTGAATCTAGATGACAAAAGTATATTATATTCATCTGGTGCTCCAAATTATGATCAGATTTATTTAGTTTGATTTAATCAGTCTGAAATGTTTTTGGTAAAAGATGATTCATTTATTATAGTTCAGACAGACACACCTTCCATTGTAGATAAATCTCATATCAGACTTCACCTGAATGAAATTTGGTTTTTGTGTTTTTTTGTGTTGTTGCTTTGTATGTTTCCCAGAAGCAAAGTCAATAATTACTGTGGGCAAAGTATTTCATCCTACTTTTCTTCAGTCTAACAACCTGATGCAGGTTATTCTCTCAGCTCGGCATCAAAATAAAATAAATCATGAAACCAAGATAATGTTAAAATGGTTCCAAATCAAGTCAAATCAAGAGTTGTGCATAAACTTCTTCTCCTCCTTTTGGCTGCTTTCAGCAGCCTTTTCCCAGTAAACCCACTACCCCTCCTCTGCATCTCCAAACCATCTCATTCCATCTCATTCCTAAAGGACTCATTCCTGATCCTGTCCATCCTCGCCTCCCCCCAACATGTTCATTTCTGTCACCTCTAGCTGTGTCTCCTGTCCCTTCCTCAGTGGTACCGTCCAAAACACCTCAAAATGTAAGAAATAAGATTCAAACTGAATTAATTTTTTAGAATGTTATGACCTACCAAAAAGATTGTACAACGGATGACATATTTATTGATTCAAAAAAGTTCAAATATAAAGTAACACTCTTACACAAGGTTGTATTTATTAAATATTAGGGTGAGAGCCTGATTGTTTTCCTTTTCCCACATCCTAAAATACTGATAACTGGATGTGTTATTGATTTATTTTAACAATGATGTCAGCTGAAGTTCAGCTCCTAGTTTATTGTCTCACATGACAATGTGGATAACAGATTTTCTGACCATCAAAAGTTTTCAGAACCATGAAACAACTGAGCGAGACAATATGTATCTATAAAAAACTGATGTGAGAAGGTCAGTGTGGGGTGATTTGTTCAGAAACTGGAAGGTTTGTTGAGAAAAAAAAAACAATGTTCTCTTCTACACTGTGCTTTTAAAAGTTTAACTAAAAAAATGTGTTTGTCTGTTCTTGTCGATTTGCCACAATCTATAAGCTGTTCTTAAATGTGTGGAATGGCACAGGATACAAAAAAAAACTCTTTAATTGTGTTATTGTTGTTGTTTAGATCCAAGAAACGCATCACAGCAGGTGAACCACAAATCATTAACTCTGTCCTGGACAGATTAAAGACAGTTTAACTGACTCACATTAACTGGATATTTTACAGATATATCAAATGTTTTATAGATCTGCTCTAAAGCATAATTTAGGAATAAAGTATATACTGTAGAAAAGATCAGCAGAGGAACGAGAACAATACAATAACAACATTTTTAAAGGAAGTTTTTTCTTTCAGTTTGTGTCACTTCCTGTATCCAAACCACCATGTTGTTTACCTCAAGTATTAAAATATTATTCACAATTAAAATGTTAAACAGGCCCTTTTGGTTGATCAATACAATGAAAAGCACAACTAAAAAAACACTTTCAACCCAACCTATAAAAGTTAGATGTTTAACAAAGTTGCACAAAGTCTAATTTCTGCAACCCTGAAGTGATCCAAGAATCCTAAAAAACATCCATTAAAGTGGTGCACAGATCATCCTCCAATCAAACCTACTTCAACTCATAATACAGATTCTGTTATGTGACGATTAACATAACCACAATACCAGGTGAGTTGGCATCCATACATGAGACAGATGTCCACAGGAGTGTGTGGAGCATCACTCTATAAACAGCACACTGAGTAAATCAGTCTCTGGCTCTGTAACAAAAAGCTCAGACTCTGGGCTCATGCATGGAAAAGGTGTGAAGCAGGGACCCTCGAGGGATCCCATTAAATCCACACACCCAGTGCATTTTGCCATTTTCCCCAACAATCAGCAAATTCCATGTGATCCCTCTGGTCACCAGCAGTCAACGTGCTGCCACTTAACAGAGCAGAGCGCAAGTGGGGCTTCCCTCAGGGTAGAGTGGAAGATTCAGGAATTCTGCAGGTGTGACTATCCTGGACTCTTACAAGGTCCATCCACACACTTAAACTGTATCTCATTAGGGTCAGTATCTCCTCAGCTTAGGTTTTGTACTATCTTTTTCCCTTCAGGGTTGGTGAGATTGTAACAATTTGCTGATAGACACTAGTTTCTCTTGCCGTCTTTCATGGTTTCCGGCAAACAGTGAACTTCTGCACAGTTTGGCTTACTCTGATTCTTTTGGGAACTAGCAACAAGTTTTTTTTAAATCTCGCCCTTTCGTAATTTGTTCTCACATTCAGATTAGAAATAGCTTCACCGGCCTAACATCACAGTTTGAGTCTTTTAGCTGAGTTCAAAAGACCGCAAGGTAGAAACAGTTGGAAAATATGTATCTGATTTGTGAGCAAACAAGCAGCTGCCCAAATGTATTATTTATTTAATAGAGATGTTATGTTGGAGCTTCAAAGGTGTGGTGCATATGATTCACAGGAGATGTGGGGGTGATTTTAAAATTCTGCAAAAGCTTTCCAAATCCTGAGGATGTAATTTTAAAATCACTGTGATACTCGGAGTAAACCGAACAGAGCACCTAAAGAGGTGCTGGCTAGAATCACTGAAACATCTTATCGAAATGTATAAGAGAAAAAAAATAAAAACATGAAGCTGAGAAATGTTTCTTTACACTAGAGTTTAGTTGTAAAGCTGTGTAGGTGGAAACAAATGAAAATAAACAGGAAGCTCTAGAAGGTTTTTCATTGACGCAGACAAGTCCTTTAAAAGAAAAAGACGTACACAAGAAAAATCTTTTTAAAACAGTCAGAGCAGAGAACTGACAACAAGCAATGAACATAATTCTTTCTTAGGAAAACAGTCTTTCCTTTTATTTGTAGTCTTTAAGTAACTCTTTGAGCTCAGAACTCAGTCATCTTCTTGTGTGTGTCTGCCTTCTTGTGCTCTTTCTGGATGGACAGCTCATGTGCTTTCTGCTGGGCCAGCAGGCGACGAGCCGCTGACAGTTTCTCTTCCAGCTGCTTGACTCTGGATGCATCCCTGTGCCAACACAAACAACAGATTTGAAGCAGGAGGGGATAGGAGGTGACATATAAAGTTGTTTTACAGAAAAGCTAGTTGCTGAGGAAGCAAGAGTCTTAGTCAAAATTTCACACTTTATTTGCATCTTTACACAACTCCCACTACTCTTACTTGTGAAATTAAATAAATTAACAGGATTTTTTTTTAAGAAAATCAAAGCTACAAGGGTTTGTTGATTAATGTAAGCTGGATATCTATGTTATTGTGTCTGTGTCGGCTGAAGGTGAGCTGGTTAAGAGCTAAGAAATAGCTGATTTATAAAAACAAAGAAGTTTCCTCATGATCAGTTTCCAAAGTCAGGTTAAACCCAAAATGAAAAATGAAAAACATTTTCTGGACCCAGTACTGACCTGCCTGTCTGTCTGCTGAGTGTCTCACTCAGTTTCTGGATCTCCCTCTCAGTTTGGGACACCCTTTCTGCAGCCTGGAACAGCTTCACGTTCAGACTTCTTTTGGTGCTTTTTCCTGCTCTGTAAGCCTCCACTCCTGTCGCCGCCGACGCCACACCAGCACCACCCTCTGTACAATCTGTGCTTCTGTCTCCCAGCTTGTGATTTAAAAAGTCAAAGACAGTCTGGCGCCCTCTGGTGGTGACTCGAGGCTTCCTGCGGCGCTTTGGGCGGGCAGCTTGAGTGCCGTCTTTAGCAGCTTTGCTCTGTGTGCGTCTCTGTGTGAACTCTGCACACTCATCCAGGGACTTTCCCTTTGGTAAGACCACTGCCATCACTGGCTCTACTCGACCCTCCTGCATCTTCCCTAAACCTGAAAAAACAAAAACATAAATGTCAGTGTTTGAAAATTTGGCTTACGCGGTTCTGCATCCAGGGGCGTTTCTATGGTGAAGTTACATTTTCTCCTTACCTTTCCCGTACTCGTAACCCATTCTGAGCATCAGTTTGGATCCGATGCCTCTGGTATGAGCTTCCCAGCCACCAAAATTAGCACTGCTTGACGTTGCAGAGTCCAGAACTGTCGGGGAACAATAAAACAGGATGTTAAACGGGTTAAAATGTGAAAACTATATTTACATATACCATCTTTCAATGACAAGTTTATTTTGGTCATGTATTTAAACTAAAGATGCATGTTAACCTTTTGCATATCCCAGAGCATCTCCATCTTCAGCATCTTCTGCATCAGAGGAGTCAGAGGACAGCGGGACATCTTCTCTCAGAGGTGGAATGATGCCATCAGCCTCAACTACTGCATCTTTCAGCAGCAGTGAGTCAAATTTGATGGTGTAGAAACCACTGTCAATTTCTATGGTAAAAGAAAGCATCACTTGAATACAAACATTTTAATAAATTAATTTTACAAAATAAATTCTAAAAGACGAGCAGTGCAAAACTGCAACAGTTTATAAAAAACCTTTTATTTTGGCTGGATACCAGATGCCGTCTTCATGTCGAACCAAGCAGGACGAACCCTCTTCAAAATTACTAAGGTCACACTCCAGGAAATCTCTGAGCTCTGATACGTACACCACCTCTCCATGAGAAAACCTGCCATAAAGAGAAAATAGCTAAGAGAGCTTGTGTGGATGAAGGTAACATTCAAGTCAGTTAAACAATTAATAATCAATAGATTTCCATGAGGATCCTACTAATTCCCATTAAAAGTAATTCAGCCTCACCTGGGGAAAATATTAAAGAAGAAAAAGAATGCCCCACGTTAAGGTGATTAATAAATCTTTAAAATAAAAGCTCAAAATATTACGCAGACTTGTGTTCTATAAATTGTTTAAGAGAAGTATAACAGGAAATAAAATAAACAAAAAAGTGTTTTTACCTGCAATTATCCTGAAAGCGACACTTGTCTTCCAGGTAGAACGGACAGGGTTTCATAGACTTCTGGGTGGGATAAATGTAGAGCACCCTTACTTGAGCTTCCTCTCCATCAGGTGGTTCTGCACCCACTACCATGGCGTTGTGATACTCCAGTGTCCCCCATGTTGTTTTGTAAGGTGCTCTGACTTTGGTACCACTAAGTACATCATCTTCTTCCTCTTCTTCCTCCTCTTCATAGTCTACTGTCCCACCTTCTCCCTCTTTCTCTCTAGTTTCAGAGCTACTGCCTGAACACTCTCCAAGTTCAGAATAAAAAGCAGCAAATTCAGCATTCATACTGCCATTTGCACTGTTGGTCTCCGCTGCTGCCTCAGAGGTGTTTATCTGCAGGTCATTACTGTCCTCTAAGCTGGCCAGTAAGCGACTCTTTTTGACAGATATCAAGCTGGCCTCAGTTAGCTCTATGAGCTGGCAAAGGTCTTCTTTGAGTTTGAGCAGGTCTGGCTGCTGGCTGGGGTCCAGACCAGCCGACAGGGCCATCTCCACCTGCTGCAGCTGGGCACCATAGGCAGCGATGGCAGCCTCCAGGCTTTCTTCATCCATACTGACAGCTTGGCACAGGCTGGGACAGGAAAAGCCAACATCAACCCCCTAACCAAATAATAAAAATAAACACAATAAGATTTGAAACAGAATAAATTATTCAAGTGTAGCTAGTAGAAGCAGATGAACTACATCATCATCACTTATTCTGATCACATCAGTGGAAAGTCCTTCACTTTTAATACATTCATACACTGGATTTAATACATTCGTAATATTTGATGGGACTGAATGAATGAGCAAAAAGATTATTTCAAAGATAAACATTTAGATTTTAAGAAAACGACCCATGTACTTAAAAATGAAGGTCGTGAAACGCATGTAATGACAGAATGTGAGCAATATTAAAAATCTCCCCACTTATTACACCCAATCATGACACTTTAGCAGCGTTAGCCTTCTTTCCGCAAACTTTACCTAAAGATTATAGACGCAATTCCATTACCTCAGTAACTGTTAGAGCTTCTTCACACCCACTACAGCGACACGGAAAGTGACAAATATATAAATCGTTATTTTATTCATGTAATTTATAATAATTTGACACAGAACAGACACAACAGCACAGTGTCAATGCGCTAAAAGGTAACAACAATACGACTTCCGTTGGAAAGGTTTAATCGTTCACAATAAAGCAAAACTGTGAGGCTTTGACTGATATCTGCAACTTTTAATTTAATTTTTAATTGGTTGAAGTTATGTGTTTATTTCACAAAAAAAATTAAAGCAAGATATTTAAAGAAAAACATATTTACAACTAATAATTGTCAACTTTGAGCACACACCCGATTGTACAATTTCTTGAAAATTATTCTTCTATTTTATTCTGAAAATAGCCGGAAGTCTTTGGTTTTGTCAAATTTGTGCGTCGTTGACGCAGAATCATGACGGTGACTGCAGAGTTCAGCCGAAACTTCATCCATTTAAAATGTTCTGCATATATTTTACTCTAGTATTTAATCAAATTCTAATGTTTTTTCATCAGAAACTCTTATTATTGTGATGCGAAGGTAGGCTGTCATCTTTCTTCCGTACTTCATTTAGTAACATGCTGGATTCTATCACACCGAGTGGTTTGGGTTAGACTCACTGCTGCTCAAACTTGGGTTGTTGTTGTTTTTTTTAATCGATATTAAAAATTGCCTTTGCCTTCAATTTGTACTAGTTTACTAGTGTTTACTCAAATTCATTTGAAATGTGAGGAAACAAACGATAGCACATCCATCGTCTAGGAAACAAGCTGAGAGGGAGGAAGATGGTTATGATATGTATCATACTGTTTCCCACTCGCACCTGGCAAATTCCGTGCAGCCAGTGACCATATAATTAATTTCTCAGAATTTCTTAAATAAATGTGTTTCTATAGTGTGCCAATGTTTTTGGATTCCACAATTTCTCCAACAGTTTGACAGTTTATCAGACATAAAGATGCTTTTATACATTAATAAAAGATTTAATAAATCAACCCCAGAGAACAAATG
Organism: Pachypanchax playfairii; assembly: GCA_006937955.1. NCBI lineage: Eukaryota > Metazoa > Chordata > Actinopteri > Cyprinodontiformes > Aplocheilidae > Pachypanchax > Pachypanchax playfairii. The sequence continues at coordinate 4,766,555 of SSNP01000025.1, read as the reverse complement.
AGTGTAAGTTTCTGTGTGCTTTATTTACTCTCTTCTTTTTATGCTTCCTTGCAGAAGGGGCCCCTATTGCAATGTCTCCAGCCATGTCTCAGATTAATGATCCAAAGGTTGCGTTTGCCTACCTGCGCCCAGCCTGCGTTCTGCTCACCAAGGAACCCACTGTGACCAACGTAGAGACACTGAGCAACCAGTTAAAAGAAGTTCACGATGCCTCATTGCAACAGCTCCAAGAATACATCCTGTTTCCTCTTCGCTTTGTACTCAAAGTCCCAGGACCAAAGAGGGAGAAACTGGTGGAGGCTGTTTCTGAGGCCATGAGCTATGTTCTAGAGAAGACTTGTGTCCAGAGCTGGGACACCCTCCGTGACCTCTTCTCAGAGCTGTGCCTCTGTCTATGTTCGCCCTCAGATCCAGGGAAACCTGCTGATTCCTCAGAGGAGCTGAAGTCCTCTGTGCTCAGGTGCCTGGATGCTCTGCTTCACGCTGCTTATGGTGATATAGTTTTCAAACTCTATGAACCGATCATGCTGCCTGGATTGGGGGCTGCCATATCACTGCTGCTGGCTTTAGGGGAGAAAGAGAAGTCCAGAGATATACAGATTGCTGCCTTGAAGTGTCTCCAGACTTTGATTTTTGATTGTGACTGCAGTCAGGAACATGTGGTCCCATCTTCAGATGAGCGACAGGCTTTAGGCAGCACAATGGCGTCCTTCTTACCTGGGATCACTACGGCTGTAGCAAGGATCATCACAGGAGATCTGAGACAAGGCCATGCAGTTACAGTAACTGCTATCAAGGTACTATAACCATGGTTTTAAAACTTCAGAAACTACTTTTACATATAACATATTAAAGTGAATGTAATTTATGTGCTTGTACTATAAATTTTATAAAACAAAAATAACACAGTTATGCAAAATGAGCATTTCTTCATAAAAGTCTTAAACAAGCTTTATTCTTTGTTTTGTTTTAAAGGACCCAGACTTTCCAGTATGTTTTTGGCAGTGGTCACAAGTTCTCCAATAATTCTCCAGGCTTTAGAAAAGTCTTCCAAACTCCAAGTCTTTGCCTCCGATACCTGTTTATGTAGTGTTTAATAAAAGACATAGTACTTCAAAAACCTTCTAAAATAATAAAGAAAAAGACAACAGCAGCAAAGACTTGGAACAGGACCTGTAAGATGCATCTTGGCTCTTCAGTTCAGCCATTTTTTTTTGCCAAAGTCTTGTTTACTACATAAAACTGTCGAAGAGCTATTCTTTCACAAAAATAAAAGTCAAAGCAGACATATGCCAAATTCCTTAAAGGTGACGATGGATCTTATTGATTCAAACATTCATAGGTAAAATATGTAGGTGTGCAGCCAACTGTAAAATACTTAAATCACTTTTACTGCCTGACTTTGATCTTCCATACATAAATATATGGAAAGCATCAGATTGGCTGCAGTTTGTGTTTGTTGTATTTAAACTAGCAGTAGATGTTGGAGAATAATTTGTCTTTTCATTCAGGTGTGGTCCAGGTCTGTGGCACTGGTCATGGATGATATCCAACTGCAGAGCAGTAAGTCCGTGAAGACCCCGTCACAAGACCTGGGCAGGATTGGACAGCTGGTGGTCCAACGGACACCAGAATGGGTGAAGAGTACTGCAGTGAAGCTGGGTGTTCTGCTAAAGAAGATCATCTCCTGCACCTCGGCCCACTTGCACTGGAGGGTGAGGCTGGAGATGGTGAACCTGTCTGACCGTCTGCTGTCCACATGTAGTCAGTCCCTGAAAGACTGTGTTGGGCCCCTGCTGGAAGCACTGGTAGGAGCAATCAATGATGAGGAGCCCAAAGTCAGAGAAAGGTTAGCTTTGATTAAACAGAAAAATAAAAAAATATGTGATACAAAATGTTTGCTAAAGCTCATGTCCTTTTTCAAGGTGTGAGGTTGCTCTCAGAGAGATCTCACAGAGGAATCAGAGCTGCAGTAACAGCAGTGATGTTACCAGTCAGAACTTCACAGACGTCTTATCTGAGAATCTCCACTCTTTGGCCACCTCCCTTCCAAGACTGATGAGAACCTCCAATGACCAGAAGAAGCTGTTTGTCCTCAATGTATTTTTGGGTTACATAAAAGTCCTGGGACCGCTCATCTCTGTGGTGCTAAACTCTGCTGCACATCTGGAGAGGATCTCTAAAGCTCTGATGCAGGTACGTCAACAATAAGAATAATAAATGAACTTTCTAATAGTTTAATATCACAAAAAGAACAGATTTCATGTGTGTTTCTTTGTAGGTGCTGGAGCTGGATGTGATGGATGTTCGTATTGTAGAGGAAAGGAGTTACGCTGATACCACAGATAGAAGCTCAGACTTTCAGGATTCCTACACTGCTCACATACAGAGGAAACATTTTCTATATTTTACAGATGAGAGGATCTTCTCTGTGCTCATGGAGATCTGCAGAACATTAGGTACAAGTGTGTTAAACTGCTGTAGACTTTAAAGGATCAGATTTATCAATTAAATGCATCTGTTTGTAAATTTCTTCAATGTTTAATTCATTTTGAAGAAACAAAATAGTTCTAAACAAAGAAATTGAGCAAACGACAGTTTTAGATATGTTATGATAATATTTTGTGGAATATATTTATTTTCTGCCTTTATTTGACATTTTTTAGGTACATTTTAACATTTTGTTTTTTCTGCGGTTTAGGTTACTATGGCAACATCTACCTACTAACCGATCACCTCTTGGACTTGTACCGCCAATCTTCAATATACAGAAAGCAGGCAGCCTTGGTCCTGAATGAGATAGTCAGAGGTGCTGCAGGCATTGCCGTGGCAACACAGAGTGAGTGTTTGGACCATGAAGTGCAGGGACACACTTCCTCCCAGGAAGACCTTAAAACAGTGGTGGTTTCCATCATGGAGGAATACACAAGTCTGACTAACTGGCACCTGATAACTGTGAGTGAGGAGACAGACGGAGATCGCCAGGATCAACAGGTGCAAAATCATCCATAAACAAACCACTGATGCTTCATACAGACCACTGACATGTTACCACCATGTTGTTTTCAAATATAAAATGTTCAGATTCTTCTTAAGACCCTGAAAGATTGTGTTTATCATCATCACATATATCATTTATTCATTCTGTAGAAATAGTCTCACAGTTTAAATGGAGTATTTAAAACACCATCATTACCTTAATTAATATATAGTTTTACTGTGGAGAATCAACTAGCATTACAACGTTTAGCAAATTTATCTCAATAACTGTTTTCTCAGTTCTTCACAGTTACAAGAACAAGGTTTGACAGTCCTCACTAATTTACATAGAAGTAACACTAAAAGTTATGCATAAAGATAAAACCAAAGTAGCAAAGAGAGAATGTTGTTGTCAAGCTGATTAAAGAAACAATTAAAAAAATAAAATTCAGGAAAATGTGCTTATTTATTGCTGAGAATCTGATGATTGTGACTTAACTTACAAACAAGTGTCTGAAACATGAATTCTGTCTCTGTAAACAGAAGAGTTCTGAATCTCAGCAGGCAAATGTTCATAATAAACGTTTCCATTCTCATCTACTTCCAGCAGAATGAGCAAATACTTGTATGGTCACAACTCTAATCAACTTCCTGCATGTTATACAGTTTAAATTAGATGCAGTGGTAGAAAATAATAAATGCTGGTCAGTTAATGTTTAATCATCAACTAAATTTACTGATCAACAACAATATTCCATTTTCACTGTTTAATACACATTTTCAGAAAGATTGAATGTTTTCCCATTTAAATTCTAATTTCTTCATGTATTTTTGGGATTTACAGTTATTTTCTAATGAAGCGTGATATTGCCTGCTCAACCTTTACAACTCGACACATTTTGCATTTAAATTTGCTGATTTTCACAGTTAATTTTTTTCCTCTAAACAAAATGCTCCAAACTTTACCAAGAAATGTTTCTTCTTTGTTTTGAGAAAAAACACAGAGACCTTCTGTTAGCTTGTAGATTAACACTGAGAACAAGGTTCTGGAGGATGTTACTCAGAGTTTAACCTTCTCCGTTAACATATTTATTTACTTACTTTCTTATCAGATTTGATTGAGATTTGTTTGTTTGTTTTTCTGTAGTTTCTACGCTCTTCCAGACTCCTTTCCATACCCAGCAGTGAAATTACCATCGATACTGTCAACTCTCTCAAAGTGGTTCCCATGTCATCCGCCTCTCCACCCTCATCACTGACCACCACCATCCACCAGCTCAACAGCAACATCTGGCAGCTGTGCATCCAACTCGAAGGCATCGCCTGCTTTGCTCAGGCGTTAGGGCGGGACTTCCGTCCACTCTTGATGACCTCACTCTATTCCGTGTTGGAGAAAGCCGGTGAGGAGACGCTTCTGGTCAGCCAGGCGGCGCTCAGCTCCATGATGGACATCAGTAAGGCGTGTGGCTACTCCTCCCTGAAGGAGCTGATCAATGACAACTCAGACTACCTGCTGAATGATGTCTCACTCAACCTGCAGAGGCTCAGCCAGCATCCCCAGGTGCAGATAAATTTTAAGTTTGACTGTATGTATATACTTTTGGTTTTGACCACAAACAGATGGTACTTCATCTTTTTCCTGTCTTTCTGTCCAGGCTCCACGTGTGCTGACTGTGATGTTGACTCACTCTGACTGCAGCCTGCTGCCTCTGATCAGGGACATCATTCAGGATGTGCTGATGGCTCTGGATCTCAGCTACAACCACTCAGCTGCTCTTTTCTGTTCTGTTCTGCACGCGCTCATGAAAGCTCTGGGTGAGATTTACAGAGATCGTCTCACTTACCTCGTATTCTGGGAATTAGTCACTCATACCATCCTGCTACTTGTTCTACTGTCATATAGATGAAACATTCTGTTGTATTATTAATCATCCAGATAGTTACTGGCAGCACAACTCACTGAATCCATAAAGTAGTTTAACTAGACCAGTGAGCTCTACTGGGCTGGAGAAACAAAACAACCAAAGACAGGGTCAGAAAAACTTTACAAAGTTTTTGCTACAAAAAACTGAAGGTCTTGTTCCAGTTTTTAGCTCATGTCCAACAGATGTTTCCTCTTTCCCTTGCAGCACGATGGTTTCCCTCCTCACGCTGCAGGACCAGTAAGTCTGCCAGTACCAAGAACTCGACTGAACAGGAAGATTTTGACATTCGCCAATTCCTGTTGGATTACCGTAAACAGAAAGAGTTGGCGGAGGGCATCGGGATCGAAGTGGATGACGCTGAAGACACTGGTAACGTTTCAGGGAAAATAGAATTCTATAATCTTTGTTTTATTATGAATTTTTTATGAGAGTGTTATGTAGATGACTATGTTTAAGTTAAACATACTTATAATTATTTTTACTGTGTGATTCAACATCAAACTATCAACCTAATAAGAATATATATTTTGTGTCGACCTAGACGTTCCTCCTCCTGCAGAGTGTGAGGATGATGAAGATATCGGTGGTCCTGATGTAAAAACAGAACTTCCCTCTCACCTCAGTATTACTAAAGATGTTATGGAGCGCTGTATTCACCTTCTCTCCGACCCCAGCCTCCGCCTCCGGCTTCAGGTACAGTGTTTGTAATGGAAGAGTCATGAAGGGAGACTTTGTATATTTATAGTAATAATACCAATAAGTCATGAGTCACATAAGTCTTGAAGGTTGTGTAATTGTTTTGGCTGTACTGTATGTTTTTGTGTGAAGGTTCTGGATGTTCTAGAGCTGAGTGTTTATGTTCTGAGTGAGGAGGAAAATGAATTGCTGCCTATGGCTCATCGCTGCTGGCCGGCCCTGCTTCAGAGACTCACAGCTGATGACCCATTAGCCGTCCTCCGAGCCTTCAGGGTGCGTTCAACATCTTCATCTTTACTCCGTACTAGTTATTTCACTGATTCTTAAAATTTCTTTTAAAAGCAAATTGTTAAATGTGTTGCTGGAGTATTTTCAATAGATTTATGGCTGATAATATTAAAGGTATACAAGAAGATCAGGTTTCAGTTGTGTGTCAGGATCTGGTTTTTAGATCCAGGGTTTTAGGAGGAGTAAACAGTCAAGTCCACAACTGTGATCATGTTTATTAAAATTACAAATTGCATCATTTAGCATGTTGGAAAATGTGCTCTCTAGAAATTCCTGTGAATTTTTTTTACAAGATTTTAAGTATGAAAAGTGAAAGAAAATTATTCCTATTGAGGAAAACAGAACAGTTAACATCCCTTTATTCATATTATATAGAACAGTTTACTAGTTAAAGATGAAGAAGTCTGTAAATATTCTTGCATGTTACTACGTTTTGAAAGACATTTACTTTTGAAACCTCCCACATCAGGTTCTGTGTACGCTGGGTGAAACGTGTGGTGACTTCCTGAGGCGGAGGGTTTCTAAGGAGGTCCTTCCCAAACTCCGATCCTCTCTGGAGCGGCAGGCTCCGGTCAGCGCTAAGGCCGGTCCGGTCTACACACATACCCTGGCCTACAAACTACAACTGGCTGTACTGCAGGGCCTGGGCTCTTTGTGCCAGAGACTGGATCTGGGTAAGACAGAAACATTGTACCCTGTTTCACTGGACAGGTGGGATTTTAAAATATGATAAAATGAATAAAATGGGACATAGTCTTTGTAAAAACTCGTACTATCACTAGAGTCTTAGTGTGAAAGGTCACTTGATGATTCATGCAACATGTTACTGGCTACATTTTAGTGACTAATAATATAAATATTTATCTGGGTTATTCAAAAAGTCTGAGTTAGTTATGAAAGACGGTTCATGTAGATCTCTTTGTACTGGCAGAATTATGTAGAAAATCATCAAAGTTAAATTTATGAGAGATTTTAATAATTAGCTATTGGGATTCAAATATAATATTCAGTCTGGGAATGAAATAAGTAGATTAAAACTAAATTTTGCCATGTTTAAAAATTAGCCTTATTTTTTTTAGTCGTTTTTTTTTCCCCTAATATTGAAATGCATGTAGAATAAATCTCTCACAATAATTTACACAATTTTATTGATTTTCTACCCTGATATTATTTTTCCACCAGATGGCAGTGTTGCATCACACTAAACAATTTTATTATGAAGCTCAAAACATCAGTCAGTGCATGATGCTTTTTTAAATTTCTGTTTTATTGCTAAAGACATAAACCTACAATATAGTTTTACCTTTTAATTTTTTATTTTAGATATTTAAAATGATCTATAAATATTATCTTGTTTAGTGTTGGGCCTTTGTTTCTTGTGTTTTGGATGAGGCGGAGCTTGTTATCAAGGTCAGCATCCCATCTGATTTTGTCTTATTAAAAAAAGTAATTACACATTCAATTTCATCTCATACATAAATCAGAACGGGGAATCATCAGTGAAAAAGCCCTCGGGCTGCAGCAGCTCCGGGTTCAGCATATTTTAAAGATGACTTTGAGGATTCAAACCCCAGCCAGCCGAGCCAATAGGACGCTTCTAAATCCTGAGCTGGACACACAAAATAATATCAGCCAAACTCTCTTAAGCTCCATTTCACATGAAGGAAACACAGTTAGATGTGCAAAGGGCAGATAGAGCAAGACACCAGACAATGAGAGCTCTCATAAATAAAAACCCAAATTATTTTAGAGAGATAAGATTTATTTGCGGATTTTTTTTACTTTTTGCTGAATATTTATCTCTGACCTACTTTTGAATATTTGAAATGGGAATATTCAATGAAAGTGACCCAGTACCAGTAAACATCCAGTTGTTAGTTATGACCTTCTTGTCTTGTCATAATTAAACAATGATGTTCCCGAAAGACACAGATCTGTTTTTAGATGACTAACTCTCTAAAACTGCTGAGTCATTAAAGCGTAAACATCACACACGTGGTGAAACTTTGAGCAACTTAAAGCAAGTTTGGATCAATGAAAAGTTGTTTTAGGAATAACCTGAAATAAAAGAAGCAGCTGTGATTGCAGGTCATGTTTTCTTTTAATAGCCACAATTATCTTCCCTCTTATTTCTTTGGTTTGTGAGTTTGAAAGACTTGGTTGGTTTTACTGTGGATTCATAGAAACTGGTGAAAAATAAAACCTGCTTAAAATGATTTTAGGTTTCAGTTCACAGACAGAATGAGGGGTGAGTTTAAATTTGCCATCCTGGTCAGCTGCACAGCAGGGAGGTGAAATGATGATAGTTCTAACGTTGTGATTATAGAAACTCATCACTGACAGTTGAGAGGTTAGCAGCCAGTGACACCTTGTGTCAGAGAGGTGGTGGAGCTGTCTGCAGCCTTTTCACCCAACAGTAGATCTAACAGTCATAAGAGCTGTGGTGCAGATGGAATTTTAGTTTTCAAATTATAGATTTATGCAGAAAAAAAAAAAAAAAATCATATGAATTTAGTTATAATAATGTATTTAAATGCTACATTAGAAGTTTACTTTGAATTTTTCTCCTGTTCTTTCAACGAGCCCATTCAATATTGCAGGAATGTAACTAGGACTGAAAGATGGGGGGGTCCTAAACCCCCAGAGCTGTTGGGGGCTGAAGGAATGTGTGCACAATGTGCTAAAGTTTTTATATTAAACCCAAATACAACCTTGATTTTCTTTTCAATTACGTAAGTCAGTGTATTTAGATTTAAGCAAATAACAGTCATTAATATTTACTCACAGTTTACTCCACTTTGTGTAATTCGTTACGTAGTGATCCTCCTTCTGCAGAACATCTCTGACAACGGTTTAGGAACATTAGTGTTACTTAAACAAGCAGTAATGATATGAAGCTTCTGTAGTGGGATCAGATCCAAACCAGCTAAACGTGGGACAAACTCCATGTCTGTGTGGAACAATTTAAATGCAAAAGGTGGTGAATGACTAAACATATACCTAAATAATATTTTTTGGTCATTCAGCTGGGGATCCAGATTTTCCACCTGGGTCTTAGTGTCAGCTTCTTACCTCCTCAGCAGTGGAAAGAATCAGAATGACATGTAATATTATTACTATAATGACTGGGGGCTTAAGAACATGTTATGGAGGCTTCAGTTCTCCTAAAACAGACCTAACAAATGCTGAATTATATTACACTGAGGTTTTATTAATTGAAACTAAATTTTACAAGACAAGTCTTATTATTCAGTGACAATTGGAAAATGAAGCTGAGAATTTAGATTGTAAACTAAAACCTGCAGTATTGTGTTTTAGATGCTGGATGGTAATTGGGTTGCTTTTGAAATTTGTGAGAACATAATTTGAGAGTCTGAGCTCTCAGTTCACATCGAGTGTGAAACTGGACTTGGTAGACATGGATGTGACCCGATCGAGCAGACGTGGTAGTTGGAGGCTGTTCCCAGAACTAATGCCTTGATGCATAAGCAGTAAAGGCAGACTTACAGTATATAATAACATTCTCACTACATTCTGCTTTTCAGAAGGTGTCACAGTTGTAACTCTTTGAGGTTCTACATGGTGCAAAAAAATAAAAATCAGAGAAAAGCCAACAAGTTCTCCAGCAGAGAATTTGTCTGTATCCATTAAGAGACAAACTGTCTCTTAACTGTCTGACTAATAAATACATAAGACTTTATTAGTACAGTGTGTGACGTGTTTAAAACACATGGCAAATTATTGTTTATATATAATAAGACACACCTTTGGGAGAGAGGTGACAGATGTTTAAACTGAGAAGAGTCACTAGGAAGAGGAGGAGGCCTACAACACCAGATAGAAGTCTGTACACACCCCAATACATTTATATTTTAAATTGTTAATGAGACTTTATTCATGTGGGGTTTGAGCTGTTAATAAGCTCTGATTCATGCGAGTTTGGAGTGAGAAATCATGAGCAGGTGACAGTAAAGAAAACTGTTCTCAGATTATTTGATCTGAAGAAGAAAAGTGAAGTGCGCTCTGAGGATTTTAATGTTGCCTGATTCATCCCAATGACTCGGTTGTATTTGCTCACAGTGATAACCAGAATAAAAACATCATGGGATTAAAATGATTAGTTTTCTCTCTATTTTTTGTAACATTAAATCCCAGTTAAAGAAATTTGAGTCCATTAAACGGGTTAATGGACAGACTGTTTGAGTCACATTAACATCAATTATTACAGCCAATTAATCTAATATTCTAATGGTTCGTTGATCATTTGGGGAATATGGTTTCACTTTGTCTTCTGGCAGAAAACCTAACTACCTCTCATGAACTGTTTCACATAAAAACGAAATAAGATTTATCAATATTCTCTGTTACATTCAGACGCTGCAGTTAACTAATTATTTATGGGGCTGAACAACAATAAAAAACTGATTGGAAAACATTTTAGCGGACCTCTAATCAGAAGTCTTCTCCAAGCTTTGTCAAGTGGATTCAAATTGATCAGGATTTATCAGACTAATGCTGATATGTTTCTGTTTTAGAAGCTATTTATTTTTATTTAAAAAAAAGTAAAACAGTAACTCAGAAACAGGTTTTATTATAGACCTTTAAATAAAATTTGTTTAGGACTGTTGATTTTGTGGTTGTCCAATTTTTTATAGCTCTTAATCTCTCAGTCAGTTTGTATCTGTCTAGTTATTATTAAATGGATTCTTACACATTTAGTTTGAATCTTGATCTTTTGTTCAGCCAGTGCATGAAATTTTGTCATGACAGATGAAAGTGACTTATTACATTTCACCTTTAAAAAACCATCCATATATTTTACTGAAACCTGATTTTATTGACTCATATCTCAGATAATGAGCCACCTTAACATTCAGCATCGGGTTGTAATTGAGTAAATCTGTAGATTAAATTTTCTCCTGACATTTCACAGAAGCTCACATTCAGAATGCCTCGGTTTTTAGAATCTGTGACATTTGCAAAGGAAGGTGATGTTTTAGATTCTTTCGTGGTGCCGTAATGTTCATCTCTACTTGGTTCTGCAAAGGAATGGTGACACCTACACGGTGTAACCCCGCCCCTCACCCAGTGACCGCTGGACTGAAGCACCAGACCCCCCACGACCCTGAACAGGAACAAGCAGATTAAAAAGGCAGAGTTAAATAATTTTCTGTGGAAACAAATATATTTCCAACATATGAAGCGTATTAAAGCTCCTTCAGAACCACTAGAGAGCATTCTAACCCTCAATTAACCCAGACCATGTCAAGATCAATCTTTTGTGTTAATAAATAAGAAAAACTGTTAATGCCTTTAAGATTCTCGTGTTTATTTTTCCTGTCTGAAGCTTCATTCTGTCTTGTTTCCAATCTGAAGCAAGGGGGATTTGTTGAAGAGAATGTGAAAGAGCAAGAGAGAAACAGTCAGCGGCTGCTGCCTCATTCGTGTGAATACCGATTTGGCTACTGCTTACCTCTGGGACGCTTGCAGCAAGCCAATTACCAAGCCTTAGCCACAGCAAGAGAAAGACAGAAACACAGACTGACTGAAGCCAATGATACGTTTCAACCCCAGTTCGACTTTCAGCTCCCATTCCACAAATCTACCAGCAACTAGCCCTTTTCTTTTTGGTATTTCTTACCTCTCTGCCTCCCTCCAAGCACCTCGATTCCACAAAAGACTACAGGCTATGAGTACAGCACAGATAGGAAAGGAAGAAAAAGGATAAAAGCTGTTGCTAAATAATCCTATTTAACTCTGAAATTTGCACTGCTGCTTTTATTCTTGACTCACAGTGAGCAGGCCTGTTCAAGCCGAGTGTGGGTTGAATTGGTAAATAGAGTAAGCAGAGAAGGAGACAGACATGTTTTGAAATAAGGCTTGAAAGGCAGCCCAGTTTACAGCTTAGGGAATTGCTAAATGTCTGCTGGGAAGGATGGAGAAAAAGAGAGATATATAGAGAGAGAAATGGGGGGAAAAAAGAGATGAAAGAGTAGAGAGAAGTCAAGTGGAGGGAGAGAGCAGGAGCTGGAAAGGTTAGGAGAAATATGGTGAATGGCTGATAAGGCAACTGAGGCAGGTGTGTCAAACTACATCAAAGTGGAGGAGTTAAGGAAACAAGGCTGGATGGAGGAAAGGAGGAAAGGAAGAGGTTTTTTCCTCTTAATGCGAAAGGGTGGATGTATGAAATCCAGCCTGCGGTAAAATGTTTCTCAGCCACCTCAGCGTTTTCTCTCAGTTCAGTAGAAGTTGAACAGGTAAAGTCCAGGCTTGAGCTACTTCTTCTTCTTTCATCTGTTTTCTACACAATCTGCCATCTTTACCCAATATTCTGGGAACTGTTTAGAAAAGTTTAGAAATCATTTCCAGGTTGACTTCTGTTGTGACTGAGATATTCCATGTCTGTATAAAAATGTGAACACTTGCATTTTGTCAGGAGAAGCAGACCTTGATGCTGTTTGTGAAGCCTGTCTGCCCTACCTGAGCTGCCGACAGCCCATCAGACTGCAGGAGGCCTGTCTAAGGTAAGATTTTATTAAAAACACCTACATGGATGGGAAATAGTTTAAAGAGACCAATGTGGATCAAAAATGTCAAGATATACAAGTGGAGACCTGTCAGAATTATTTTATTACTTTTATTCGAGTTACCGGCAATAATTATGACAAACTGTTAGAATGGCGTCGACTTACCTGTATAAAACTGATTTTCCTGTTTTTCTATAAACATTTCTGTCTTTCTTATCACTCATGTTTTTATTTTGTAGCTTGTGTCGAATTCTACAGTTTTATTCTGCTTTTGTGTTTGTTTTCTAAACTGAAATTTAGTTTGCAAATAAATTCTAATTAACTGATGGAATTTTTACCAGTTTAACGGGAAAAACCTAGACTGGAACAGAGATGGAGCCTCCATCCGTTGTCTTTCTATATCCTCCTTATGCAGGGTTGTGTCTGTGTGAGTGTGCGCACACGTGCACATGCATGTATGCATGTCCCACAGGCCTTATACAAAAGGTGTGAATTAATGTTTGGTTTGTGGAGGCAAACTGCACATTCCATGTAGAAAGATCCTGCTGGAATTCAAACCCAGAACTTTCGTGCTACAAGGCATAACCAGCGTGCAACCGTGCAGCTATACATTCTGGTTTCATATGAAGGTTTTTCTTGTAAATACTTTAAGTCTGTAAATTGAACATCGTTGTTAGAAGTAATCTCAGTCAAGTTTTGAGCTTCAACATTCAGTGTTTTAATTGTATTTTAATTGATTGTAATTATCATTAATATTAATTTGTATTGCTGATTGACACAGCCAACATTTGTTTTAGTATTAGATGTTTTATGGAGAATCCTGTTCCTTCAAACCATTTCACTCCAACAGAGACATGATCAAATCAAACTTTATTTATATAGCGACACAATGTGCTTTTCAACTTGGATATATATATATATATTAAAAAACAATAATAAATCACAAAGAAATAAAAGGCAAATGTAAATGTTATATCAAATTGTGTATGTGCATGTATATATATTTAACATTTACATTTGTCTTTTATTTCTTCGGGATTTATTATTGTTTTTTTATATATATATCCAAGTTGAAAAAAAAAAAATATATATATGCACACATTTTACATACACAAATGCAATTCACATATATGTTTAATGACATTCATAAAAAACACTCAGTACACACATTCAAACAAACACATTCACTCACAGTCAGAAATAAGAAAAGCTGGATTTATATGGAAATGAAATTTTAAAAAACTAAAAACTATCCATGTTACTGCAAATAATATTTTTAAATAATATGTAAAAGCATTTAGAGTGGAGTTTTCTCTCATATCTAAAGGCAGAGTGTTCCATTTCTTTGCTGCACAAACACAGAAAGCTGCTTCTGCTGATTTGGACGAGACGACAGGTAAAACTAAATGACTTGGTCTGTAGACCTGAATGATACATAAGGGATTAATATGTCTCTTATGCAGTGTGGTGTCAGGCTGCTCAAAGCTTTATGTTTGATTCTGCTTTCTACCAGTAGCCTGTGCAGAGAACTAAGAACAGGAGTGATGTGTTGGGATTTCTTAGTATCTGTTAGAATGCGAGCAGCAGCATTTTTCACAGCTGAAATCTGTGAAGGACAGATTTTGGGAGGCCTGTAAACAGTTTGTTACAGTAATCCAGTCTACTTGTTATGAATGTGTGAATTAGTTTATTTTACATAACATCAGAATCCACGATGAGTCTCCAACCCTCAGACTACTGGAGGGTTCCCCTCTGGGTTCTGTGTTTGAGATGCTCTTCTTCACCATATTATGTCATTCTGGATAATAACAAGCTAAAACACACAACAAAAAGATGTTGCTTTAGACTTTTTTTGTTGCCATGGATACAACAAATAAAATCCTGACAGCACCTTCTTTGTATTTACGCTAAATCTGTGTTTTATATGTAATATTATATGTTGGCTAATAGACAAAGAAATGTGAAATACTTTAATTTATTCTGTAAGAAATAAATAGCAAAATGCAGTAAAAGGAGTAGCTTTCAGTGTAAGTGAGCAACAGCTTTTCTACATAATCTGATTCATGTACAAATCTGTTTGTCTTCAGTTGGAATGTTTTTTGGGGAAAATGTTTACTTTCACCTAAAGAATGAGTTTAAAATATATTTAAGAAATTTCCGATCATGGTTTAGGGTTTTGTTTGGGATTCCAGATCCACAGTCACATTGTAGAAATACAAAAGCTGCTCTGTCACTTAGAATTAAACAAAAGTGTTAAACTATGGAACTAACCCTCGTCCCTTTTCCTTTTCGGTGCAGCGTTTTCCGACACTTAATCCAGCTGGATCCCGACACCTTCTGGTTTACACTGAATGAGCTGCACTGCCCGTCGTCCTACATCCCGCCACACCCGGACCTCCAGCCTGTACATCTGAACGGGATGGGCAGACCAAGAGACGAGTTCTCCGACAACGTGCTGAAACTGCTGAGAGAGGAGTTTGATTCATGTCATAGTCAGTCAGGTAACTGAGCTGGTGGATGTGATTGGCTCATCTCTGTAACGGACATCTTACCCCACCTCCAGCTCAGTTTAATTACCTGAAGAAGAAACAGCTGAAAAGCAGCTGTCAGGATGTGCTTGTGTTAAACTTTTTGGTGTGTCCCTCTAATAAGCAGCAAGATGAAAACGTTAGCTTTGCTGTGGGTGTCGGAAACAGGAACAAAGCCGACAGATCTTCTACTCATTTCATGTGACTGTTTGACAGGCTTATATTGTAAATGCAAATGTTATATTTGCTATTCCTTTTCATGTTATTTCTTTATTTTTCAAAGAAATGACTGAACCTTCCTGCAGTATAAAATAAAAACCATTTGACCAAAGAAGCTGTGAAACTCTGGCTGGCAGTCTTGTTTTATTTATGTATTAACTTCAAAGATAATAACTAAAATCCATCCACCTAAATGTCTGTGCCAAGTTCTAGATTCGATCCGGTTCAGGGTCATAGGGTTTATTTTAGTCTGCGTTGGTTTGTTGTTCTCAAAAGTAGGTTTCCTTCAAAGCGTAATTGGTGTCCGGCTGTACACAATTAAATAAAATCTAGTTCCACAATTTGAAGTTTTTATAAATGATGGAGAGCTTTAAAGCTATAGTGCGTAACTTCTGTCGCCCCCTAGCGGAATTTTGCGTTATTACAACAATGAAGTTGGCGCTTCCATATGACGTACGCCCACCTGTCCCCCACCCTCCTTCCCCCAACCGCTATCCCTCTGCCGCTGTGATTCGCAATTCCACAACATTTTTATTCTGTTTGAATAAGGACAGCTGTTGAAGAAAGATGGACTCTTCAAAAGAACTTCCTGATAAGTGTGTCTCGGCCGTTTCTTTGGCTTCTCCGCCATGTCGCTTTCCCGTTCTGCCTGCACTCTGCCTCCTGCTACGAGACTCTCCGCTCGTCCTCCCCCTCCCTTCTTGTTGTGACGTAAAAGACGTAATTTCCTGCGCGCCAGCGCGGGAATGTCGCCGGTCGACACGCAAAGTAAAAATGATATATATTGAAAAATACCGTGAGATGTTTGAGGAGCCGATCGGCTTAATCTGCATTGTGTCATCTCCTCTAATAGTGGCTTGGCTGAAACGGACATTCACTGACATGTAAAAGTTAGACACTATAGCTTTAAAGGAAAACTAACATCTTGGGTGTATTTTTGGACCCAAAACTAAATATCAAGATGATCTAACATCTTGTAAGTTTGTTTTGTTTTTCCATGGCTGGAACACATAAAACNAGCTGGCGCTTCCATATGACGTATGCCCACCTGTCCCCCACCCTCCTTCCCCCAACCGCTATCCCTCTGCCGCTGTGATTCGCAATTCCACAACATTTTTATTCTGTTTGAATAAGGACAGCTGTTGAAAAAAGATGGACTCTTCGGAAGAACTTCCCGATAAGTGTGTCTCGGCCGTTTCTTTGGCTTCTCCGCCATGTCGCTTTCCCGTTCTGCCTGCACTCTGCCTCCTGCTACGAGACTCTCCGCTCGTCCTCCCCCTCCCTTCTTGTTGTGACGTAAAAGACGCAATTTCCTGCGCGCCAGCGCGGGAATGTCGCCGATCGACACGCAAAGTAAAAATGATATATATTGAAAAGATGAGATGTTTGAGGAGCCGATCGGCTTAATCTGCATTGTGTCACCTCCTCTAATAGTGGCTTGGCTGAAACGGACATTCACTGACATGTAAAAGTTACGCACTATAGCTTTAAAGGAAAACTAACATCTTGGGTGTATTTTTGACCCAAAACTAAATATCAAGATGATCTAACATCTTGTAAGTTTGTTTTGTTTTTCCATGGCTGGAACACATAAAACAATATGATTTCTTTTGGAATTCAGAAACAGGTCCAGCTGCAAATACTAGTACCTCCTGACACAGAAACAGGCCAGCGTGTCTGACACTATTATCAGATGGCTGTGGGTGAAGAGATCATGTGTAAATGAAGAAAACACAACGTTCCCTCCATTATCACATTTCATCAGTGACCTGAAACTTCCCCACCTCACCGCTCCGTAATGAACATACGAAGCTTGAAACAAGATTGCCTCGTGTTTTGTATTTAGCTTGACTGGTTTAATGCTGTGAGCACGATGCAGCTCTTCTTTATCACATCCTGAACCGTTGCTATTTATCCTGCTGCCATTGCTGACAATAGCACCATTCGTCATCAGGAGCAGGAGGAGGGGGAGGTGGGAGGGGGCATTGACAGCACCCATTACACACAGTCAACTGCTTAACGTTATTTTTCCTTAATGTGGATAGACAGACGTACACAGAGCTCAAACTGAACGCTAAACTCGTGGTAGCACAGAGAAGAGGAAACACGCTGGGGTCGTTTCACAAATTCACAAAAATACTGCGAGAAATTACCCCAAGTTTATTGTTTCATATACAATTTATTTCATTTGATAAAGGCATACACTTAATGTGAGACCAAACATTCTAGAAGAAATGTCAATTTTACCTCTTTTCTTCAACAGTGATCTCTTTTTACAAAAAAATAAAGTTACCAGTTGAAAATTAAAATAAATAAAAGTGTCGTACTGGTCGCTGTGCATTAAATCAGCCTCTCCATCTACAAACAGTGACTGCCTATCCGTAATGTTCATCTGGTAGATAAACAGAGAGGTACAACCACTCATGGCATTAAAAAAAAAGAAGCCTGTATTTTAAAGCAGAATTGAAAGTCAATATCAGTGTTTACCAACAACAATTTTCTCTCGTTTCTCACTCTTACTGCTCAAGGCCTAACATGTTAACACAATTTACTTCACCCTAATTGATTTCCTCAGAGGGAAATATTTTCCCTCCTTGGAGTGACTCGAGCTTCTTACAATCATGTAAGTAAAGTACGCCTGCCTCTCAAAGCTTTTCAGATCAAGTTGCTCGCATCAGAAGGCTCATTAAAATATAGTTACAGTATTTGCAGCCCTCCACAAATGTAGTTTAAGAAACACTGTGCAAGTACTAAGATACATAGGGGAACCCCCTTTTTGAGCAGCTATGAAGAAAATGTGTCATTCATCTGTCTGTACAGCACTTTTGGAGAGCAGAGAAGCAGGAAAAAAACAGCTTTTTAAATTTAAGGTTGAACAGACAGAACTTTAAATGTAAAAAAAACCTCAGAAAAGACAGCGATGCATCTTAAAAAAAAAAAAACAAATTCATACAAGACAGAAAATACTAACACATTACATTTGTGTATGTTGGTTGAAAAAGTCTCTTTTTTTTTTTTTAAGAAAATTTCTAAACATGCACTACTTTTGTTTCATATCATACAGTAATATGTACAAAGTGGATTAGAGGCTTGTAGTGGAGAGGACTGAGGCTTTTTACTGTATATAATCAATGATCAATGGGCTGGACAAGAAGAAAACCAAGCTGAGAGGAATGCACCACTGCTTGACTAAAAATACTACTGTATATTGCACCCAGATCACAATTTGTATTTTTTATTTATGGTCAGTATTCAGAGGTACATCAAATCTGATTGTTAATTTCCCTGGATTTAATCTTCTACTGGCTTTCCAGAACGAGTAACATCAACACAGAGTAAGTGAATCAGTTTCTCTCAGACTAGAGTGTATTCAACCTGCAGGAAAAATCTCATTTCTAAAAGTCAAAAAACACTGTGGGGGGTAAAAACGCCTGTGATGTCCTTTGTTTTCTACTGAAATCCCTCACTCTCCAAACTACTCATGTATTCACTCAGAGTAAAATAAATGAAGACTGAATCTGTCCTTGATGATGCTGCGGCTGCTTTGGGACCTTGAAGAATTCCTGCTGAAGAAAGCAAGTTTGTCTCCCCTGAGAGCAAACATGGAGAGAAATAACTTGCAAACTTTTCAGTGTGTTCAGTTTTTGCAACACATTCATATTTATTACTGATTATGCAAAAAAGGTTTAATTAAGGTTGTGATCCTGGTTCAAAATCTCAGAGTCAGACTTTACATTTCTTGAGAAAAAATTAGGCAGATTTTTACAAATTTATTCAGCAAACAAAGATTAAAAGTATGAAATCAGAAACCTCCACCAAACTGCTCATTTCCTTTATAATGGGATGTACATCTAAAACTAAAACATTCATTGTATCAACATTTTTAGATTTCTTGACCATTAAAACATATCCTTAGTATTTGGAATCACTTTGATATCATCATTCGTTCAATTGGTGTTAATAAAAAATGATAAATTCCAGAATGGTGATTTCTCAGATCACTTCAAAATCTATTCATTTGGTCCTTGTGTCTTTATCAGTATATCCTGAAAATGTCATCCCTATATATACAGTATTATTCTAACAGATACATAAAATCTCATCTCCTTGGTGGATCTAACGTTGTTACCGAGAAAATATCCAGATAAATGAAGCTTTTTCAACTGTGAGAGTATTAATCACAGAGTAAGGCAGTGGAAGGAGTGTGATCATGAAATATTGTATCACTTACAGTATTTGAAACACAAGAGTAGAACAGAGTACTGGTTAATAGTAGAACTAAAGTCTTATTTACCTTTTAATATATTTTAGATTATTTTTTTGTGTGTATTTTGGTGCTTAAACCAGAAACAGTGGAGCTGCCTTGATATACATAACAGCCCACTGCCCCCCCGCTGAGTGTTATGAAGCCAGGCTTTTCAGACAGTGAGCAGTCCGACCCAGACCAATGCACAGCAAGAAAAAGCCACACTCCCTTCACAGTTCACACCCCTGTGCTTCTAATAAGTCATATTGTACATTTCAATGGATGCTAGGTTTCTCTACAGGTCTGCTCTGTATGAGAGGAAGAGCTTTTTAAGCTGTGACAAACATTATGTTATGTAACCTTTCTGTGATGTGTCACTCAGGTATGGCAACTGTTTACAATGCACAGCTTGGCTCATTGGTGCAGTCATTGTGGCTGTGGTTACTGTCCATGTCCCTCTTCCTCAGCTCTCTGTCTGCATTGTGCTGCTGACTGCTGCTGCCACCATGGCTGTGGCCATGGTGGGCTGCTGATGAAGGCCGCTTGCCGTGCTCCTGGTGGTGCCCATGATTCTGATGATGACTGTGCCCTTTGGTGCCACCGTGGGACTCCCTATCAACGAATCCCACCTCTCTCTTGGTATCATCCATCGCCTCAAAGTTGTTGCTGTGTTTGGTGTCAGTGATTTCACTCTCTGGTACGACCTGCAGGTATGCTCGGACGTGGTGGTGGCGGGCACCAGCATCATCGCTGAAGTCGATCACGCGACATTCGTAGGTTCCCTCATCAGAGGTTTTGACTCGAGAAAGGCGGAGCTTATGGGAGATGTTGCTTCCAACAACCTTTACAACCTGGCATTAAAGAAAAGAGCATTTATGATGAGGGTGAAATTTAAAACATACACCTGGCAACAGTTGCTAAACCAAGACAAGTATGATTTTGCAGAATAATGCAGAGACTAGAAATGGCAAAAAATAAATAAACACGACAGAAAAAGAAAATCCAACCATATAAACTAAAACTAAAAAAAAACACAAGAGCTGATGTCTGTTACCAACCACAAATTATCTGAAAATTACAATAATTGCTTTTGATCTGCTGAGAGAGAGATGCTTCTAGTTTCTGTGCAATGATCAATGAAACTGAACAGGATAAAGCATTTATTTAAATGTTTTTGTTATTATAAAGACAAGGAAAATAAATTTACAGAAGTGTTTCATGAATTTACTGTATTAATTAAGAGTAAACTATTTTCAGTAAATATGGATGCAAGTCTTCAAATCAAAGGCACTTTCTGTGTTTTCTGTAACTGAATGACGTTGTGGTCTTCTGCTGACTTTCTAGCTCCTCCCTCACATTGTTTGTCACTGGGACACAACGCTAAGGCAATAAAGATGATGGGGGGTTTATTAGGATCTGAAGACGATGCACTGCAGGCCTTAACCTCTCGAGCATGATGCTTAACCACCCACCAACATCAGTACTGCCTGCACTTTGGCTGACACTGCAATACAAAAAGCCATTCAAGGATGAGGTGACAGTATCACAGTATGAACTAGAAGGTTTGCTGCACTGTCAGAAACATCAAACTGAACATCTATGAAATCAATCAGAATAAATAATATAACTGTGAGGATTTTTACTACTATATTAAGTAACAACTGACTCACACTTATCTTTGTAGCATCCTTTGGCGTCTCCTCTTCAGGAGCCACCTAGAAAGAAGAATAAGCATGAGAATATCAACTTAATATGTAGAGCATGTCAATATGCATGAAGTTTGACTAAGTTTATTAACCTTATGACTGAGTATGAGCATCTAGAAATAAATTAACATGTACTGTAGTTCTATGTATACTTCATGTATAATGCTTGAAACAAATACCAAAGCTGTATTCTGCACTTTAGTTTCTCTAAAAGTTTTCTCCTCTCTTGAACCAACATCTAATGTCCTGAGAAAGTCGAAGCAAAGTTTAGCTTGTGGTTTTTATGCCTTATAACATGAAAGTTGTTCATAAATCTGTCCTAAATTTGCTTTGTGACTGCAAAAGCAATTTGCTGACTCTCTGTAAACTCTGGAGCTGTATTGATTGTTGCTTTTTCTTCTATGTATGAGAATATTCAGCCACGGGAGGCCAACACTTAATAACTGGATATTTTACACAAGCTAATGGGAAATCGCAGGAAATGCACAAACGTTGTAGACCAAATATTTTTGTTTTACAACCTTTTAGGTCTAATGTTTTTAATTCCATGTAATTATTTATTTAGTAATATTTTAACAAACAATGCTTGCCTATTATTTAGAAAATGTAAACCCATGTATTTATACATTAACTGCAGTGGGACTTTTACAGCAATAATTGTGGCCAAAGGCAAGAAAAATACTCAGAAAAGACTGAAAATCTTGCAAATTAAAGTCTAATAAGGAACAGTTTGGTAGATCCAGAGGTCACATACAGAATACATACCTCATTAGTTGTCCAGGGCTGCTGGTCCATCCAGTCCAGATGGTTTCTGATGTACCACCACTGGATCTCCAGTGAATAGGATGGTGTTCCAGCTCCTCTGAAGGAGCAGGCCATCTCCACATCCTGACCACTCTGGGCTGTCATATCATGAGGTACCTCTGTAAACATAGCTGAAAAGATATTGTTATAGTCAGTTCTTTCGTTCCAGAAAAAAATAGTTTGATATAATTCCTAAATTGGGCCACCATGATATGATATCTATAATTTTAACTCTGGCTAAAGTTATGCTAAAAAAAGTCCCAAATAATATAAGTAGAAAAAAAAATTAAACCATATAATTTGAAGAATCTTGTCTTGTACACAGGTTAAATCTAGAATCAGATTTAACATGTGCTCCAGACTCTGAGCTCTTCAGACACAGAGGAGCAACACACAGTGTCTCACTTTTAATTATTTAACTATTCAAAGGCAACATCTTTTGCAATCATGACATTTGCTTAACCTTTGCCATGTGGCCCAACCAGTGATTTGTCAGGCATACTCAGTCAATAAGACGTGTCACTTCTCAGCCAAAAGAGAGCTGATTTTCATCTTGATTCATAGATTAATGTCACCTGGTGAGCCTACAGTATGGATCTATCTTGTATTACATGAGCAGTACAAGCCTACAGTCATACAGCTCTCCTGTACATTGATCAAATCTGCTTGTATTTTTCATTTGTGAAACCTGAAATGCACTAGGTATCGATTTGACATTACACAGCCAGCAACAATGCCCACAGCCCCTCTTTTGTAGATAATATTCAAAGCTGAGACATAAAAACTGCTGTGTAAGAGACGGATCCTCTGAAATTGTTATCAGCAATGATGATCTGTCATTTCCCACTTAGTTATGAAGCTGCCAAAACAAAATTTAAAGGTATTTTTCTGCCCGTTCCCACATTTTGAGACAAGAAAATTGAAAAGTTATTATCAAAATATACACATGTTGGAGAGTGAGTTAGTATCCAGGATTTTGTCAAATTCACAACCAGATTCTAATCTGATCAAAAAATTTGCTTGTTATTAATCACTCTCTTCCAATAAAAATCTGTTAATTTTCTCACTCCTCATTCCATGTTTTAAAACTTCTAGAAAAACGAGAAAAAAACTAAAGTCTTGCATATTATTACTTTAATTTAATTATCCCCTGCTACTCTGTAAATCTCCATTCCATTTATTCTTTATAACAATTATTGAAACATCATAACCTAAATTGCTGTATCAGTTAATAACGACCATATCTAATATTCACAGTATCATTGTTGGGGCTGTAAAAGGCTGTGATGATGATTTGGGTCTTCTTGCCCTGAAGCATTATCATTATCCCCAAGATAAACTGTGAAAGGCTCTCGGGTGACTTTAGTGAGTCAGTGCTCGAAAGCTACAGCGAGGTGGCCAAGTCAGACTCTGTGTCATCCAATTTACCACGGCAGGACTAGGAGATGGAGAAGGAAATTAATATGAGAAAAAAGACAGAGAAAAATAGAGTCCTTGTGTGTTTGCGTGGTGATTGAGAAAATAAACCTTCACCACAGATTAAAATAATGAGAGACCATTAATGACAGCTAGATTTTGTTTCTTTGTGATCAACAAACACATTGAGAAAACAAAAAAGACATTAATTTAAATGAACTAGGGTTGAAGAGGACAGGGTGTGAGGCAGCAGAGAGCTGAGTGGAGAAACCTGAAGGGAAAACACAGATTTTTCTTCAGAATGTGGTAATTACAAGCATGATAAGTGTTAAAGTCTCAGTCTAGCATACTTCAACTTTTGTTTTACATCCTTTACCAAATTAGTTGCACATTTAGTAAGGAGGGGAATCTACCAAATCTAAAGATTCAAATCCAAATTCTCAGAAATTATTGACATTTGTTTCAAATTTTTAAAAAGACATTAAAGTTAGTTTATATGTTCTATCCAAAGAAATTTTGGAAATGTAAATGTTCTACTTGACCCACATAAATGCAAGATATAAACCACAAAAGCATCTTCTAGTACAGTACAGTGTAGTAATATAATGAACAAACACTAAATAGAACTACTAACTGGAAGCTGACACTATTTCATATGAACATTTCTCTTCAGTAAAAATTTTAATAAAATAAACTGGATTTAAAAAATGAAATTATGGCAGTCTTGACACCTCGCTAAAAGTAAAACAGTTGAGCTTTTCATTTGATTTTATAGTATGTAGATCAGGATATTTTCGAAGCGTTTGCTGAGGTTACTTTCCACCAGTAAGAATGACAATTAAAAAAATAAATTTGCTAAATAAAACATTCTAAGTTACTAGAAAACTGAAGGGTTTTTATTTCTGCTTCCAATGAACAGCCACAAGGTAAAAAAATCTCAAACTTAAAGACCCTTGATGGAATAAAGATTTCTACACATAAATCTGGAGTAGCAGCCATGACAGTGGTGTTATTTCTAACCTTCCTCTTAAGATCTCAGAGGAAGAGAGATGAAAAGTAATAGAAGTAAAGCAACATCAATCTAATAAAGATGTTAAAAGCGACGGCTTATCCATGATTAAACAGTTTGAAGGATCACTACCAAACAACATTAAGACTGAATGGATTAACCTTAAAGTCAGAGAAAATATCCACTAAACCTTTAAGATGCTACAATTGTCAAAGAATAGGTCATACAGCTCAACGATGCTGCCACAAGAAACCAAGGATGCCAGTCTGATGTGTGATGAACACAGTCCTACTACTGACAAGCCCCAAAATACAAAATGTTGAATACAGTTTTAAGAACTTATTTTAAAAGTAAATAAACTAGAAATGAAGCTCTCAGAAGTTAATGATTAAAGAAACCGAGGGCGAGTAAACACTAGAACGTCTTACCAAAAACATACTTCAGGATCAAAGAACTGATCATACGTTTAAACAAGATCAGCGCTCTCAAAAGTGTGAAATTAAAGAGATTCACTGATGGTTAATCAACTTAAGTTTGTTGCATTTTTTAAATAATCAATGTAACAATCGAACAAGAGAAGATTTAAGGTCCAGTACCAGCTGTTTGATGGTTCTTCCACCAACCTGCCTAATCATGTTTAATAAAATTATTTTCTCCAAATTGATGAGCGCATGATGTTCCTCAGTTAGAAGTTGTGTTAGTATTGAGACAAACTTATTATCACATCCACCTGCAGAAGAGCTTCCAAATGATATTTTGTGTTTAACACAGTCCTGGATAAACAATTCTGCCAACCTGTAGCCCAGCTGGACCAGGTGAGACGATGAGCTGATGGGGGCTGTCACCTGGTGGGAGCAGTCAAACATACTAAGAGAAGCTCAAAGTTTTTGTTTTTGCTGAGTTTAATTTTTTTCAGCTAATTGCTACCTGTCAACTCAGGAAAGACAAAATAAGTAGGACAGTCCATGTGTCATGGTATTAACACCACTGAATGGTTATATGTGCCCCTCCCTGACCGTGAAGATGGATATTGCATCAAACAGGTGAGAATGAAGGCTCTAAATGTTTTTCCTAAAGTGAAAACCACAGATGAGGAAGAGAAGTTGGTTCTGAAAGAGCATAAAGTCAGCTCATAAGAATCAGCTTTGACAGATACGGAAGATTTATTCTGGATGATGACGCTGAGAGCTAGGACACGTTACATTTAGTATCAGAACCTGACAACAAGTCTGTAAGACGGCCGTGTCCTGTTACAAAGTTAGAAGTTTCTCCTGACTGTATGTAATCCTAATGTTAATAAATGTATTCCCGGTTATTGCTTTACTCTCTTATTCTTCTTCATGCTGAACCGAACTTTAAATTTTTATGCAGTGAAATGTCTCACTGCTTGTCATGCAGAAGAAAAAATGTAGACACTTCAGACATCTCTTTGGTCGTCTTGCCTGACAGACAAGAATAACAATATCTGAAGTGCCTTTAAAATTTTCTGATGTCGTGAAGAGGAATTCACTTTCCTCATGCTCTTCTCCACAGAGAGGTCAAAGGTCAGACTGTGTGAGAAAAGCAGCTTGGGAGCTGGATGGATTCTAAGCGTTTTTAGAGAAGACATCTACAGTCTGTCTGGCACCATTATCCTGCATGTTTTGGACATTTCCTTATTTCAGCACACCTGATTTAAATGAAGGTGTCATTAACAGTCTTCTGCAAAACTCTACAGTCTTGTGAGGGTTCAGATATCTGAATGAGGTACTGAATGTTGCAGTAGGGAAACAACGAGACCCAGAGCTGGTTACCTGTGGCCTGTTTTAACACTGTGACCGATCTGTTCAGAGACAAAAGTCTGTTTAAAATAGACAAGAAACTTTATCCTCACAGAGTATCATAAAAAAAGTATATATTTCAGAAAGTCTTCTGATTTGCTAAAATAGAAGCTTTGCATCTGGAATTTACTGGCTAGGTCTTTTAAATCTTCTGAGTCACCCTAAAAACCTGACAAGGTTTAATTAAGGTATTTAAACCAAACTGAACAGTATTAGAATTACACTTCATAAACAAAAAAATCCAGAACACTTAAATTTCTCTTTTTACACTTAGTTTGTGTGTCATTGGGACTTTATTACTTTACACTGGTAACCTCACAACAATGATGTGATGATCACTGTATAAAGATAAGAGGTGAATCTGGAGCTTTTAACAGCATTAAAAGGTTCTCTGATGACCAACAATTTAGTATTTTACCTTTAAAGCACAGTAATATTTACAATCTAAGATAACCCAGATGTGACTGGCATGTGCACATTTTAATCAGCTTGCAGTACAGATGTTACATACTGATACACTGGAGTAAAAACACTGTCACTCTTTGACTCTTTTTGTCTGAGGCTAACCAACGTTTATTTACCACAAAGTATTTAGAAGTTAAACAATTTTTTATGTTTGAATTTGGTGTGAATTTGTCACTTAAATTAGTACATTTAAAACTTAAAAGCCTCAGGCATCTTATCCTGTGGATAAACATACATTTTATTCTATTCTATCCCACCTTTCAACTCTAGTTTGGTTTCAAACATCTTCAGCTTAATAAAACAATCCTTAAGTCAATGTGTAGATTTATTCTCCAGGCAGCTGTTAATGTTCTTTTTTGCCACAAATATTCAGCAAATGATAATGTACCACAAATACATTTGAAAACTCTGCAAATTTGCAAACAAAACGTACAAATGTGCTTGAACGATGTGTGTGACAAACGCCGCATACTGATGATGTGCGTCTTTATCCGCTCGTGTCTGTGCATACTCACATCTTGTAGCTAATTTGTGCTGTTTGTAACACTGAAGCTGATATTTAACATCTCTGCATATCACTGTTTATTATCTAATGATCATTCAGACTTATACACGCTTTCTGCAACCATATGTGCAGCCACTTGTTTATTCACATGGATTCACACAAATGTGTGTGTGTTTATGGACCTTCAGCACTTTCTACTTAAGCTCCATTTTCAGCAATTTCTTCTGCTTTTTTTTTCTGTTATTTTGGCTCAACTTCAAGCTGTCAGCCAGCCTCCCTGCAGTGCAGGTCAAACACTGTTTTCCCTCTTAATCAAATAAAAAAGGTTAAAAGAAGAACAGGACTGCATGAGCCTGAAAGTTCAACCAGAACACCAAGGACAACTCTGTTTTTGTGATTCAACAAAACAAAGATGCCAACTCTGCACAGGAAATTATCACCACATCATCACTTAGTGATTACTCCCACACACATGCAAAACCCCACTGATAATACAGGTCATAGTAATAACAACGACGCTCCTGTAAAACAAAGGAGTTGAGATAAATGTGTTTAAAGTGTCCCATGTTTTAAAGGACAGAAGACTGAGAGCACAGCAGAAGAGCAGAGGGCCTTAACTTTAAAATGTTAATAAACAGCTAATTAAAATAACCATCATATACTATTAATGACAAAATAAACAGATTTAGCAAATGTTTAATCAGAATTAACTTTTCTATTTAAATTGCATAGATATATTTGCTTTGAAACATTTATTTCCTTCATAAATCTCTGTGACAACAGATGAATCTCATCTAGTAGATTCCTCACTCACATCACATGACTGGATCACAACTTCAGCTTTACACAGTAAGAAAATCAGAACCTGATTTATCTTTATCATTATGCAAACACGAAGATTAGTAACAATAAGACTGATTTTCTGTTAGTGGACTGATTTGATTCACTTGATACTTTGTAATAGTGAAGACATCACAGTTATATTTATTGAACCCCTATACAGGATGTAACGCCGCCTTTCTCTTAACGACCACTGGAGACAGGCATCAGGTCTGCGTTACCATCAGGTTGTCACCTGTCTCAACCTTACAATGTAACAGGTTTGTATAAGGACAATTAAACATGATGGACAGATGATGTCTGGAAAGTGAACACGATGAAACACTGAAGATGTAATAAAACTCAGACCCCTGCTTCCCTTAAATTCTGACACTGACCTGCAGTTTAGAAGCTGAATAAACTACAGTAAACAATTACCTGTAGATCCAATTTAATATTCTCTTCTTCTGAGTAATTCAAAACTGACTTAAATATTAAAATCCAGAGAAACATAAATCTGCTCTACTGAATGTACATTATATGTGTCATTTTCTTACTAAATAAAAGATAAGATAAATTATGAGTGGAAAGGAAGTTTCACCACCTCCTTCAGGCGTCACCCCATCAGCATCGTTTCTGTGAGTTAAAAGGGATCTGCAACACATTCGGCAAAGTTAGAAGGTGTTATTATACATCACTTTCAGCACACACTCAGGAAGATCAGTCCAATCCAGGAACCAGTTTTTCATTAATGTATATTCATGATAGCATTTCTTATACGTTTGAACACTCTGTTTTATTACCATTTAAAAAGAATAAAGAGTATTGTCAAGTAATGTTTTTAATAACAGGTGCTGATTTAAGAGTTCGGATTATAACACCATGGCAATAAAAAAAAAAAAAACAACATCTATAAAGCCACAAACTGGACTTTAATTTGAATAATTTCCACCCAAGTAGAAATCCCAGTAGTTTAAGGCTTGCAGTTGACCTCTCTTCCTGCAACACACCACCCACGATGCACTTATCTCTTTCTACATCCCTCACATTTCATTTCCATCTAAACTTTCCAGGCAGCTCCTCGGAAATAATTAGCGAGTAACGAGTCTCTCGCATGGCCTCATAACAAGCTTCATGCTCTAATAATGAGCTTCTAAACAGCTCAGTGGTAAACAGCTGCCATCGGCTACACAGAGAACCTGCCGGAAGCTTTAAGCCTCAGCAAACTCAAAGACAAACCAGGCTGAGCAAGCAAAATCCACAGCATTGTTTAGTCTCCTTGGAACATGAGGGATTTTTTTAAGACTCACTAATGAGAAATCACAAATAAATTCCCAGCACAAAGGCACAGCTGGAATTTGCAGCGCCTATTGCCTATTCATAAGTCTGTAATGCTTCAAAACTTCTATCAGCAGCCCAACAACATTTTAAAATAAAGTTGTTCCTAAGTATTAAAAAATGCAAAATAGCTGAGAGATTCATATCAGAGCTTTATAAAATAACAAAAAAATTTTGAGAAAAATTGAAAAGCTATTAATCTGATGTTCTGAATGCTGAAATGAATCTGATTAATTGACAGTTTTAGGAGGATAAAGAAAAAAATCCCTGTAAAAATATCCTTATTTTTAGATTTAATCGGTTTCTTTGTGCCACATCCTAAAAATGATAACATTTCACATCTTACAACCAAGAAAGAATTTCTTATAGAAGTTGGCTGAAAGGACACGTTGCTCTGAGATGTGTAATGGTTTCTACAAGCCTGGGTGAAAATGCCCTGCAGGGTGTTTGTGGTCAGTACAGCAGTAGCTGAGTTAACTAACCATAAAACAGAGATGGATGATATGAAGGTTTAAAAAGCTGTGAGTAAACGCCATAGTGTTTATGAGTCATTCTGTGGGGTTCGTGAAAGTTTCTAAAAAAACAAAACGCTGGAATTGAACACAGTATCTAACTCATAGGATCAATTTGTACTCATGTATTGTCGGCAGAATGGAAGGAGTTTTTTTCAATACATGACACTACAATTTACCTGACAGATGCTTTAGCCCAAAGGGATTCACTATAAGTGCATTCATCCTACGTAGCAACAAGTGCTGGCTGGCTGTCAGGTAAAATCTGCCCATGTTCCAAAAAAATAACAGAAAAAAAAACAACAAAACCAAAATCAAATACATCATAAGTGGAGATGAACATGGTCATGACTTAACTCTTGTTTAATAATATAACAATACATGTTAAATTCAATTTAAAATGTTAAGTTCAAGATTTGTGCAAAGAATTTTAGAGAAAAAAATGACATGATTTAATAATTTCTAAGTTTCTGGGTTTGATTCCTGCAGGTCAAGCATGAAATTCTCCCCATGAATCTGTGGGTTTTCCCTGGATTCTCTGGTTTCTTCCCACAGACCTAAATAATGCATATTAGGTTAACTTGTGTTTCTAATTTGCTCTTTGTGACTGGTTCTTCTTCTCAATGTGGCCCCATAATGGACAGGCGACACGATCTGTGTTCCCCGCCTCCATCACAAAGGCCACTGGACAGAGCTCGCAGCTTCTTAAGACCCAGATGAGGATAAATCAGGTATAGACAACAGATAAATGAATGGAAAATAAACTAGAACAAACAAAATAGAACTGTCTTGTCTATTGCTGCTTCGTTCCTATTTAGGAGGATCATTTAAAACAAGCTATAAAACATGAAAGTATATATGCAAAGGAAAACAAGATTCATTCATGGAACTTACATGAATGAAATACATTATTATTATTATTATTATTATTATTATTATTATTATTATTATTATTATTATTATTATTATTATTATTATTAACAATGAACTCATATTATAACCTAAAGGTTATGATGATTCTGTTTTACTGATTTTAATGTAGCTGAACTATTGTTTCCTTATTGTTTGTACACAGCTTCATTATATGCATCTGCCTCTAAAGCTGTTTCAAACCTCGATTGTCTGAGTTGCTATGGACCCAGCGGTGTTTCTCTTTACATGCCAGCTTTTCCCCGAAGCCCTAATTTCCCTGTTTCCACCATTACAGTGTAGGAAAACACAATGATTAAAACAACTTGACGAGCAATCCCTCACTGAATGCAGTGTATTTTTAACTCACCCCAAGGGACAGTATAATCAATAAAGCCATCTCCAAGGTGAATCTAGCAGCTCTCAAAAGGAAACCAAAATCTAGTGAAACATTTTTATTTAAACATTACAATGACAACCATTACCTTGTTCAGGCTAATAAACAGCAAATATATATTTAAAATAAAAAACACAGCAATACAAAGCATTGTTCTCCCTTTTGTTTTACAGTATGCCTGTTTTCTGCAGCAGTGCAGCAATGGCATGAGGTTCAAAGAGGAAAGCAGATACAGCGAGAAGGAAGAGTAGAGGAAAAATGAAAAGACGAAGCCTGCAGAAATCACAACAGGGAGCATCTTTCTTCCTCTGCCTCTTTAAAAGATGCCTCCGCCAGCCTATTCTCCTGGGTCAGGCAGCGGCGGTGGAGAAGACACATACTGGGCAGGAGACTGGAGATATCAGTACTCAGAATCTAATCTCCCTCCCTTCTCTAAAGTACCTCAGAGTATCCTCTCCAGCACAGACACATGCAGAAAGATAGGAATTGACAGCTGCACAAGATAAACCCTAGGACCCCCGGTTTACAGCTAAAGGAAGGCTTCCCCCAGCTGGGCCTGACGTGGAACCAAAGGAGGGAATGCTTATGGAGGAAGGACTGGTCAAAGACTGGAAAATGTTAACTCCAAATGTGTGAAATATTTATATTCTACAAACTTTAGTAAAATGCACATTTCATATCCTAGAATTGTTCTTTCAGTTCAACTTACACATCTTTAAGATATTTCTAAAGTAAAGGTGTTGAAAGCTTGCAGAGCACCTCTAGAATTAAATTCTAGATTCCAGTGTCACTTTGTCTAACAGCATAGATAAATGAATCAACAATCAGCCCATCTAGGGAATTCTAATTTATGACAATAAAAAAAAGTTTACCAAACTAACCGGTTTTAAAAAACAGGATTCTGGCAAAAACCAAACTACAGTCAGGTTCCCCAATAAAACACAAACATCCTGTTTTTTTAATTTGCAAACGTCATAAAAATGACTTTTTACTTTATTATTCAGTTTGAATTGAATGTATTGTATCAGGTTGAGCTAATCTTTCAGGTAACCTTCTGGATGTTTATAAACCAGATTTTTCATTCCAGAGACTTGCAGTCTGAAAGACTTCAAACTGTTTTTTGTACATGCAAACAAGCTAATCCCCAACAAACAAGTACACAAACAAAAAAGCATGTGAGGTGTAACTAGTTTCAAATACTAAATGAAGGATGGGTAAATGTGACAGGCTTATGTAGGTAAGGAAATAAAAATAAAACAGCATACTGCTATAAGGATTAAAGGCATTTTTATTTTTGGTAAATCTTAAAGAGAATGAAATTTAGCATTAGGCTACTGACTTGTGCTTTTTTGCATCTTTGTACTTTGACTTATGCAAACAGCCTGCTAGCATATCACCAAT
Source organism: Pachypanchax playfairii (assembly GCA_006937955.1). Taxonomy (NCBI): domain Eukaryota; kingdom Metazoa; phylum Chordata; class Actinopteri; order Cyprinodontiformes; family Aplocheilidae; genus Pachypanchax; species Pachypanchax playfairii. The sequence goes on along the minus strand of SSNP01000025.1, from coordinate 4,734,046 downwards.
GCCAGCATACATTTTTGGCACTCACAATTTACTCATTTTTTATGATGTAGCATGCTAATATTTGCATCATAGCATAGAATTAAATAGAGTTAAGACTAATAGAACTGGTTTCATTTAAGTTTTGCACAACTAGGTGACTGTAGAAACCTACAGCTCCATAAGTTTCTGATATAAGGGACGAGACTTGACTGAGCTTATTCTCTGACAACTGCTGCAGAAAATTTCACACAAGCTGTTTATCCTGCTATATGGAGCAATCATCAGGTCAGTTCTCTGCACATCGATCATAGTCTGGTTAAGACCAGAAACCAAAGTAACAGGCAATTTAACCAGTGGTGCACACTTGAATAGAGCCAACATGTATCCATCTATGATCATACAAAATTTAAAATTCAGCACTTAGCGTGGAAACAGTTTAAAGCATGAAGTGGATTTTATACAAAAAGGAACAACTTCTTCTGACAGAAAACGTCTGTTCAGTTTGACTGAAAGAAGAAATTTATGTAGAGCTGTTTGCAAAGAGCCAAATGGTCTCCCATTATATCTGCACTGTTAAAAGCCTGAGCTGGGAGTGGCTTTGTGATGCTGAAGGCATACAGGCAGCAACAGGGAAAAGGTGGTGGGGTAGTGGAGGTGATGGTGGGATTTCGGTAGACAGGACAGCTGGAACTGAGCCTCAGTATCTGGCACTGTATTGAGATTCCCTTCCACCCAAATCACAACTCCTTCTTCTCCTCCATCACCTTCATTTCCTGCTATTCTCTTGTTCTTCCTCCTCCTCATCCTTCTCTCCTTCTCTTCCCTGCAGGTTACTGTTGTGTGCACGAGGCTCTCGTGGGGCCAGCTGACAGCACAGATAAATGAGTGAACTGGCTCAGTGGAAGATTACACACAGAGAAACACCCTCTTACACTGGATTCAACCAGTACACGTTCCTGGACACTTCAAACACTAAATTAGCTTTTTTACATAAAGGAAACATATTGTCAGAGACACACACACGTAAACCATCTGATACAGTCAGTCACATGAAGCTTACCCACAGGGCTTCTTTACACCTCTTTTCCTCTCTGCCTCTATTAAGGCTGACATTGATGAATGATGGAGATTACAGGACAGACCGCTGTTTAGCTTCATCACAGAATGAATGTAATCAAACACAGAAAGAATTGAGGGAGTGTAATACTCTGCAAGATGGTGGCATTACAGTCAAAACCTGAACAAACGGGAAGATATAAGAGTTTACTTTACTGATAAAAATGCATCATGCCAAAGAGCTTCATATTTCACATCTCTTTGATGAAAAATGTGTTCAGGAAATATGGAACGGTTTTAATTCAGGTTTTAGGCTTGATAGTGTTTTTAGGTTTTCTAGTAAATTTATTAGCTTGTACTGTTTAGCAACAATATATTTTAATAGTCTTGATAAGAAATATTCAAACTTGATTAATTGCTCTTGTGTTGATAAGAATGGCATGACTTTATTTTTTTCTTCCTCTCAGTGTGAAATCACAGAATAGGAAAACTACTTTATGCTAATCTTTGTTAGGTTTTAGGTTTTTTTTTTCAAAATGCATAAACTTTAAGGTTGTGTTCTTTGTTTTTACTTGACAGTATTTTAATTTAATGACCTGTTGCACAGAAAATCCATCCAAAATGTTAAAATCCAAAAGGCAAACAAACAAAAAAAGAAAACCGTAAATGGGTTTTTCATAATTTTGATACTGTGGAGCAAAATAGAACAGGTTCAAGTCTGAGGATGCAGCTGCAGAGATAAAATGTTTCCGATGCTTCAAATCAAACTTATCTTATTTTTGTAAGACCAAATCAACAGTACACTGAGGGATTTACTTGCTGTACATTCTTATTTATATTCAAAACCTATCTGAACATATTATTCATAGCAGAAAACCCCAAACTGAAGACTTGTTCTTGCTTAAATGAGACAGCTTTGCTGTGATTATGACCGTATGTGTTTATCTTATTAAAGAAAGCTATAATCATAAAGATGCCGAAACACTGAGACCAGAAAAAGTTGGAAGGTTTTTACATCAAGCTCATTAAATGACAGTCTAAACAGAAGTGTAGATTAATTTAGACTTTTACAATCCTAGACTGTATGCTCATTATAGACTTGCCAGGATCCGTGTCTTGCAAATGCCATCCTCCCTTCTGTCATGTCTTTGATCTTCTTTTCTACATTATAGCTTCCAATAAACAAGAAATGTTGCATCTATTCTGGAGCCATGTGGTGCATTCTAGGAAAGCTGACATTTCAAAAAGCAAAACCAAACACAGCTTCAGCCACCGATAAAATAACCTGCATTGTATAGAGTCTGATGAAGCGTAATGCTCACCAATACCACCAAAATAAACATAGAAATCTCAACATTCTGATTATAGAAACTATCTTCACTCAGTTTGTTTGGATACATTTAACTTTTCATTAGGGTTTCATGAATCACATGAAAATGAAAGTATTTCTAGTACTTTAGAAAAGCAATTATAAAGTGTGATAAACGCAAACCCATGACTTCCTGCTGTTAGATGTGGTAATAGAATCTTATATATATTTAACCCTCATGTTGTTTTGAATGATTCACTTGTATAGTACACATTGTATTTTAATGAACACATCAATCTGAACAGAAATGTGGCTCTAATGTTATTTCATCAATATCAACCCAGTAACAGTAAATGTATCATATCTGATTTATTTATCTTAAAGGATATCTTCACTTTTTTAAAAGTATTTTTCTTACAAACATGCAGTACATGTTTTCTGTCAACTACCATCAGCTTTGGAGAATCCTAATGAAAGACACATTCACCAGCTTGATTATGTAATTTTATCTATTTTAATGAATGCTAATTTCAAAAAGTGAAAAAACCTCACAAAAACACCAGCAAACAGCATCTGAGTAAAGAAAAGTTCAAACTGTAATGAGCCAAATTAAATGTATGCGGAAAAGTCCATTCAAGGATGAAAGTAGAGTAGATGAAAGTATTTTCTTTGTTTTTGTTTTTCAGAATAAATTTAGGTAAATTATTAAAATGATATCCCGGCTGAGTTGAGGTGGAGGGACTGAAGGGATCCAAACAGTCTGATGAAGTTTTAAAGAAATGTAGCTGTGATCTTACAGACCAAAGTTGGAACGAGGCAAAAAGACAAACGAGTTTCCAGTTGAATTCAACATGAAATCAAACGCAAGATGATTCAACTTCAGGCATCCAGCTTGAAAATCTGCAGCTCCTGATGCCATTCTGAATCTAGAGACCTGTAGCTCTAAAAGTCAGGAAAATAATTCTTGATTAAACTGCCACAAGAGATGATTTCCTACAGTTAAGTGTCCTGCATCTGATTCCAGTGCATAATACATTCAGTGGAAAAATTGATCCACATTCGAGTCCCGCTCATTTAAAAGATGGGTTTTAATTGTTGGGTGTTTTTATTAATCACCAAACATTTTATTTTGAAAAGAAAGCTGCAAGTTTTTTGTGCAGATTAAAATGTCGATGTGATATAATGAAGTGGGAGGACAAACGGTAGCTTTGTGGGCGATGACTCTGAATGTACACTCAGACTCGCTCTACTGCAAGGCAGCTTTTACATTTATTGCATGAGTCATGTTAATATGTAAGTCTGAAATGTTTGCATTATGGTCAAGTTCACTTTTAATGTAATTATATTTAAGTAAATGTATCGAAATATCCAGTTGTAGAATCCAGATGGAGGGTCCCTTTACTGTAACTTTAGTTCATTAATTAAATCAAGAAAAATATCATTTCAAAATCACCTCAGAACCCCAGACAGGCAGACAGCTGGTGAGAATGGAAAAAAGCTTCTTTATCAGAAGACACAAAGACAATAACACTGTACGTGAAAGGCAAACGAGTGCTTCAGCATTTAATCTTAACTTCTCAGCAGTATGAAGACACCTCCACTATATTAATGTATAGAAAGAGACACAACATGGAATAAAGTGGGTGGTTGTGAGAAGTGTGATATAACACCAAAAGAATGAGGATGAAAAAAACAGATCCTGGCTTTTGCACAGCAGATTAAAAAAAGAATAACAAGTGAAAAAAGTGTCACATCTAATAGGAACACGACACATCGAGCCTCCTGTGAGACGCCGAGCTGTCGCGCAGCAACATCTCTCTCTAAAACCAGAATGAGTGGCATCTTCGTCGTTCTAATCAGAGCCGACGTTGGGAATACAACTCCTCAGCTGTAATCTATTTGCAGCCGAGATGCTGAGCTTCATTTGCAGGAGATTTCATTTGCTAGTGTTTGTCTTCCTGAAACTACAGTTTGGTTGAGCTAATGAGCTTGACGTATTGCACAGCTCAGGACAATAGAGAGACATCACAGCTTATCGGGGGCTCAGTGTTACAAGTATGATAACATTTAACCCAGAAAGAGTGACATTTTCAAATTAGCTGTTCAAATTTGTCTTTAAAATCTAATGAGACTGTAATTATGTTGACAAGAAGGTAACATGCACTTCGTCTACATCTGACCTGAACATTTCCAGTCCAGAAAAAGGTGCTGGCTAAATGCGCCTTTTCTATTAAGAATAAACTCATTCATTTTTAATTCTAATAAAACCATACCATGTCATTTATATAGAACAAATGATCATATTTGTTTTGTTGTTATTTTAACTGGTTTAATTAAACTATGTTAGCTTTTTTAATTGATGTAGAATATATGATTTACTGCTATTAGTTCTGGAACAAATAAAGAATATTGTAGTATTTTGATGGAAAATTAAAGTAGATGCAAATCTTTTAAATATTAGCTGCAGAATTCATCTAAACTATCAAAAATGTAGCATGATGGTGACTGAAAGCTCTAAATGCTTAAAATTCTGTGGAAGAAAATTGCAACAAAGGGAACAAATTCTGTTTTCTGAAGTAATATTTATATCATTTATTCTAAATATTGCCCCTTATAGTCATATGGTCATAAAACACTATGAGATCCTGAAGATATTTCGCAGAAAATGAAATGAAAATAAGCAAACAGCCACTGCAGTGGGTATGCGGTAAAGAAAAAAAAGTCTGCAGGGTCTGGGTTTAAATGCAGAGCTGAGGCCCATCAGTGCCAGAAAAACATCACTTCAGTCAAAAGATGATTAGATATGCAACATATTCTCATCACTAATCCCTTGTTGAAGGGCTCCAGCATAGAGCAGCTTCATGATGAAAGCAACCTCTGCTAACAGTTTGGCTGGATATGCATCATTATCTTATTATTGATAGTGTGTCATATTAAGGACAATATAGCTCCAATACTGAGCCGCATCCTCTGTGGCCAAACTCTTCCTCTCTGAGCTACTCAGACAGATACAGGCAGAAATTTACTGGAGGTGCAGCTGAGCACGACTCAGACCTTTTCTGCTATAGGAGAAGAATCTCAGTGGGTCTCAACTATAAAATGTTTCAAACTTCACAACATTAAAAAGCCTTGTTGCTTTGTTTGAATAACCAGCTTTCAGAACATGAAAAATATCTACCTTAATTTTTCTACTAGATTTTATAGTATTTTCTCAGTGAGACTTAAGTAAAGTCACATTTTATCAAAGTTTCATTTTAAAAGTGCAATAAAGTTATAACAGATGATGTAAGCAGCAGTTTAATGGATATCCAAACCAGCATTTAGCTGGCTAACTCTTAAGGCAATTAATTAATGGATCATTGAGTACAGTTTCTGGTAGCAAAGCTGCAAATTACAAAGAACTAAGAGATGTAAATTATTAATAAGTGATAACACAATAGTTCTTTTTCTGCATCAATGGAAAAGAAAATCTCATCCAATAGAATTCTCTAACTATTAGACACTAAAATTACAATAGATAAAAGCTTGATAAAAAAATAATGAAAATTATTTAAAGACAAATACAATTACTTTTGTCTAAACAATGAACCATTTTTGCAAGATTAAAGGGTAAAATATTTCAGTGAACAACAGATGTCATCAAACGTCTAACCAGCCATTAAAATTCACACAGAGAAAATAGATTTACTCCTGTGCAGTTCCACCAGAGTGAGTAATACTGTTAGTGTGTTATTGTAAGTGTGTTTCATTCTACACTGCCCACAGGTATCAAGCTGTCCAACGCAGCAGCCCTTTGTAAATATCATGCAGCGCCTCAAAGATGGCCAAGAGCCCATTAGTTGGACATGAAAGACAGAATATGTGAATCTCTGGCAGACGGCTAAAGAAGGCAAAGAGAATGACCGAATTGAAGCGTCCTTATGTGTACGAGTGTGTGTACAACCCACAAAATTACTGAAAGCAATGCATGATAGTTACAGTAATTTGGCTTAAATTTTGTTAAATTTACCCGAGGCTGTGAAGTCAGTCCACACACTGGTTCACTTGTAGGCGAGAGACTCTCCACACAGTGTAATTAGGCCTGGTCACTGCAGAAATGCTGAAATGGATAACCCTGTCTGAAAGTGGCCACGGGCAGCACACATTATTGAGCATGCTGTTGCTATTGTACTTTTGTGTGTGAGAGAGAGAAACTGTGTTTTTCAGAAGAAGGGGAGAAAAATTGCATTTATTTTTTTTATCTTGTGAAGTTACAGATTTCTGGATTATGTGTGCAGCAATGATTAAAAAGTTCAAAGTTTTCAGCTTTTTTACATTTTCTTTTTTACAGTTTGGACACGTTAGAGTCCACAAACCAGAGATTTTGGCAATAAAATAAAAAACACCAATATCCCTGTCTCTCATGTTGCTGTCCAAATATCTGGAATGGCTGTCTAAATATCACAGGAGCACATTTATCCATTTTTTAAAGTTATTTGTTTAACAATGACAACTCACACATTTTGAGAACCACATTTTATAGCACAAAAATCAGAACACGAGCATAAAAATGTCTTATTCCAGACGCCTTCGAAAAACAATTCTTATTTTCTTGAATCCACATAAATGATTCGGCACAAAATTCTACATAAAAATACCTAAGCAGAACAACCAGAAAACTTTAACAGCAATAACCCGAAGTAATCGTCTTCTGTGTGACCTTTTCATTCCATCAATTAATCATAAAGGAATTTAAATCTCCTTCTCTTTCCATTATTGCTTCAGTTTATTGAAATTTAAGGGCATTCATTTATGTACAGGTTTGACTTTGACTTTGTTGTAGACCGAGTAGCATCCTACATATCAAAAAGCCCAACTGACTTCAAGCAATATACATATTATAACCTTTCTGTGCTTCCCTAGAAACAGCTCTTAGGAAAATCATCAAAATGTAAATGATTTTTTGATGTCAGCTACACAGAAGGCGTCACAGGAAGCAAACACGTTAAAGCAATCTTCAAAGTCATTTTACTCCAATATGCTTGAAGTCACGACGCCTGCTGATTGTTTGATGGGTTGCTTTCAAAGAACATGAGACCACTTCTTATAGAAACAAAGAGATTTACTGTTTATAGTAATAAATCATCACTGGGGTTGAGAGAGAGAACGAGGTTGAAACAATTAAATAAAGAATTTCGAGAAATAAGTAAATAAGTCTCACATTTATTAAGACAGTCAGACTTTCCATAAACTGAAGCATATTTCATCAGGTAAATATTCAGTGTTGAATGTAAAATGGTGCATAGCAGTATGATCTTTTATTTTAACCATCACTCATTGTTTTGCTGGCTTATTGTTGATATAAAAGCATCTTTTTGTGTGTTTAATTAATTCAAAGTGCAACAAATATACAACATATTACCTTTTTTGTGTGTTTCATGTTCAGCTAATACAGTGCTGTTAAAGGCAAGTATTTTACTCTTTCATTGATGTTTGCTATATATATAGTGCCCCCCCCACACACACACACACACAGACTGCAATGGCTCTATTTTCTGAATATGAGTCACGAGTAATCAATGTCTAAGTAACTTAAAGACACAGTTGCAAATTCTGAAGAAAGAAATTGAAATCTGAGACTCTCCAGGGAACAATGACACTTCACAAAATTATATGGCAGCCTGCTGGAGACTGAAGAGCTCTTTCAGGCTGAAAATGACTGATCCTGGACCACGGATTCATCACGTTCTCTTTGCCCGTCTCCTCCCTCCTTCTCTTTCTCTTTCCTCCCTCAGAGAGAATGCCAACAGATGACTCCTGCCAAGTGCCTCCCCAGGAGAAGTGTGTGTGTTGTCTCTCTCTCTTTCAGTCTTTGTGTGTGTGTGTCCTTCCACTTTGATGGCAACATTGGCAGTAATGTGTCTAATAGAAGATAAGCAACACTCTCTCAGATGAGTCTTCACAGGCAAGCACTTTCCCCAACATCATCATGCTGAGAGCAATAAAGGGAATACTCTATCCCTTTCTCCATCTTTCAGAGCGAACACACAATTCACAACCCATGCAAAGATATACTCACGCACAGAATATAAAAGGTTTGAATCATCTGTTTCAAAGCTGCCTTCATCATCTCTCACATAAAGTTGACTGAGCCTGACTTTCATGCACACACATCCGTAAAGTTGGATGAGTTGCAGTGATGAGTTTCAGCTATAGAAGGACACTTGAGAGAAAGTGAAGCTTTGGACCAATGTGTTGAAAGCTTCCCGCAATCATTTCTCCTTTAAAGTATGTCCAACTCCTCCCACACACACAGACACACACACACACACAAACCCACACACCAGTGAAGTGCTTTGTAAGAAAGCGAAGGACGAATGCAACAGACGGCACTTGTAGAGAAAGACAGAGGAAGAGTCCTTGACTGCCGGCTGACCCAGCAGCTTGTTTGTGCTGAATTTGAGGAGAGCATTTTGATGGAGGGGAGGAAGACGGGGCGTGTGCGAGGGGGGGTTTATTAGGCGAAACACAGCCAACAGTGACAGGCGAGGGATGGAGGAAGAGGTAAGAATGATGGAGGACACTAAAGGTCTGAGTCCACATTGTCAAGCAATGAGTAAAACATGTGAACTGCTGCCTTGTTTCTTCACAGGTTCCGACTGATAAATTGACAGGAAGAGCATCATATATACACACAGTGTTTTCTGTCCATATGGTGACCTCTATGACTGCAGCAGCTCAATCCATTTACAGCTGGAGGGAAGTTAATTCCCTGTAAATATATTACTTATTTACATCCATATCTTAAAAAATATATATGTTCTAACTTTAAAATAAACCTTTTTTGTTGTTGAGAAATATAAAATCTATTAAGCATGTTGACTGCAAAAAAACTGCTCAATATAAAATTGTTATTCATAAAGTAAAAAACACCTGACTAGTTCTCTTGTTTACTTTTCGAGCATGATCCAAGTGCTTTTAACACAAAATGTGTGAAAAAGTTTTAACTACTTTCTGTAGAATGACAAATTTGTGTGCACGTGACTCATAAAGGTAATGTGTCCACACCATAGAATGCAACAAGCTTTTCCTCCATACGTTGAGTAACCATGGTATCCAAGTCATCCTAAACTATCTCTTTCTAATTAACTAGATTAATAAAAACCTAAATGTTTTGAATAGTACAATAATGTTTCTGGGATATGTGTACTTACAAGAACTGTTGCTTTTTGTGTCACAGTAAGCCAAATATATTCTTCTTGTTTCTCAGACTTTCAGGGGCGTTTTAGTTCAGTTGCCTTAAGATAATTTGTTTAGCTGTAATTAAAAAGGGTGATGTAGATTTAATGTATCAAATCACATGAGATTCTCAGAATCTAGGATTTCCCCATAAAGAGGGTTTTTATTGTTGTTTGTTTTCATCATGTATCTAATCTAATTACAGAACGTAAGGACATTTGTTTTTGGTTATGTCTTCTGTTGTAACAGTGGGCTAGCTTTGTTAAAATGTAAAAATATTTCCTAAATCTTCCCGGACAATATCAAACAGCTGATTCTGCTACTGGTGTTTGTTTATTTGTGTCATTTAATGGGCTGATTGATTGAAGTCTGACGAAACAAGATATACTGTGATTTAACAATGTATTTGTTTAGTATATGGAAGAATCACACACACTGTTGTGGGGTGACATCACATTCTAGTGTAACCCAGAAACTCAACTCTGCTGCTCAACCTTTAAATGCATTTTCCTTACAAATCTGAGACCATTTAAGAAGAAATAAGCAGGTGTTCTAATAGTATAAGATTTACCACTAAGAAGTTTAAAACAAAGAAATCAAATACAAGTTTATTTTTTTGTAATATGTTTAAATCCTGATCAATGGTTTATTTCTTTGTGCAAAAAAAAAGTTTTCTCAGTGCTTGAAATGTGACAGACAGGGTATAAATTTGGCTTCAATCAGGGTTGTGACTGTCACAAGGCAGCAAATTCTTCACATAAGATGTCATGGATTACAGCTCAGATTTTTTTAAGAAAGGGTATGAAGACAAAGCCAGCAGATATGTGAAAACTGATTCTCGAGTCTTGACAAAACTAAACTGTTTTGTAAGATTGAAAGGTGCAGCTACTTTTGTAATTTCTCCCCTTTGTGCAGTTTATCATAGGCTGCCCTCCAGCACTTGTCTTCTCAGTGAGGAGCATAGTGAGGTTAGGACCTAAATACATTGGTTGTACCCACCACTGAGTGCCAACAAGCTTTAAAACTGTCATCCTGTCCCTCTTTCCTTCCCTGTCCTTCCTGTCTGTTTTGACACATACCTTCTTCCTCTATTTATGTCTTTGTCTGAGCAGGACAGTCTGTGACAGTGAGGAACAGAGTAAATGTCTGAAAGACATTTAGACTGCAACACAAACTAGAAAGAACATCTGAGAAATTGGACATTTTATAGGCTTTAAGATGTAAAGTTAAGGTTTTTAATAGTGGATCAAACAATATTTACATTTTTAACCAATTAATTTGAAACTTTGTCTCTAAACTGGTATAAAATATTGAAGCATATTCTACTGAAAAAAATACACAAACAGCTTCTTGTGCAGATACATGGTAACATGCTGCTGATAATATCATGTACATGCCTCTGTCGTATAAAATCATGATTTTAAACCTCGTCAGATAAAACCTTGTTTTCAGTTCATGTGTTTTGTTAAGTTAAATTCTTTTAGGTTGACTCTAATGACCGGGATGGAGGTGGAAATTATTTTTTAACTGTTTCTTTACCAAGCAAAAGTCCTTACATGTTACATGTTAAACACATGACTTTCACCAGAAGCCGTTTTGAAATAAATGTTCCTCAGATAGGAAAGAAGTTAAAAATAAAGTAAACGAAATATAACGTTTTGCTATGAGCTGCTCAAAAACAGTTTGAGGCTTTGGTGACATTTTTTTGCTGTTATAAGGTAATTAAACATCAAGCATATTGATATTTCTGTGTAAAGTCTTACTGCTTTAACCACATTATCAGCAATTGTTGGTAATTCTTTAAATTAGCAAAGCCAAGAAATCTAAAGGCAAAGGAACAACTTCTCCAACCACTCAGAGTAGATGCAAGTACTACACAATTAGAAGTTTTGTCCCTACGTTTAGGGGTTTCTGATTTTATTCTATTTAAAACCAAAGAGTAGGAGTAAAACAAACTTTGTCACAGTCTAATCAACCAAGAGGTAATTAATTAGCTACTGCTATTAACGGAGCCAATTTAGAAAATTTTGGTTGTACGATTTACAAAAACTTTTTTCCACTACCTTCAGTGTAAATTGAAAATGTACAGGCTGCTTGTGTCTATACAGTATACAGAATTACATGGAACAAATACAAAATCAGTCTATTTCTGAGCTGAACATCTACATACCTAACAGCATGCTCATTACTTAAACTCAATATTAGCATACTATGAGAGCCCTCCTGCAAGCCTGACTCATATGAGGCAGCAATTTGAATCAACTAATCCCACTTATAAAGTGCTGCATAACAAATAATTACATATATTTTCACAGAAAGACTCATTTATACCACCTATTTTTTAAGTTTTGTGTTACTACTTCTTTCTGAATCCAAACTAGCTTAAAAAAAACATCAATAAATACCATCACTCTCATTTAAAGCACTGCTTCATTCATTTAGTTAAACACTGTCATTAATCTGTGACTGTTTACGGAATTATTGCAGAAAAAGTCAATAATACTGCAGCGTATATTCATGTTACTTGGATTATTGTCCACATTAGACGGCTCAGTTAACTGTGTTGTCAAGTATTTTTGGGACAGCAAATCAGTGCATGTCACAGAGTTTTTCATGACAGTTGTTCTCCTAGATTCACTGATGTGATAATATATGTGAAGCCCACTATCATGTCAGCACACCGCCCACCACTGCACATGAACTGTAAGTGAGTGGGAGGAGAAGAGGAGCAGACAGGCACATTTGGTGTTTGATTCAGTAGAAGACACGAATAAACCCCACAAGCTGCTGCTGCTGCCGCCTGTTTGACAGCAATACTACATTCACCATAGTCAAATATTTAATAGTGCAATAGCAGCATGGTGTCATTACCTCAGTCCTTCAGTTTACTTGTTGACCCCCTTCTCCAGATCTTCATCCGTCTTTGTAAAAGATTTTTCAGCTGATAAGAAAGGTTAGAAAGGAGGCTTAACTAAAGCAGACTGTGGCTGTATCTATGACAGATTTAAACTCTTGCATCCATCTATTCAGTTCCTCTTGAATATTGATATGGAGTGAAGGAGCAGCCAAGCTTGAAGCCTTTAAGGCTGTGCAGCAGGCAGAGAGGATTCACTGCATGAGTAAATTAGAAAGAATGGTTCAAATCCAATCTAATAATGGGACTCGGGATGGTGATGGTTTCTCTGGTGATGGGGGTCAAAAAATGGTGAAGATATAAAACTCCAGCTCAGACTTATTCAGTCTTACTGCCAATGAGCAAAAAGTGTTTTCCCTTCTAAATCAAGTTGGTAAATATAGTTTATTCTATAGAGAAAAGCAGAAAAAGTTATGGAAGGTGACAAATAAAATGGATATACTATAGTTATTGTTACCTTTGTTCTTTTCTTTGAAGGTTTTAGTATATCCTGTTTGTAGAATGGCTCATTTACCCTTCAGTAAATACTTAAGGCAATTGATTGGGTGGAATAATTGCCACACTTGTGCCTAATTGGAAGCTAATTGAAAAGTATCAATGACAAAAACAGAGTCTGGGCCGATGTAAATTGGTGCAACATAGTTTTTCCCTAGTGATTCTTTTTTTCCCATTTGTTCTCACACCTTTTTCCAGTTGTTGCAGTGACAGCAAATTAAAAAAAAAGGGGGGGGGGGATTGCGACCCTTGGGGGCTCCAAAACTATAGCGAGACTGGCTAAAATGAATACACAGTCTCAGAAAAGCAAATGAGAGCAAATAATTTTCATAAATTGACCCTGTCCTGATGTGATGTAACTCAATGTGATGTCACATGTGCTTTGAATTCACCTCACACCAGCCAGGAAGAGATGGGACGTTTTCTTCAGCAAATAATAAAGATGTTATATGAGTTGAAGAAGGTTTTTTCCTCTCACCATCTCCACCCTGCAAATCATTATAGCAGCATTCCATCTGAAAATCCCATTAGACTCCACTTTATACCACTGTAACATGCACCATACTTTGCTAATTATTACAACGAAAGGCCATTTAATGTTTCAATTAAGAATTAGGAATTACACTACATGAGTCTGGTAATGCACTCACATCTGCAAGAGGTTTCAGTCTCTCATGGCACTCTTCTTTTTCTTGCTTTCTACCCTCAGGACAAAACAAAAACATGTGTATGTGTGCATACACTAATTTCCATAAAAATCCCTCACACACACTCCTAAATCTCTCTTCACACAAACACATTATTCAGTTGGAAAAAAATAGATTTAGGTTATTTACATTAAAGACACACCAGCCTGCTGTGAGCTTTTATTTATACAGAATTCTTATTGTAATAGTTGCAAAGATTTTTCAAGCTGAAACACTAAATACCTGATTTACATTATGGCAGGATAAAAAAGAAGTAATATTAAAGAATTCTGAGAACAAATAGTATTTTTGTTTAATATTTTAGACTTTACGACATACTTCTAAATCACTAGTGACTTTGGGAGGCATCACCATTATGAAGCAAATGAAAACCATCAGCATCTTCAGATTTTTGCTGATAACAGCCTCCTCTACTACTAACAGACACAGAACATCAACCCTCAGTGAACATTAGGCATTAAGATGTAGAGACATCCACCAGGACTCAGCAGACAGCTGTGGCAAAGTTACGACCCTTTTCTTTATTCAGAGGATTTTTTTATGAGAATCAAGCTGAAAACAGTCACATCATTTCCACCAAAACTTAAGACATAAACAGGTTTTTTCTTATTCATTTTAGGGACTCTATGAGTTTGGTTATTTTATTAGGGTGCAACAGATACAATATATGAAAAACTGTTGCAGTTTTTTGTTGTTTGATAAGCAGAATAAAAGCTTCCAGTTTGGACTCAAACAGCTCTTGGCTACAGAAATAAATGAAATACACAAAATTACTTAAAAAACCAGTAAAGTTTAAATATCTACTCAAGCTTTATCACATGGTTATGATAAAATGTGTTATTCTGATAGCAAAATTACTCCAAAACTTACAGATGAATAAGTGTATCTTTTCTATGTCTTTTTTTAAATAAAATTTGATCAGTGGAGAAGATTAATCACAATTAAAATCTTTTAATATTCAGACCTTTTTGGGATTGTGCTTTGTTGGAGAGTTTCTGGTTTAATTTAGCTTTGCTCATTAAATAAAAAAAGAGAATTTTTCTGATTGTCTTTCTAATGATGCAGATGTGCCAATACGTGTCAGTGAACATCTTGCTCAGTAGCTCTCTGGATCATAATGTTGGTACAGTTTCACAAACTAGTCTTAACAGGGAAAGTAAAATCAGTCACTGGCTGAGAGAATCTACTGCAGTGTGAAGCTTTTCACTGACATACTGATGATTAAAACTCTCCTCGTCACCTTGTCTGTCCAAATAAACTCAGCCCTGCCAGTGTGACACCTGTAAAGACTTTCAGGCTGAGCCAAAGTTTCTAGGAAAACCAGATGGTTTTGGACATCCTCTCTGTTGGACTGCAAGATACAGCCAAGTATAAAAACACCTGAGGCCAGTTAGAGAAGCTCCTGTTGCTGATCTGAACTGGAAGCAGAAATTTACCAGGGATTTTATTGGGAAATAACAAGACAATCTTAACATCAACGCCTGGGAGAGAGGGGAAGACTCAGTGGTGAAGAGCTGCACCTTTATCTAAGAACTGTCTCACGATCAGTTATAATACAGATCAGGAGATTTTTCTTTTAATCAACGTACTAATAATAAACAGAAACCCTTTTTTGGGGAATTATGGGTACTTTCTGAACATAAACGAACTCATAATTCTTTATGTGCAAGATAGAAAAAGAGACACTTTTGGATTCCATAACAGAGTCAAAGAAGACGCACATTTTACACAGTAAAACCAACAGCAGCCGTTTAAACCTGCGCTGCTCGTCATCTATCTGTGAGCAGATGATTCACCTGTACCTCCTTCCACAACCTTTTTATTGTTCTTTAAAATGAGTCTCAAACCTACCGTTCCCAGAGACGTGGTTCTCCACCTCTCGGTGTCCAGCTTGTCTTGTGGAGACACTAAGTTGCAAATACAGTCCCATGTAATGTAAACTCCCCAGCAGCACCCTGAACGCTCCCATTTCTTAGATATTTTCTCGTCTTTCTCCCCACTTTCAACTTCACATCGGGCAGTGTCGAAGGTTTTATTTTCTTTTTGTCTCTTTATTTTAAAATCCAGGGAAACTGTTCGCCTGATGGAAGCAGGAAATAAAGAGAAGAAGTCTGCGTAGCCTCGTCGTCTGCCAGCTGCCTGACTGACTCACTGTAGCTCTGCTTCCAGTCAGTCGGCTCTACATGCGGCGGAAGGACAACATTCCGGATAGGTAGTGCGGCGGCTTGCAGTGGGGAATATCAATTATGAGGAGTGATGCTGAAAACGAGGCGTTCGGTTACCTTGAAGGTGTCGAGAAGAAAATATAATTGTGGAAGAAAAGAGGAAAAGCGCAGAAAGGAATATTTCATTGACGCACAGCGACGTTCGCGCCTTATTTATTTGTTTATTTATTTAAAAGACAAGCAGATTGTTCGGTTAATTATTCATTCATGAAGCAAAAATAATGTGTTCAAATGTATTTAGCTTCACCCTGGCCTAAATTCAGTATTTAACCTATATTACTTCGTGCTTTTTTAACCAAAAAAACTTCGATAAATCAGATTATTTGAATATGTCAGGATTAGATTCAGTGTGCGTCTCTTTTTTAATTTATACTGCTTACTGGTTTAATTACTCAGAAGTTTAGTGATCATTTTAAATTAGAACTGGATCTGTCTGCTTTCACTGGTCCTGGGTCATGAGACTTGGACTTAGTCCTGATTAGGACCCGGATGTCAGAGTTTCTCTGTCCATGGTGCTGAAACTCGGACTCAGTTTCCGACACTTACTGAACTGCCATTTCATGACAAGGATTACAGGACTTCATATGAAGGATTCAACGATCTTCAGTGATCCAAAAAGCACATTTTCTTTTCATTTTTACACAACTTCATAGTACAAAGTTCATATTTATTAGGATCTAATGCAACTCTATGATATGTTTTAAAGGATTACAGGATGCTTTAAGTGTGAAAGAAACTGAGCCAAGTGAAAGATTACATGAAGGCAAATAAAGAATCTTAACCAAATTATTCATGCAAGTCATAAACCCTCGTCTAAACAAATCTTTAAAAGTCAGAGTGGTTCTGGGGGGCTTTCTTTAGACCAATGAAGGATCAATCTGCGGCTGAACGATGGGAAGAGGAGGCAGAGTGATGGTATAAGCACGCCTGTCCTCCAGTGAGACAGAGTCAACACTGTTTATTGATGATGTGACAGAAAACAGAAGCAGTCAAATAAATTCTGGAGTGTTTATGCACAAAGTGTCTGTTCAGATGCAGCCAAATGCAGCAAACGGATGGGATAGTGCTTCACAAATAAAGATGATCCAATCCATACATCCATAAAAACTGTTTGAGTTTTTCATATGGAGTTCTGTCATTCCTGCGTTCTTCATCCAGCTTGGATTGTAACTGAATATTTATTGGTAAACAGCTAAGCTAACTTGGTTGGAGCTGTCGTTCAAATGTTCCCAGACCTAACTGCAAGCTGTTGCTCATCGTATGTTTAACTGAGAGTTAAAAATACTTTACCCACGTCAGTTTCAAACATTTTAAAATCTGCCATATGTGTGCAGAGTATTTGGTTCCAGCAGCCTTGTGGAAACATATAGAGAAAAATCTGAGATGGGAAGCCAATTTCTATCGTATCGTTTGAACATCTTTGTCTTAGTGCTTCGTGTTTATTTCCACTGGTGATTTCACTTGTTCTCTTTATTTTTAGTCATACATGCCAATAATTCCAATTATATTTGAGTGACAGTCACACAAATATATTGCTCAACTTAGTTGCCAAAAACACTTAGTAATATAAGAGTGTTACATTACTGTTTGGATTACCTGACTCTAATTATTCCAGAGATCTTCCTGATTTCTTCCTCCATGAACAATAACTAATACTTAAAAAAACAGAATGAAAAAATACAAAATAAATGATATTTCATCCAGTATGGTGCAGCACCCTCTTGGTGATTAACAGATTGTGGTTATTTGACCCCTGTAGTGGTCATTAGGCCACTACAGGGGTCACTACATTTTTTGTCCCAGGCTGCAGAAAAACAATCAGGGAAGATGAATGTGTTTCTCCAGCAGGGAAAGAGGCCAGCATGAAGAAACGTTTACAGCAGCTGAGCCCAGCCGCTGTGCCAGACTGCTGCTGCAGCTGGACAGCTGTACTACAGCAGTTAATAACATCTGTTTTTAACTTGTGCATCTAAGATCATTAACTACATGTGTGCAAACTCATGCATTTATAAAAGAGCAAGGCGATGATGAAACTAAGAAATAAAATCCATCTGAGCTAATCAGGCATTTTGGTTTCGTTACACTCTAAAATGTCAAAACAAAGCTGTTTCCTCATCTCATTTTTCTCTTCTCTTAACAACCCATTCTGCAGTGAAGAGGGCCTATCATTAGAATTCAAATCAATTCAGAAATTATTGTAAGGTTAAGTCTCCCACTGTGCCTTATTTTACTTTAGATTAACATTAATAAAGACAGAGGGTGTTTAACAGCATGCCCAACTCCAGACCACCATGTCTGTCTGAAAGCCGAATGAAACCAGCCAACGTCTGTCTGTATAAAGATGCTCATGATTCAGTGTGTTCATTTCAAACTGATCTCAGTCTGCATCAAGTTTGTATTTTATTTTCCTCATTGTTGTTTTCAATACAGATAAATAACAACATGGTTTCAGACTTTGTTTTGTAAAAAAAAAAACTATTTTATCATCTTTAACATTCTAATCAGCATTAAATACACATTTATGTCCACAAAGCTAAATACTAAAGTTTCTATAACATATAAAACATTCCCCTGGATTTTATTTAAAACAATAAGATGCCCATTTTACATACTTTATCAATCCCTGCGCTCACTATCAATAAGACAGTGTTTTCTCCTGTCCGTCCCAACCCAAAGAGATGAACCCAACAGCACAGCGGTACAGTGTTTGCACTCAGTCATTCAGAAAATACAATTATTCTCCTTCCCTTCGGCTGTGAAATTGCTGTACGACCGCTGTTAAACATGCTGCAGTCATAATCACTGATAAGAGATGCATGGGGCCGTGCCTCCTCAGTTAATACAGTATGCAAACGACACCCCACTGTTTGCACCATCTTGTTACTGAGTGATATTGGAGTTTGTAAAGACACTTAGGAAAGGCAGCAGATGTGGCATCTGTCAGAAAGTAACCTATGTTCCCTCCCAGCACTGCAGCTTCCTGCCAAGAATCACAGTCAGGGATCCAGAGAGAACATTGTGGACTAACTGAGAACTGGACAAGGCACAAAAAAAGCACTCATGTTAGTTCAACATGAAGATGAGAAAAGTTTTTTTTTCTTGTTCTGATGAGACTACTAAAGCAGAAATCTGATTTTAGAACCCAGGATGCTTCATAATGATTTTGTTTGTCATATTATACTATAAATGTACATCAGTCTGAGTTAGGCTTTTACAAGTCAACAACTGAAAGGAAAACACAGAACTTTTGACATAAAATCTGCTCAGGAGGTCCTTTATATTGTTATATTTGTACTCAGCAAATGTATACAAAGTTCCACTGGGTCGGTACCTTTATCTTGTACTAGAACTATATTTATTGTGATGTTTTCTTCCCATGATAACACACTTTCTACAGGATGTTAAAAAACGAGAAACTTTATAAATTTGCACACAATGAAACTTTAAATCTAAGTTTGTATAATGTGAAATATCATCCTTTCTAATGCTTTAGAAGCAACTTATATTTCATGCCAGCTCTGCCAAGAAAAATATTACATCTAGATTGTGCTTTCCAATTTTAGTAATGAGCCTTTTCCCTGCAGTGCTGGGTTAAAAAGTCAAGTATCAGATGGAGTGCTGCACCAGCGGCTGCTTATTTGTGACAGCGGGGGATGAGTCTTGCAGTGATGAAGCTGGCTGTAGTCAGATAAAAACAAATCATCTAATACGTATTTTTAGTAAATTGTTTTCTAGTTTGTTTGACATTACTTTGCAGATGAAATGATGTAAGGATTTATATCAGGTTAAAAATAGAAGGTAAAAGATGTTTAAGTGGGTCGAGTTCATGCAGAACATCTTGCATCTCTTATTTAAACAGAAAAGATAATTGGGATGTGGATGTTTTTTAAGCTACTAAGCTTAAAGACAGTAAAGATACAATGATTCTGCTGCTTGAGACACAGAGAATAACAGTGGATTTGTTTGTGTATACAAACTGTAATACACCTCCACACTGATGTGAGCAGCATCACAAAGAAAAAAAAAAAAAACAGCAGTGGGGTGAGAGCTCAGGGAGGCTGCTGAGATCCATCCGTGGGTGGGTTCAGACGAGCACAGCAGAAGCGGGTCTGGCTTTCTGCGAGGATTCTCACGCTGAGAGGAAAGCTGTTAATATGGCTCGCTGTCTCCATCGGTGCTTCTGTGCAGCAGTAATCAAGTGTAAGTGTAATGAGATTCATGTGCACAGACTGTAATCAGGATGCTGCGCATGTCTTGCTCTGCAAACCGTGACATTAATGAGACAAACTAAACACAAAATCTGGGTTTTAATACCAAGTGTTTTAATAACAATATTTTACAGCTAAATAAAAAAAACAAAAATAAGAAAAGCAGGGAGACAAAATAAAACAGTTTAAAGGTTTTTGCAGCATGTAAAAGAGAGAAGAAACGGCTCTGCTGTAATTCACATGTTGATCTTCTGCTTTCTGGACTGACAGCTACTGCACACAGATCATTCCATTTTCACAAGTTCTCTGGCACAGATCCATTCCACCAAAACAGCTTAATTAAATAAAACTTCAAATTATTCATTTGTTTCTCAGATGTTATGAGTTTATTTGCCCAAACGTCAGATGTCACGGATTCAGACAAATTTCGGATGCTGAGCCAATCTCAGCCACGGAACTTCTTCCAACCATTAACACGAGTTAACTTGGATTTCTGCAGCATTTTTTGTGTATTTTAAGCATCAGTTCAGTTTAACAGTGCTGGGCCTTCATCTGCTCATAAGCTGTTTGTTTGGGTTTGATGGGGAGTTTTTAAGTAAATTAGAAAGAAGAGGAGAGGAGATGACATTAGAAATTATCAACGAGCTCCATGACCCTCTTCCGCTCAGCTTCTTTGAACTCGTCACTCTTTCCATCGCCGATGCTCTCGACGTATTCTGAGAATTTAAAAAAAACAAAGATGAATCAGTTTCACAACACAGATGCAGCTGTTTAACTACTAAAACTCTAGACCAGCAAAAAGAACGATCCTTCTGATACTTTGCAGAGGAGAAATGCTAATATTCAAAATTTTGACAATAATTCCCAGATTATATGTTTTGCTTGTTTGTTTGTTTTACCAGAGTGCAAAAGTAAACAGATTTTGAGTTATATAGTCATAAAACAGATATTATTCTCTATAAAAGCACAAAGTCATAAAAACTAATTAAAGGATCTAAATGGCTGATGGTATGAAACTCTTCACAATCAGCTTGTCGGGAGCTCCTAGTCGTTCTGCTTCTTCCCACTTCTTTTTATTTCTCACTGCTTAAAAAAAATCAGCAATCAAAAAGTATAAAGACAACAAATAAGCGTGGAATTTGATTTCATCAAAAAGCTGCAATAAGTCGGCTTTCAATTTCTTAATTTCTCATTTTGTCTTTTGTAAAGATCAAGGTGATTTTTCATTCCTGTTTTTGTCAAATAAAAAGCTTGAATCTCAAAGCTCTGTTAATAACAACTAATCACAGCAACAGAAGAAGGAAATTCTCAGAACAGAAAGACCAGAACAGTCTCAAAACGGTGGGAAAAAAAAAAAAAAAAATTAAATTTTGATGAATGGCAGTTAATTGTTGTTTTTGATTCTGTGCTCTGCACAACAGGTTTACTTTGTGCCTGTTGACTCAGAACAAACTTCCTTTGGACTTGACATGAATTCCCATTGTGAAACTGACCACCGAGGATCCCAAGGTCATTTCTCAGCTTGACACCTTGGCAATTACTCAAACTTCAAAAACAGCAGAATAATAAAAAGCACAAATCTTGGAGCTTCCAGGCATTTTCTCTGCACTTTGTTATTTTTAGCTTTGCTTTTTACTTTGAAAAGAACAAATTAAATACTTCACTGGGCTCTTTTGTAATGGCTTTGTTCTACAGTTGACACGAACTGTTTATTATTTGGAACATAAGGTTCATTTTCATTTTCTGTAAGAAAAATAATTTGGGTAAAAAAAATGAAATGACGTCTGGTCTTTTGGAACACTGTGCAGGTTTCGGCTGTGTTCTAGTGAAAATTCGCCTGTTTTCTTCGTTTTGTGTTTCTGCCTCCCACACAAGGCCTTTGAGACTGTTCGACGGTCGATTTGTGAGTCTAATGTGCAGAAAGAGGAAGTTGCAGCTGCCGCAGCCTCGGTGGAATCCGTGCATCCGCTCTGCCTCTGAAGGAGGGATTACACATTAAACCCAGGGATGTTGAGACAAAAAGATGAAAAAAAGTCTGTTTTTCTCTGAGAGACACTGCAGAGAGAAAAGATAAAGGGGGCTTCTCTGACTAGAGCCAGCAGGGTTTTAGAGTACAAGGCATGCCTGTCAATTCCCTTCATTCTTTTTCATTGGGGGGAGAAATGTTTTTACATTATAAGAATAAAAATAACACATAATGAGAGATAAAATGGAACTGGGGAGGGACTTTAGAGATGTAGTGCACAAACAATACCTGACTGTGTAGAAAAGAAAACATTCACTTTAGTGATTCTGGCTTTGTTTTCTTTATTCTGACTATATTAACACATTTCTAACTGAATTTTACAGTTTCTTTTACAAATAACCTTTTTTAACTGGTAAAATGTGACTGATTGCAGCTTTCTGAGTAACAATATAGATACTAAAACAGATGAATCATAAATGCTTTTGTGAGTCTGAAATGAGTAAGAAACATGAGACAACTTTGGGAGGAGTTAAAAACACACAAAACCAAGTTGTTGTGGCAAAAATAATCCCACAGCAGTGTGGGAATGTGTTGATTTACCCAATAAATACACAATACAGAGAAATTACATCTAACATTTGGTATTTAAACTCATGAAAGAGGAACAAGCTGCTGTCTGAATGTTTCTCAGTGAGGAGGGAACAGCACCATCTTTTTCTCTCATCCATGATTTTAGCCATGTCCGAGTCTGGACGCGCAATTTATTTTAATCCAGAAAGTTTCTGTTGAATATGCAGGAAGACACGTTCAGCAAGCTGCAGGAAACAGAGTCGGGCTGCCAATAGATTCAGTTTAACTGATATGACACTGTGATGCTTTTACATGTATATTTATAAAAACTGCAGATAAGTATTTTAATCAGAGGCAACAACCCCTGGAAAACCGATATGAGAATTTTTTAATGCGGGTCACGTCACAAGATGCTTAATGACAGCAGACATAGTCTTGAGGATGCAGGTCAGTATCCCTGTGTATTCTGGGGAGAATTAGGTTTTAAACAAGCAGCCGTGCTGGAGGTAAAGTTGTGAAAGTGAAGAAAAAAGTGAAAATACGTGTCTGAACTGCAGTACAGAGATATCAGGCTTGAATGGCAGCAAAGCTGAGCTCCAAAAAGGAAGAGTTTTAAAGCTCACAAAGGAAGCAGTTAAAGGGACACGGAGCACGACATGTAACAAAAACATGAAAACCCACAACCAGTGTGTGTCTGAGAACACGTCCCTTCATCATCGTGTCTACGAATTCCTCTACAGTCAACCACACAGACAGAAAGGTCACAGATGCTGTGACTCTTCAACTCTGCACAGAAGCTTTTCTTTGGCGTGCCAATACCCTCTCCTTCTGTCACCACGGCAACACGCTAGAGGACAATACAGTACTGAGCATCGCCATTACTCAGGTCAGTGACTGGGACTGATCTGCCATGAATACAAGGAGAATCATTTCTAGGAGCAGTTTCTGGAACTGCCGCCAAGGATGAGGAGATACTGGAGGACTTTTAGCATGATTACAGCAGCAGATGGGACATCACGAGTCATTTAAAACACTGTTCTACACGCCTGAAGCTGCAACAATCCAGCTACTTAAGGGAGAGTTGACACTAATAATCCTGTTATGTGTTAATCAATCGCAACAAGGTTGTTAAATGTATGAAGCCGTCATGCAGAAAGTCGGTATGTTCAGAGACTCAAGGACAAACAGGCTTTAAAAGGCTCCAATTAATTAACGATGTAAATCATCTGTGAAATATAAGAAACCTGAACAACAAGATGTTTATATTTTGGTTTAGGACAGATCCTACTAAACATTTTTGTAATTATATTTACAACAATAGGGATTGATTTTTCTGGGGAAAAAACAATAACAGAAGGTTAAAAGAAAAAAATTCAATGATTACACTCTCAGAATTTAGTGGAACACTTTGGTGCAGTTATTTGATTTTCACTGGAAACAGTTTTAGATGTTTCAGAACTGATATTTGGCTCTTTAAAGTATCAAATTTGCTTTTCTTCTAAACATCCAATGATTGTCTGACCTGTGTGATAAAAGGAGTCATCCTGCTGCCTAAATAGTAAACAGCATCTAGTTAAATGCATTGCAAGTGTCACAATAAAACAACCAACACTGCAACACTGGGAGAATCATGACGGGATCATCAGATGGCCCAAAACAAACCAGAATCGGAACCTCAGACCACATGAAAAAACATCTGTTTTGTCTTAATTATTTCTATTAAACCCAACAGTGAAGTCTGTAGACAGATCTACAACATCTACTCTGTATGTTTCTATATTAAAGTCCACTTTAAGCCTCCCTGAAATCTATTTGTTTTCTTTTCCAGAACAGAAAACAATGCAAAAATATAAAACGACATCTTTGTGCAACATCAATCATAGAGTTTCCAAAATCCTGCATCCCTCAGTGGTGTTTCATAGAATGAGTAGGTTTCCTCTCCTTCAGTCAGCTAAAGCCTTTAAAAGCTCCAGACACAAACTGCATGAACTTAACCTTTTCCTGCAATTTCAAGCTGACCAGGTGAGGCACTTGAAATAATAGAGGACGTCACACTATGGCCTGATGGAAAAGGTGAACACACACCGACACAGATCTTCATATCTTTACATGCCGATATGGAAAAATGGCCATTGAGGTTAGCTGTGTGAGCATAAATATGTAAATATTATAATGGAAAACATTATATACACATATTATCAAAAAATCTTGTAAGCTACAACAGAGTGGATGAAAAAAGCACGAGAGAATATCTGCAAATATGCAGATGAAAACAAAAGTGGCACCCTGCCACAACAAGTTCCCAAATGTGTGCACACACAAACACACACCCCGACCAGGAGGACTGGAGAACTGCCACGCTCGCTGGCAAGTGTGACAGATGACTCTATCTGCAGCATTACATGGCACGAGGGCCAGAGGGTGTGTGATCGGAGCCTCGTCCTCAAGCTTTATCCAATGATGAAACAGGAAGGATGGATGTTACACAAGCGTAAAAATAACAAACCTGCTGCAACTCTGGAAAACAAATATGGCAGGGCAGGATATCTTTGGATAAGTAAAACTAAAATGAATGACAAGCACCAACCAGAAGAGACCCTTTAAACTTTGATCTGAATACAGAATATGAAACAGTATAGATAAATCCGCCTGAGTGTTTTAGATGCATTAATGTACAGATTTATCACCAACATGTCTGTATATACATGAGAGGAAATTTCAGTACGGTTGTATTTTTCCTCACAATGTCTTACACACTAGGTTTCTTAATAGCCATGAGCTGCAGTTTTATTCGCTTTAAAGCTTTTCCAGTATACAGATGTATCCATATATTATTACAAAACACCCAAAACAGGAATCTCAGTTTTTACCAGCCTGGTTTATACAACTACAGCCAATGACAACTGACTGTAGTAACATTTTCTCTTTTTATTTAGCTACCAAGCATCATTTTTTTAATACATAAACTGGGTCATAAATCTACGTTTTTGCAAGTAACAAGGTCTAAAAATTCCCAGCTCTCTACCAAAAAGGACCTTTAACAGGCAACATGTTTGTTTACTGCCTGCAAAGTGGCTAGTTTGACTTGCACACTGACAAAGAATGAGCAGCTGTCTCACAGACTATCATCATTTCCTCAGTACAGGAGCTTCTGCTAACTGAAACATGACTCACCCACAAGCAGGGCATGCCAGATGTTGTGCTGTTGGCACCAAAAGTGTAAACAAGACTCTCCAGGTAACACTGCCAGCTGAAGAACTGAAAACCCTGTGGATGTCCCACCACTGAGGAAAAATCTTTTATCTTGGCATGACGCACCAACAAGATTGTTGGTATCTTTCCATTAAATAGAGTAAAATCCAACACAAACATGAAATAACTTCAAAGTAATAACAGCTTAAAATATTGTGAGATATCAAAAGGAAAATAACAAAAAAATAATCAAACATTGCTTCTAAATTGTGGTTCAGCAAAAAAAATATGACACTGGAAAAAAAGAAGGAACCCCAAAAAAGACCATAGAACAATTTGACCATAGAAGTTACTCACCTCTCATGATGTGACGCACTACTTTGACCGAACCTCCTCTTATATTAAGGATTTGATGAACTCTCTGCTGCAGCTAGAAAATCAAAAATATTACATGTTACTGAGTATTTAAAATGATACCATTTCACTATCATGGATCTAATTATAGTTTTTAGCAAGAATTTCTTATTAATTGTGCAAATCTAACATTATAACTATATTATATTTTATATATTTTGCAGTCTTTCTAATCTTCAATCTATGTTTGGTGTTTTCTAGTTTTTTGACCATAGAATCAGATCTAGTTATTATCAGTTCTGTTTGTAGAAAACGTGTTAAACAAATAATCAGACCGATTAATACTTTCTATTTCTTACACAAAGTAAAAAATCCCATTTCAGTTGCACTTAAAAAACTGTATCACACAAACTGTTGGTTTAATAAAAATAAGTTATAGGAGCTAATTATTTATTTTTAATAGTAAACAATTTGACATACATTTGATAAGTGCTGGTAAAAATGAAATGTTGCGTAGTTAACTCAAACTACAAAAGCAGCACTGTGAGAGTCCAGTTAGACCAGAATAGTGCTGAAATGAGAGAGCTGGTTGAGTACAGCCACCATAAAAACCATCTGATGCCCATCTGCTTTTATAGCTCACTTGATCAAATGTCTTAACGATAATTGATCGGAGAGAAAACTCATTTAGGAAGCTTGTGTGTGTGTGTGTGTACCTGTGAGATCCCAGAGTTAGAGATCTCCACCATAATATAGCAGAGCAACTGAAGAACAAACAGTCCAGCGTCTAGACGGCGAAGGTAGAACTCATCTTCCATGCCATCGTCCAGTATTTCCCCACGACGAACCATTTCCTACACACACACACACACACACACACACACACAAACACACACAGGCAGGACAAAATCAAAAATCAACAGGATCCTTTATAAGACGTTAAAAATTTGTTGAGTAAAGGAGGTTTTAACACAAAAGAAGAAAAGAAATCAGAGACAAAGTGTAATTTAAGAGTTGTTTACCAGCCTTTTCCACAAATCCATTCTCTCCATTGACCACACACACAAATCAATTGATTTCACTGCAAAGCTGAATTTAAAAAAAAAAACTCCAATACTAACACATCCATTTGCACACTTGCAAAGTTATTCATCTTAACAGCCCTGTCAGTATGCCAATAACACAACGCTGCCAATAAGCACCCAGTCCACATTAATCATCATTAAGAGGTAAACCTGAGGGTGGTGAGCAGAGTCTGAAGTGGAAGCCACTGGAATGGTGAACAAACACGGATCATGTTGTATACCATGTTTGGCTGTCAAAGGGTTTAATGAAGTAACCAATGTTATGCACATGGCACAATTGACAATAATTATTTAGGCAAACCGTTCTTTAGTAATCCTGTCATAAAAAGTATTATGCACGATTGATTTTATTTCCAATTCAAATTATTAACTTAATTAATCAGCAAAATTATGCAAATTGATCAAGATAAAACTGTTTTTAAATCCATTAAATATGGGGCATTTATCTCTTTTGTTTCCCCTAGGTAAAACACTGGCTCAGAATTCTGTTTTATTACAAAGAGGACAGTTATCATGTTGTAAAACTGCTCCACAGCCTGGCCTTTTGTTGCCTGATAAGGATGCACAAGACTTGAACCAAAGCCATTTGAATATAAATGTGTTTCCACTCCTATCTGATGAAAAAAAATTACTATCTCAGTTTCCAGGACAACAACTGGGCTTATTATTTTGTAGGGAGGGGGATAGTAGTTTGTGGCAAAATCACAAAATATGGCAATCTATTTTTGACAAAAACATAAAAGACACAACAGGGTTAAACAACATATATAACATGTAATCTGAGCCTCAGTAGTGCAAAAAAAAAACATGCATGCACATCCTGCTTAGTTTCTTTTTATTGTTTCTTAAAAGGAGCAAGTCTCCATCCTGTTCCACCTGTAACTACCCATAGTCATCACAGCATCACAGAACTGCAGGCATTTTCTGACAAAGGCCTTGCAAAACTCAATTATCCACCTGTTTCCATTTCAGCTATCAGCCTCTCTGCAGCAGATGGATGAAAATGTATTCCAAACATGGAAAAACAAAACCACCGACTATGTGGGACAAACTGGCAGGATTACTGGTAATCCAGTTTACAAGGCAGCAAGTTAAGAAAAATCAAGAATTTACAAGTTTGTACATTTCTAGAACAAGGTAGAAACAGAAGGCAACAGAAAAAAAATAACATTGATTCCAGGGATTATTTGATGCTGATTCACTCTGACAGATGTTGGTCAGTGATGGTGATTTCCAGCCAAATGTACCGACTTCAAGGAGTAGAGATTGATTAACTTTACGTTTAAACAATCGGGCTTTGTGTGGTTTTTATAGTCTTCACTTTGTCTGCACTGCAGGTATTAGAAGTTAGGATCACAAAGTTGATTAAACTGACCAAAAATTACATAAATATTAGATTTTCACTTTGCCATCATAACAATTACCTCTTGTTGGACATAAAAGGTTAAAATAACAGTAAATTATTTTTACACATCACTTTCATGTAGTTTTACAGCCTTTTTATAGAAAAAAAGAGATTAATGTGATAATTGCTTCAAACTGGTTAACCTCCTGGAACACACATCTTATATTATAATTAAATTAAACATCCAACATTTGAATAAAGATAGAAATAAAACTGAAGCTAAGACGATGCATTACTGCAGAAACATGAGCAGAAGGGTCTGGTTGCTGTTGGATGGAATGAAACTGGGGACTGAAAGCACCAGGGCTGACCGTTAGGGTGATGACCACTCGGGTAAGCTGACCAGGCAGAAAGAAAACTGCATTATACGGATTCTAAGTGCTTATCAGACAGGTCATCATAAAGACTGACAGAAGATGGTGTTACAGACTCTGACAGTGTACTCAGCATTCATTCACTTCTGAAAGCTCTCTACATCTGAAACACTCAGACATTTGGCTACTCTGCTGTTAAAGGCTGTTCTCCTCAGGAAAAAAAAAGGTAAGAAAAACATTTTCAAATAAAATCTCAGACACGTCGCCTGCTGCACCCTCCGGGGAACGTCACTGTAATGGAATGGTGAAAAGATGTTCAACACATGATGAATCAAGCCAGACCTTTAAATCTGTGCAAGGACTGGAAGGTTTTGAACAATGAGAAGGGCATTAAATATTCATTATTGTGAGCGACGGAAGAGGACGTTTGGGATATTAAAACCCGAGCTGACGCCGCTGTAGTGTGGCAGTACTCATTACAGCAGCAGAGTTTTGTCCACTCTGAGTTTTGACACTGTGGCCAATATCTTTTATGTGTCAGCTTGGTCCCTCTGGCAAACAGCGGACAGAAGAAACAGAGAAAGAAAAACGTGTTGAAAGGAGGGATTGGACAAGTAAATTACTGCAACCTCAGGGGAGCCCGGCAGCCTTGCTACAGTACAGACAAAGTAATAAGCAGTGATTTTCAGTCTTAGTCCTTTACTGTAACTCAGCTGTGTTGTGCTTTTGGGTTTGTGTGATGGTGCTTTATTTATGAAGGACAGTGTGTGCAGTTTGAGGGATGTTGCATGTAATTTTAAACTATATAAGTATATTTCTTAGTGTGTTTCAATGGATGTTTATTATGTTATTTATTTATGCAATTTCTTTCCACAAGGACAATCACAAATATTTACAATTATCTTTAGCAGCATT